>CM076572.1:739774427-739973554 GCA_034641835.2 Pinus albicaulis
GAGAAGCTAAGTTCTTCTCTAACATAGATTTGTGGTTAGGATATCTGTTATATCCCAAATTGGGAACAAACAGCGATACAAAGCACACAAGACTAAAAACTACAACAAAATAGAAAATGACATTAAGACATAGTAAATGAAGCCAAAATCATCTGAGCCATTTTATTAATCTTTGTGGGAAAGAGTACAATGAGAGGTGCTCAGAAAGGTGGCACCTGGGCCTGCACAAGCCAGGCTGAAGTATAGCTCAAATCCGAACAGAAACACTGCTGGAAATGTGAAATTTTCAAGAGGAAAATATTTCTGCAATACTTGGTTTATTTCTCCTACTTATGAGATAAGTTATTTACAGATGCTTCAGTAAATTCTAAAATAAACACATTTGCAGATCTTCACTATTGTTAAGAGCAGAAAAGCAGAAAGATAATTTGTACTAGTAGCACAATAGAAATAACCACATGAACACAGATGTTGTTGGACAATTATCCCTGGAAAAACACAATGTTGGAAAACCGGTGCAGCAGATGAGGGTTTTATATTCATCTTCAGAAATGGAAAGTACATTTACAGGAATCTGATGAGCAAATCAAAGTTAGCAAACACTTGGCTGAATTTTCTAGACCTTCCAGACAAATTTCGGACCCTCGGTGTGACCTCCTTCACCCTCTGCGTCATCCAGCATGAATGCTTTGCGCAATCCCTCTCTGGACTGCGTGATTCTCCGTGGAGGGGTTCTTGCTGCTGATCAGCTCACCCTTCCCTTCACCCTCCTGACTTCTGCTTCCCAATAACTGACTCCTCCCTCCTCCTTCTGCTTCTGCAACCCAGCCTCTACAAACTCACCCACTGAAATTGAATTCTCTTGCTTCAGAATTGATTTCCTTCGGCTACTGAGAGTGTCCCCAGCTTGATTTCCAAATGGCCCTCAAGTCTCTTCTTATAGTCCTCTCGCTAATGAATCAACGGCCAAGATTATATCATTAATCAATGGCTCAGATTAAAAGATGACTTGATCTTCGTCTTCTAGAAGATTCACACTCTACTCTATTAATACCCTTTAATTATTTAATTTCCCTAAGTTTATACTTAGGGTCTGCATTAAAATAATTAATTATTTTAATAAAGTCATATCCAAGTGGAATTTCCACAAATGATTTCTGGGTTCTCTAGATAACTGATGTCTAAGCCTCTCTCCAAAAATGAGACTCATAACACTTTCCGATGTTATAGAAATCAACACTCCCTCTTAGCGAGGAAAGTGTTTAAGCAAGATACCGTTGTACTGCTCTGACTCTACATCATCTGCTGCGCTAATGATGTCCTGGCTGTTGCTGCTGCTTTCTGTATTGTTTCCCTGCCACTGCAGCATCCGTACTGCAGCTCCCTCTTCTTCTGAAGACCACCCTTTCCTCTAGTGGAAGGGATTCTCGACCATCCCCATCTTTTCTCTGAAGTAAGTGAACTTGATCTTACTTAGACCCTTTGTGAGGATATCTGCCACCTGTTCTCCTATAGGAGTGTATCACAACTGTACTGCTCCCCTCTGAACAGAATCCCTGATAAAGTGACACCAAATGTCAATGTGTTTCGACTGGTCATGAAACACAGGATTTTCAGAGAGCTTAATGCAGCTCTGATTATTGCACATAGTCCTGGTCGGTTCTATCTGCTTCTTGAGTAGGTTCAAGAGCAATTTGCGGAGCCATATGGCCTCGCACGAAGCTGTGCTTGCTGCCATGTACTCTACCTCGACTAGTCTCAGTGATACGAACTTCTGTTTCCTGCTGCACTAGGAGGTCATTCCTGATTCGAGACTGAAACAATACCCTACTTTTCTGATCTATTGTGCTTCCAGCCCAATGTGCATCTGTGAACTCACTCAAATGGATCTCATTACCCCTGGTGTACTTTAGCCCATACTCGACTGTCCCTCTCAAGTAACTGAGAATATGTTTGGTTGCTGCCCAATGAGCCCCCGTTGGTTCCACCATGAACTGACTGAAGGTATTCACTGCATAACAGATGTCTGGTCTCGTGTTGACCAAATACATCAATGATCCGATGAGCTATCTGTACAATGTGGGATCAGCCTCATCATCCTCTGATGTGTCTATCTTCTTCCAGTTAGTAATCATTGGCATGGCCATGGGTCTACAGTCTTCCATCTGAAATCTCTCTAGAATTTCTATCATGTATCTTCCTTGTCCTAGGAAGATTTCCCCTTTCTGCTACCAGACTTCTAAACCGAGAAAATAGTGCATTTGCCCCAGGTCCTGCATGTCGAATTCTATTGCCAGATTCTCCTTGCAGTCTTTGATGAGCTTGGATGACCCGGTCAAAAACTGGTCATCCACATAAAGAACAAGAATAAGCGGCTCATCTCCTACTCTTAAGTAGTATAAATTTGGATCTGTGTCACTCTTGACGAACCCCATCTTCTGCAAGTAGCCATCAATCCAACCATACCATGCCCTGGGGGCTTGTTTTAAGCCATACAAGGCTTTCTTAAGTCTGCAAACATGAGTGTTTTGCTCATGTGTCTCGAAGCCCTCTGGCTGCACTATGTACACTTCCTCCTCTATCACACCGTTCAAGAACGCAGTCTTGACATCCATCTAATGAATCTCCCATCCCATCTGCGCTACTAGAGAGATGATGGATCTGGTAGAAGTGTATCATGGTACTGGAGCAAAAGTTTCTTCATAGTCAATGCCTTCCTTCTGGGCATACCCCTTTGCTACAAATCTTGCCTTGAATTTCTCTATGCTGCTATCTGCAGCATATTTGATCTTGTAGATCCATCTGGATCCTACAATAGATCTGTCCTGTGGTCTAGGGACTATTTCCCAGACATCATTTTTCATGATGGAGCTATACTCCTCCACCATGGCATCCACCTATACCTGATGCTGAGCTACTTCCCGAAAGGTAGAAGGCTCTCCAACCTAAGCTACCAATGCCTGATAACTGTCAGGTTGTTTCCTTATCCTCTTTCCTTCTCTAGGGGCTCCAACAAATCCTTCTGCATCCCTGAGAATCTGTTGGAGTTCTTTGCTCGGTCTCCCATTAGTGGTGGGCCGCGGGCGGTCTCACTTGTTCTTCCACCTGTTCTTCGTCGGAGGAGCTTCCCTCAGAAATATTGTGCCTTGGAGAGGCATTGGACCTCTCCTCCATAGGTCGTTGAGCCTGTGCCAGTGGATCTTCCTCAATCTACGTATCTGTGGCCATCTCTCGAGATTTCCTAAAGGCTCTCTCCTCCAGGAATTTTACATCCCTTCTTACCACGACTTTCCTGCTCTCTGGAATATAGATTCAGTATGCCTATGCATTCTCGCTATAGCCCATCAGAAAACCCTTTTCTACAGTTTGATCCAGCTTCTTCCTCTTTTCATCTGGAACGTGGCAGTATGCTATGCTGCCGAATATCTTGAAGTGGCTCACTTCTGGCTTGCTGCCTGTGAACACACTCTCGGGAGTAACCTTCCCAAAAGCTCTATTGGGAATTCTGTTTTGAATATAAGCTGATGTGTTGCAGGCCTCTGCCCATAAGAATTTGGGCATCTCCTGGTTGTACAACTTTGCCCTTGCAGCTTCTATTATGGTCTGATTCTTCCGTTCTGCAACTCCATTTTGCTCTGGATTGTATGGAGTTGTCCATTCTCTCTTGATGCCTTGTTGTGCACAGAAATTTGTGAAGTCTTTATCGATATATTCTCCACCATTATCTGACTGCAACTTCTTGATCTTCTTCCCTGTAGAGTTCTCCAACAATGCTTTGAAATATTTAAACTGATTAAAGACTTCATCTTTCATCTTCAGAAAATAGATCCAAATTTTCCTGGAATAATCATCAATGAAGGTGGCAAAATACTTTGCCCCACTGAGAGTTGTTGTGGACATCGGACCGCAAATGTCAGAGTGTATTAACTCCAATGTACCTTTGGC
Source organism: Pinus albicaulis (assembly GCA_034641835.2). Lineage (NCBI taxonomy): Eukaryota > Viridiplantae > Streptophyta > Pinopsida > Pinales > Pinaceae > Pinus > Pinus albicaulis. The sequence continues at coordinate 739,778,373 of CM076572.1, forward strand.
TCTGTTGCTGCTTCTTGGAAATGCTGCCTTAGCGTACTTCCCTAGTACGCATCCCCTGCAAACTTCGTCTTTCTTCGTGTTGAGTTCAGGGGCCCCTATGACAGTATTTCTGAGAATCCCCAAGGCTCCATAATGTAGATGCCCCATCCTTCTGTGCCATAATTCATTCAGATCTCTGTCATCTATACTGCCGATCAGGGCCACCGGAGATTCAAGCTAGAGCTTATACAGCTTATGACTCCTTACTCTGATTTGTGCCTTTTTGCTCTAGTTAGGGTGTTTGACATACACCTTATCTTGAATAAAGTATACCTCATAGCCCTTTTTCTGAAGTTGAGACACCAAGAGTAAATTCATCCCCAACCCTGGTACATGCAGAACATTCGTGGCTTGAATCTTGTTGCCATTCTCAGTTTGAAAAGCTACAGTACCTCTCCCGATGGGGTGCATTTTGCCTTATTTCCCATATTTATTTGGAAATTCATATGTTCTTCTTGATAGCTCGAAAAACATTCTCAAACCCCCGTCATATGAGCAGATGCTCCACTATCAATATACCAAACACTTGGAGGAGTCATGCTTGACACACAAGCAAGATCCTCCTCTAGTCTGGATGCCATCACCTTCATGTCGTGTTCTCTCTGCATTTCTGCGTGCTCTGGAGGACTGCGTGAGTCCCTTTGACTACGTGAACCCTTCCTTTGGTCCATGGCAGAGCCTACCTTCCTGTTTTTAGCCCTTTGCTCCGGTACCATGTGAAATTTTCAAGAAGAAAATATTTCTGCAATACTTGGTTTATTTCTCCTACTTATGAGATAAGTTATTTACAAATGCTTCAGTAAACTCTGAAATAAACACATTTGCAGATCTTCACTATTTTTAAGAGCATAAGAACAAAAAGATAATTTGCACCAATAGTACTAAATAAATAACCACATGAATAGAGATGTTTTTGGACAATTTTCCCCGGGAAAACCCAATGTGGGAAAACCGGTGCAGCAGATGAGGGTTTTATATTAATCTTCAAAAATGGAAAGTACATTTACAGGAGTCTGATGAGCAGAGAAAAATTAGCAAACCCCTGGCTGAATTTTCTAGACCTTCCAGACAAATTCCGGACCCTCGAGGTGACCTCCTTCACCCTCTACAACATCTAGCATGAATTCTCTGTGCAGTCCCTCTCTGGACTGCGTGATTTTGCATGGAGGGGTTCTTGCTGCTGATCAACTCACCCTTCCCTTCACCCTCCTGGCTTTTGATTCCCAATAACTGACTCCTCCCTCCTCCTTCTGCTTCTGCAACCCAGCCTTCTACAAACTCACCCACTGAAATCGAATTATCTTGCTTCAGAATTGATTTCCTTCGGGTACTGAGAGTGCCCCAAGCTTGATTTCCAAATGGCCCTCAAGTCTCTTCTTATAGTCCTCTCATTGATGAATCAACGGCCAAGATTATATCATTAATCAATGTCTCAAATTAAAAGATGACTTGATCTTCGTCTTCTAGAAGATTCACACTCTGCTCTATTAATACCCTTTAATTATTTAATTTCCCTAAGTTTATACTTGGGGTCTGCATTAAAATAATTAATTATTTTAATAAAGTCATATCCAAGTGGATATCCACAAACGATTTCTGGGTTCTCTAGATAACTGATGTCTAAGCCTCTCTACCAAAAATGAGACTCAGAACACTTTCCAATGCTATAGAAATCAACACGAAATACTGCTCTACATGGCTCCCTCTTTACACTGCTAGTGCTGGAACTGTTGTTGCTGGCTGGAATCAGACTGCGAGTTGGGTCTGCTCTTATGCTCATAAAATTTTGGGCTTTGAACCCTGGGCTCTACTCATAAGACCCACAAAAACCTGCGAAGGGTTTCCAAAAATTCTGACACCAGAAAATAGCCCCCATGGGCTTGGCATGCTGCTTTGCATGGGAAATCGGTCTCCTTGCCGAACTGCTGGAAAAGTGCCCTCAAAACTCTGTTGGAATCCCTAGTATAAGGTGGCTAGCCTCCCCTCCAAATCCTTCGGCTGAAGCTTCATTGCTCCCCTACTTCCCGACACCTTCTCTCAACTGAACTGCGCAATCCCTGCACTATCTATGCAGCATCTACACTACCCTGAAGGACTGCGTGACTCCTGCTGGTATGGCTCTGCATTCTGCTCTAAAAATGGGTAAGACTCCTCTCCTGAGGGGCACTCGAAGTCCCCCGAGGTAGAGGTTGAGATCTCCGCTCGGAAATCTTTGTGCTAAACAGCACTGTAGACTTGGCTAAATACCTCAAGCATGCTATAGTCAATCAGACAAAAAATAGATGGTTAAATGAATGAGAAATGAGTTGCTCTCACCCTCTTTTGTCCAAGCTGAGCCTCCAATGTTCCCTTGGACCCACATGGACTACGTCGCCCCTCCTCCGGCGTATCTCCGCGTTGCTCACTGCGCTGCCTCTCCCATGTTGCCACTAGGACATTACTCCATTCATGTGGGTGGCCACATGGACCCCATTTCAGCCTCAATATTTGCCTCTAGTGACTTTAGGAAAGCACTTTAGCTACATAGTTTTATTTGTGGGTCCCCTTACCCACATTATTTCTATTGAACATTAGAAAAAGGCAAAAATAATCAAAATTAATATTCCAATTAGTTGACTGCCAATTTGGATTATTATAGTATCATCATATTTGGCCAAGGGATCAGGACATTCCGAAGATGGCCTTTAGGTGTCACTACGACCATTTTGAGTTCTTGGTCATGCCTTTCTAGTTGACCAACGCACCTGCCACCTTTCAGTCATGCATGAACGATGTGTTTAGAGTGAAGTTGAAGAGATTTGTGCTGGTATTATTCAATGACATCCTGATCTACAATAGGACGTGGGAGGAGCACCTGTAGCACCTAGAGGCGGTGTTGCACATTTTAGAGGAGCAACAATTATACATCAAGTTGTCCAAGTGTGAGTTTGGACTGATAGAGATGCTTTGCTTGGGACACATCATTGGCACAGATGGGTCAAGGTGCATGAGGAGAAGATCATGGCTATTCGGGATTGGATTGGTCGGTGCCTATAGATGTGACATCGGTGAGGGGGTTCTGGGGCATTTGCACCTATTACAGGAAGTTCGTCAAGTTATCCTCACAGTTAGTGTCACCCCTCACAGATTTGACTAAAAAGGGGGCTTTTGCATGGACAAATGGAACCCAGACAACTTTTGATCGCCTCAAGGAGGTGATGAGTAGTTGCCCAATGTTGGCACTCCCTGATTTCACACAGCCATTTACGTTTGAGTGTGATGCATCAAGTGAGGGGATTGGGGCAGTTTTGTCCCAAGGTCAGAACCCCATTGCTTTCGATAGCTGAAAGTTTCTACTACATGAGCAGTCGTTTTCCATATACGACAAGGAGATGTTGGCCATCATGCACGCATTGGCCAAGTTTCAGCAATACTTGATGGGCAACCAGTTTCGTGTGACGACAGATCACAACAGTCTTCGCCACTTCATGGGGCAGCAGGGCCTCAATGACAAACAACAGAGATGGGTCAGCAAGGTGCAGGCCTATGATTTTCATATTGAGTATGTGCGGGGGAAGCACAATGTGGTAGACGAATCACTATCCAGGAGACCAGCAGGACTTTCACTCATGAGCATTTTCCATGACTAGAAGGCGCAGTTGTTAGTAGAGTGCTCTACGGATTGGCAAGCATGTAAGATCTTGGAGGGAATTCACACAGATGAGCACTATCGAGTGTTGGCTGAGACTATATCCTACAAGGGGTGCATATTCTTAGTTTCGGGCTCACTGTTGAGGGAGCAGATACTCCATGCAGCTCATGATTCTCCATTGTCAGGGTATCAGGGGTTTAGGAAGACATACATGGCAGTGAGATAGCGCTTCACATGGAGGGGCCTCAAGGGGGACGTATTGAGCTATGTGTAGGAGTGTGAGGTATGTTAGAGGAACAAGGGGGAGTTGACCCATCCAACCGGGTTGTTGCAGCCCCTCCCCATTCCTGAGGGGAAATGGGAGAGTATCTCCATGGATTTTATCACAAGGCTTCCAGCAGTGCAGGGAAAGGATTGTATTTATGTGGTGGTCGACCGACTGACCAAGTATGCCCATTTCTTTGCCATTCCGACACAGTACTCAGCTTCTCAGGTGGCAGAGTTTTTCTTTAGGGATGTTTTCTGCTTACACGGACTCCCTAAGACCATAGTCAACGATAGAGTGTTAAGTCCCTATATTACTAGTTTAGTCCCTTATTGTTATTAGTGTAGCCCCCTTATTGTTATTGTTGTACCCCTGTAACCCCAATATTGTTATTATTGTGCCCTTACATTGTTATTGTTAGGTCGGCTAGGATTATATTGTGGGCCCATGGACTCCTATATATAAAAAGAGGTTTTGGTCATTTGTATCATCCAAGAATTGTTCATTTATGTAATGTATTGGAGGTTGCCCCCTCGAAGTGGCTAATTTCTAAGGCGTCGATCTCTCTTTTCTTCTATTTTTGGAGTTGGTTTCATAAAATTTGGTATCAAAGCTTTGGATTCTAGGGTTTCGCTGCTCCAAACAGGTCATCGTGGCATTTTCTCTATAACTTTTTTTCTACGAATGTTCAGAAGCTAAAAATTTTAGAGTGCGAAGCCGAAATCCTGAGGAACATTGACGCAAAATTTCAAAGCTTGGTTCGCAATACTTTCAGAGATCTGATCTGTGGAAGTTAGGGCTTTTTGCAGGCTCCTGAATTTAACCTAAACAGGTCATTGCAGCATTTTCGCTATAAATATTTTTCTACGAGGTTTCAAAAGCTAAAATTTTCACAAAGCGAAGCCGAAATCCTGAAGAACCTCCTGTAAAAATTTCAGATCTTGGTTCGCAATATTTTTGGAGATATGATCTGTGGAAGTTGAGATTTTTTCAGGCTCCTGAATTTCATCTCAAAGAGGTGACCGTGGGAAAAACATCATAACTCTCTCTCTAAGCGTCAGATTGAGATTTTGTAAAAAGTGGCTGCAAATACACGGACTGTAGTTTTCATTATATCAATTTCAGAGCCAAAGGAGGAAATAGTGACACATGGCAAGTCGTACAAGTTCGCTCTACTGAACCAGTCCATAATTAGGTCATCGTGGGAGATTGGGCATAACTTTGTCTTGAAGAATCCAAATCAGGTCAGACCTGTGGCATTCGAAAGATGATTCAGAGGGCTACTTCAGAGCCGAATTTCAAATATTGAAGATCCAAAATCACAGTGATAATTTAGTTTCAATATCGAGCTCCTCAAAAGCAAGAAAAATGTGTGTATTTTTTCGAATTACACAAGTCTCGTTTGAAAAAAAAATAGTTTGAATTTATTACAAGGGCATATTGAAGAATAGATATCAGTATTGGGTTCTAAAATGCCCCCTAAAAAGAATTCAATACCCATTAAGCCTTCAGAAGTCTCTACTATGACTCATGAAGATGAAGAAACACAACATTAGATATCAAAATTAAAGAGCAAGTGCACCAAATTTCACTATCGCAAAGAGCAACAAAAAATGAAATGGAAGTTTTGAAGAAAGGCGTGGAAACTAAGATGGATGGTTTGAAGAAAGGCGTGGAAGCTAAGATGAATGGTTTGGAAGCTAAGATGGATGGCATGGAAGTCGACATGGAAGCTAAGATGGATGACATGAAGAATGATCTAAAAGCATACATGGAAGGCTTGATGACAAGCTTAAAACCAGAAATGATTCCTAATGGCGGAAATATAGGAGAAGAACCTCATGATGAGAACAAACTAAATGTTAATCATGATTTCATAAACTCGAATGTTGGTGGGAAGAACCACCATATTCCAAAAATGGATATGAGGAAGTTTGATGGAAAGGATCCTGTAACATGGATACTACAGATGGAGCAATATTTTGATCTCCATAACGTGCAAAACACACAAAAGGTACGCATTGCAACTTTACATTTAGAACAAAATACATTTGTATGGCATCGATGGCTTTGCTCCCGTAAAAAAATTGTCACTTGGTCAATTTTTACGGAGGAAATGATAGCACATTATGAGGATACAAAGAGCAACACCTTCTTTAGCCAATTGATAAATCTCAAACAAAAGGGTTCAGTGGTGGAGCACGTTGAGGACTTCCAAAAATTGAATATAAGGGTAACTGATATTCCAGAGGAACACAGGATTGATGTCTTCATAGGGACTTTAAAGGATAACATCCAACATGAAGTTCGTGTTTGGGAACTTGATTCATTGGAAAAGGCATTCAGGTTGGCAAGAAAAATTGAATGTAAAATTATGGCAACAAGGAAGCCTACCACTCACATATATATAGATGGAAGTGTTGCTACTCCTAGACTTCCACAACCTACAAGGTTGACACCACAACAATTGGAAGAAAAAAGAGCAAAAGGGCTTTGCTAAAGTTGTGATAGCAAATACACTAAAGGTCATAAGTCTACTGAGAAGTAATTATTTTACATAGATTGTGAAGAGGAAGAAGAAAACGAACAAGAATCTTCAAAAGAAGAGGATATACACTGGGAACCAACCCTAGAAGAGTAAGAAATGAGTCCGACCATATCATGTAATGTGTTGGCATGAATTACCACTCCACAAACTCTCAAGATAGAAGGACATATCAAGAAGAAAAAGGTAATAGTGTTGATTGATTCGGGTAGTACCCATAATTTTATTCATTGTAAGGTAGCCAAGGAATTGAATTGTTTCCTATACCTAGCACCAGAATGTCAAGTGATGGTTGCAAATGGAGGAACTATAAATTGCTCTGGAAAATGCCATAATATCAAGCTAACGATGGGGGAATATGTATTGAATATTCCAATGCTTTCCATTCCTATGGGAGGTGCTGATGTTGTACTAGGAGTACAATGGTTACAATATTTGGGGATGGTAGCTTTTAATTTTCAAGAACTTTTCTTGAAATTTTTTTCAGAAGGAAAGGAAGTCGAATTATAGGGTATTGCAGGGAAGCCGGGAAAGATAATAAGCTCTAATGTCATGACAAAGCTTCTAAAGAAAGAACAACGAGGCATAATTGCACAATTATGCTCACTAGAAGTTCCAACATCAAAATCATCTATTTCTGCAGATCTCCAAAATGTCTTGGACAATCATTCCAAGGTTTTTGAAACTCCAAAAGGACTCCCACCTATTCGTGATCATGATCATGCTATTCATTTGATTCCAGGAAGTGTTCCTCCAAACATTAGGCCTTATAGATATCCTTATGTCCAAAAGAGCTAAATTGAACGTATGATTGCAGAAATGTTAGAGGCGGGTATAATTCAACCTAGTCAAAGTTCTTTCTCTGCTCCTGTAGTATTGGTACACAAGAAGGATGGATCATGGCGAATGTGTCCGGATTATAGGGAGCTTAATAAGCTCATCATTAAAGACAAATTTCCCATTCCTGTGATTGATGAATTATTGGATGAATTACATGGAGCAATTTATTTTACCAAGTTGGATCTTCGTTCAGGATATCATCAAATTAAAATGAAGACTGAAGATATTCCAAAAACATCATTTCGAACTCATGAGGGTCATTATGAATTTTTGGTCATGCCTTTTGGCCTTACCAATGCACCTTCTATATTTCAAGGGTTGATGAATTCCATTTTCAAACCCTTCCTTAGAAAATTTGTGCTAGTATTTTTTAATGATATACTAATCTACAACAGGTCTTGGAAGGATCATGTTCAACATGTTGACAGGGTGCTCAAACTATTGCAGGAGAAACAATTATATGCAAAATCATCCAAATGTTTCTTTGGAGTACAAGAGGTGGAATATCTGGGTCATATTGTATCTCATGAGGGTGTTAAGGTAGACCCTAACAAAATTAAAGTCATTAAGGAATGGAAAGTCCCCACAACTATAAAGCAGTTGCGAGGATTTCTCGGTTTAACAGGGTATTATCGCAAGTTTGTTAAGAATTATGGGAGAATAGCAGCACCTCTAACAACATTATTGAAGAAAGATGCATTTTCATGGAAACCTGAAGCAACTAAGGCCTTTGAACATCTTAAAGAGGCAATGTGCCTAGCACCGGTCTTAGCTACGCCAGACTTCACAAAAACCTTTATTGTGGAATGTGATGCCTCAGGAAATGGAATTAGTGTTGTTTTAATGCAAGAAGGAAGACCCATTGCTTTTGAAAGTCGTCCAATCAAAGGAAAGGATTTACAGAAACCTATTTATGAGAAGGAAATGTTAGCAATATTGCATGCACTAAAGAAATGGAGAACTTACCTAATGGGAAGACACTTCAAGGTAAAAAATTATCATGATAGTCTTAAACACTTTTTGGAACAAAGACTATCTTCAGAAGAGCAGCAAAAATGGGTCACAAAGATGTTGGGTTATGAATTTGAAATAATATACAAAAAAGGGAAGCTAAATGTTGTTTCAGATGCACTCTCAAGAAAGAATGAAGAGGTGGAAGCATTGCTTTGTGCCATTTCTATTATCCAACCAGATTGGATAACCGAAGCAAGAGATGAATGGAAGAAGGACAAAGATGTATGGACACTCATTCAAAAGTTGCAGCAAGATCCTAGTACATCGGATACATTTAGTTGGAAAAATGATTCCTTATGGTACAAAGATCGCTTATATCTTTGTAAAAATTCCCAACTAAAACAAAAGATTCTTCTGGAATTGCACACTTCTCCTTTAGGAGGACACTCAGGATTTTTAAAAACTTACCACAGGGTGAAGAAAGAATTTTTTGGGGATGGCCTTAAATCTGATATTCGAAAGTTTGTGGCGGAATGTTTGGTTTGCCAGCAGAATAAAGTGGAAACAATTAAGACCCCAGGACTTCTACAACCTTTATCCATTCCAAGTCAACGTTGGGAGGAGATTTCAATGGATTTTTTCACAGGTTTACCTAAGTCCGAAGGAAAGAGTGTCATCATGGTGGTAGTTGATAGACTTACCAAGTATGCACACTTTTGTGCATTATCTCATCCATTTAAAGCAAGTACAGTTGCTACTACATTTATGGACACAATTCAAAAACTACATGGAAACCCAAGGGTTATTGTGAGCGACAGAGATCCCATTTTTACTGGAAATTTTTGGATGGAGTTATTTTCTTGTTTGGGTACTCAATTAGCTCATAGCTCATCTTATCATCCTCAATCTGATGGTCAAACTGAGATAGTAAATAAATGTATGGAAGGATATCTTCGTTGTTTTGTATCTGATAAACAAACACAATGGGTCAAGTGGTTACCTCTCGCTGAATGGTGGTATAACACTTCCTTCCATACTGCAGCAAAAAGGACCCCATTTATGGCACTTTATGGATATCATCCACCATCCATCACATCATCTTTAAGGGAAAATTCGAAGGTTCAAGCAGTGGAAGATCACATCGAGCATCAGCAAGAAGTTCTCCAACTCTTAAAGGATAACCTGAATTTGGCACAAAATCGAATGAAACAATAGGCAAATCAACATCGCAGCGAGAGAAGTTTTGATGTAGGAGATTGGGTATTTTTATGGCTACAACCATACAAACAAATGTCCCTCAAGCAAGCTAAGAAGGATAATAAATTATCGCTAAAGTACTATGGTCCTTACAAGGTGTTGCAAAAGATTGGTACTATGGCATAAAAATTGGAGCTTCCTGCTTCTTCGCAAGTGCATCTAGTTTTCACTGAATAAAGAAGGTTAGTAGAAAATCTTTCGAGTTCAAATTATGAAAAGTCAAAAAGTCGGAGTCGAGATTAAATTCTCAAAAAAAAAAAAAAAAAAAAAAAAAAAAAGTTGAAAAACTTGGCAAAGTCGGGGGTTTTTTGAAAAAGTCGGCAAAATTAAAAAAATACAAAATTATTCAATTTTTTTAAATTTTTTTAAATTTTTTTAGCATCTAAAGTATCCACAACATCAAATAAATGCATTTCCACATAAACATGTAAAGAAAGCTAATATATAACATGTCTATGAAGTCTAGTGCTACATCACATATCAAAATAGTGAATCGAGTCCTGAATCTTGAGTCCTAAGTCCTAACTCTTGTCTCAGTCTCAAGAGTCAAAATATCAACAGTATATCATGAGTCATCTCCATGTCATAAAGTAATCAGTCACTAAGATGAAGATCCCCTACCCCTTTTACGGGAATAGGGAATAGCTTTGCCTTTTCCTCAAGAGGAAGAAGGCCCTTCCCCTCGAGATACAAATGGACCCAATCGTCCTCTAGAAGCAAAAAAAAGAGGTGGCCTCTATCCTCTGTCGATGCCACTGCCGCTGCTACCGCCCATCCTAGATGGTGTCACTCTCCTTTGCATCATCCTCTCCTCGCTCCTCGCCCGACCGACCGCTTCTCCTCCTCCTCTACCACCGGCCCTCCCCTCGGCCGTGCATCCTTCCCCTCCTCCGGCACCAATGCCTTTCCACATCCCCAAACACCGCATTTGCGTCCGAAAAACGCATTCTTCGGTGTCATGTTTAGAGATACCACAGAATATGTCTCGAGAATTCTTAGCAAAACCAAAATAAAATAACAATGCCAACTCTCATTTTACCTTTAAGGGCAAAAAGGCGGGGAAAAGTGAGGATTTTGGCCCTAAAATGATTGTATAAGAAAATCTGCGTAAAATGACGGTTCAAGGTTCTGGAATATGTTAAATTAGGTTAAGAGGGACTTCCATGTCGAATTTCAGCTCAAACAAAGGCGTTTTGCCATGTTAAACAGTTCCTTCTTCCCAACTAGTCAAGAAAAACCCTGATTTCCCATGACTTTGAGTATGCAGAATTTTACTGAAGCAAGGGCAGCGTATTTTCTGAAGTAATAAGATGTAAAGCACTATAAATAATCGTATAATAGGTCTAAGAATATGTATGGGTATTGCTATATTAAAATGTACCGTTTGCATGGAAAACTTTCGCATCAGGTGCCGCAAGACAAGAGAATAATCCAGAAACCCTTTCAGCGTTTTATCAGGAGATGTGAGACAAGAAGATGAATATCTATATATCCAAGAAGAATAGCAGCAAAAGATGTACAAGTCTTGAGGAAACAACCCTCGAAGAGTAACAGAACCGCAAGCTCCACTAATACACAATAATGGCAGAAAGAATAATCGCTATTTCTATAAAACAAAGTACAAAAACGTACTAATATAGAAATTGTACCTCATCGACAGATATGACAATACATAGCTCATATAGCTCAAACACAATAGGGCAGCCGCAACCCTTATAAGCAAAATATCGCAACTTCCAAGGAATCACGAAATACCCAATACTACAGAGCCAGAGTACACAAGGCTACTGCAACTCCAAACTGAAACCAAATAGAGAAGGCTAAATATGATGATCAACTGAAGTAGACCTCCTCCAATAGATCTCCAAAGTGGAAGGCTGATCCTTACACTTGAGATCTTCCCCACAAATCAACCAGCAAACCCTCACAGCATCTGCACCATAAAAATAACGCAGATACAAAAAGGGACTACGTAGTAGGGGCAAAATAACTGTTGGCCTGATGCCAAGATCTGCAAATCAGCTCCAAAATCTCCCAATCTGATCCTCCAAGGAAAGAGAGACTCTCCCTCTGAAAAACAAGAGAAGGAGGTGGTGTCGTAAAGTCACCACGGCAACACCCTACAACACAGAATTACGTTGCTGCAGCAATAATGCTGTCCTGGAGGATGATGCTAAGAAAATAACTTTGCCCGAGCAGGCACTCGAAGTCCCCCGGGGCTAAGGGTGAGATCTCCGCATAGAGACACTCGGTTGCACTAAACAGTGCAGCAGATGGGTTAAACAGCCAGCGTGCCAAAGAGAAGACAATATGTCTCACTCAATAATCAATAATCCAAATATCCAAGCATGTCCAAATGAGGAGGCTCCTCCATCTTTTATAGTGTTGGTTTCCCTCCAAAACCAAATGTAGCCTCTCTCTCTCCTCCACATCCTCATCCTTATCCACATTCTCATCCTTATCTAGCGAAGCTTGGAGAAACTTCTAGAGTGTACACAGGCCCCCTCCTCCACGTGGCGTTGGGTCCCCCCTTGACTCCCAATTAAGTCACAACGTTGTGCTACTAGGTGGATGTCTTATTTCATTTAAGTGAGTTTAGACCCCTTTTACTCACTTTTTATTTATTTACAAACTATAGGCGGCAAAATAAACAAAATAGAATATTCCAATTTGTCGTCGCAAATTAGGAATATTACACTGGATCCACATCTAACCAATCAGGGGTCGATTCCATGTCCGGCCTCTCAGTCTCGACCCTCCATGCAGCAGTGGTATCAATATTGTCCAATGAAATGGCATCCATATCAGGAGTTTTCTGCATTTGTCTCATCCACAATCGAAGATTGTAGTAGACATACACCATGTCATTGAGACGTTGGGATTCCAATCTGTAAAAGGGTCACATTATAAATTTTATACTGAAAATTTATATTAATCAAATTATTTCAAAAAATTTAATTTGAAATTTTTTTACCCGTTGCACTTTTGCTACATTTAACAAACATCTAATTGCGCCACACCCGCAGGAACCGCATGTTCCAACAGCACTCGAATGGCAAGCTTTTGGAGATGGGGTACTCTGCCACCATAGCTTGTCCACCAAGCATCTACAAGTTAAAATAAAAACGAGAAGCAAAAGTTATGAAGAGACAATGAATTATGAAATTTGAAAGTTGAAAGTTGAAACAAACTGAAGCTTACCTGGCATTTTGGTCATCCTATTCTTAATAGCCATGGTAAAACCAAATGTGCCACTTGCCATCCTATATATTTCCATTTCTTTAGAAATATCTTCACGTTCTTGCTCAGATGCCACCATCCTCTCAACACATGTGAAGAATCCATCCATCACCTCGGGCCTCGGCATCAAATCTGAAACCATAGGAGTAAGCAAATGCGGGGTTCGGGTAGACACCTGCAACATGAATCGAGCGATGGAGGGTATTGTTCCATCGGTCATCAATCACTCTCCATATGACCTGTTGTTTCTCTAACACTTTGTCTCCCTTATCGTCATAATAAGCACGAATGTATTCTTTGGCCCTATCCATAGCCTCATACAAGTAGCCCATTGCGAGCTTCTCTGCATCAACTAACCGAAGAACCCTTACCAAAGGTTCTGAAATGGCACACACCTCCTCTACTCTTGCCCAAAATCTCTGTTCATATGAAACTAGTCTGCATATGCCCTCTCCCTCTGGTTTGCAGCTAATAGATAAATCACGCCAATCCTATGAAAGAAACATGCTCTTCACATCCCACATAGAATTCAACAGAGACTGAAGAGATATTAAAGTAGTGGCAAAGTGTGTTATCGCAGGAAGCACCAACTCTTTGTTGTTGGTGAGTCTTCTCATCAAGCTAAGCACAGAGGCATGATTATATATAAATTTTGTTATGCTCTTGGATGATTCAACAACATGCCTCACAATAGGAATCTTGCCTATATCTTCCAACATCAAGTCAATACAATGAGCAACACAAGGTGTCCAAAACATGGTAGGATACCTCTCCATAAGCAACCTGCCAGCTGCAACATAATTTGCAGCGTTGTCCGTTATGACTTGGACAACATTTTGTGGGCCTATTTTTGGAATGAAGATATCCAAAAACTCACATAATAAACATGCATCTTTAATGTGTGCAGATGCATCAACAAATTTCATAAACATTGTCCCCTTGGGACAACAACCAAGAAGTTAAGAAGGTTCCTACCGTTCTGGTCAATCCAACCATCTGACATGACTGTGCATTCAATGTGTTCCCATGATGCCCTAAACTCGTCGAATCTAGCAGTGCAATCATTCTTTTCATCTTGAAGAAGAGGCTCTCTCAACTTTGCAAAGGTAGGGCCTTTGAACCTCGGGCGAACGATAGCAACAACATCAAACATAGGTTGGTAGAATGGGTTTGTCTTGGCAATGTTGAAAGGAACATCACTCCATAGAAGACATATACTGCCCAACCTGTCAACTTCTGCCTTTTCCTTTTTTTTTATCGCTGATTTGATGCCAAGTTGTGCACTAGGTGTGGTTCTAGGTACAAAAAACGATGAGAAAGCTAAGGGGTTGGGACATGTGGGCATGGAAGGTGATGTTGAATAACCACTCTCACTTACCCCCTATGTTGAGCTCCTCACAAGTTTCTTTTTTATTACCTTTCTCGTGTCTTTGCCATCTTTTTCCATCAAGGCTTAGATGGTTCTGCTTGGCTTCGGGATTCCGGATTTGGGCAAAGTTTCATATTTTTTGCCCGGGAATTTGCCCTATATGGCATTATAACTTCACATATCTCACATGTTTCACACAACTTGTGTATAAATACATTTATTGAGCCTGCTTGTATAGAATCATGTTCACTACATCGCTTTAAAGGATCCAAATTCCTTGGCATTTTGTTTGAAACTTTTTGATGTTTGAACTTTGAACCTGGGCACAAAACAAAAATTAAAAAAAAATTAAAAATTGCCCATACATAAATTAAAATCACTAAATAGTAAACAACGGTTAGAATTTTTTTTATTTGAATTTTCAATTTTGATTCTTGAAAGTTGAACTGTTGAAATTTTAAAATTTAATTCAATCTAGGATTCAACTTAGAATTTTAGAACTTTTGAGTCTTGACTGGGTTACAAACTTACAAGATGAATTTAATTTAATTAATTTTAAATTTTAATATTTAATATTTATTATGTTGGTTCAAGAGTTGCAGAGTTGAAGGAAACAGATAGGGCGAGTTGAAGGAAACGGGTTCTTATTTTAGATGAGGCGAGATAGGCTATTGGATATGGGTTTTCGAAACGGATTGTCATCCATTATAGGCCATTTACCAAAGCAACAGCGGATAGGACTTTTTTCTCGCTACCCAAGTCCCAAAGCTGAGGCGATTGAAGAGCTTTCAAGAGCCGGGCTTAGGAACCCAGTGAGGGTTGAAGTCGAGTAGAAGCAAAATCTAAGATTCGATCATCCACTATGACCGATATGGCTTGCTCGAGGACCGATATGGCTTGCATATGACTGATATATTTTATTACGATATGGCTTGCTCGAGGATCGATATGGCTTGCATATGATCGATAGTCATTTTATTCGAAGCAATTATTAATAATTATGCAATATTTTTTGTTACAAACTTATTTTTCTATAGACATAGGTCGATCCCTTGATATATTTTAAATTTTTATTCATCATGATTTCTTTTTGAACAGATTGCTTTACATATTCAACGTGATCTCTACTTTATTAAATATCGATGAATGCTTATTTGCTAGTATGGTATTTGTTTAAACTTTATAGTGCGCCTAGTATGTTTGGTAAGCTGGTTCATTAGGGTGCTGCGACTCTGCACTCGTTGAATGTAGATGACTCATTGCATGATGGTGAAAGGAGACCAACAATAGTGGCTTCGCACACTCCAACGAAATCGATTATGAAGATGGCAAATGTTTTTTAACTTACTCAGCGGCGACGACAAACCACAGCGGCACCTCCCCAATCTGCAAGCTCGAGCTGCCAGTGTTGAAACTTGAATGATGAATCTTCGGCTCCCTCCCAACGCAAAGTTGCAACTTGCAATCCGTGAATAAAATGTTAACGATTAAACCCTCTCTGCTGGATCTGTCGAGTCTCGACTCTCCACAGAGAATCGCTCCAACCGTTAAACGCGACGGCGCGGGCGGACAAACAAATCAAAATAACACATAAAAATCAAAATTTCGCCTCTTATAATCACTTTCACGACTTTTTCGATCGAATCGGGAAAAAATCGGGGAATATAACGATTTTATCGGGACTTTTTCAAATTTTAAAAAAATCGGGAAAAAGTCGAGCGATTTTATCGGCGTCTTGAAAAAAATCGGGATTTTTTGAAAAAAGTCGCGATTTTTTCTCGACTTTTTTCCACACTGGTTCAAACAATATTTCCGAACTTGATGAGAAAGGAAAAATCATATTAGAACTCGAAGAGGTCACGAAAACAAGAACTCGACTGAAGCTACGAAATCGATCAATTTCGAGTATCTCATCAAGTGGAAGAACTTACCCACCGAAGATTCTACATGGGAGGATGAGAATTTTATACGAAGCACCAAGAGCTATCGAAGCGTTGAGGACAACACTATTTTGAAGGAAAGGGACATGTTAGGTCCCTATATTACTAGTTTAGTCCCTTATTGTTACTAGTGTAGCCCCCTTATTTTTATTGTTGTACCCCCGTAACCCCAATATTGTTATTATTGTGCCCTTACATTGTTATTGTTAGGTCGGCTAGGATTATATTGTGGACCCATGGACTCCTATATATAGAAGGAGGTTTTGGTCATTTGTATCATCCAAGAATTGTTCATTTATGTAATATATTGGAGGTTGCCCCCTCGAAGTGGGCTGATTTCTAAGGCATTGATCTCTCTTTTCTTCTATTTTTTGGAGCTAGTTTCAACACATAGAGATAGCCGATTTATGAGAGGATTACGGTAGGAGCTCTTCGAGCTAGTGGGCACTAAGCTCACTCCAAGCACGAGTTAACACCCATGGACGGATGACCGGACAGAGAGGGTGATCAAATGGCTCAAGGGTTATCTCAGGGAACTATGTGACCCAGAGTGGCAGAAGGCATGGATTCGATTGTTGCACTTAAGAGAGTATTGCTACAACACCACCCATCATATGTCCATCGAGTATATCACATTTTCGTG
The DNA here is from genome assembly GCA_034641835.2 of Pinus albicaulis. Taxonomy (NCBI): domain Eukaryota; kingdom Viridiplantae; phylum Streptophyta; class Pinopsida; order Pinales; family Pinaceae; genus Pinus; species Pinus albicaulis. The sequence goes on from CM076572.1 coordinate 739,795,096, forward strand.
CTTTTTATGGTTATGATGCTTTGTCTTTTGTTGACATTGTTTTTGGAGACACTCGGGCCCCAAAGGCCAAAGATTCGAATTCGAGAGAGCCAAGACATCCTCAAGGCTCTCAAGGACAACTTATCGATGACTCGGAATCAACAAAAGATGTATCTTTCGATAGACACTAGGTTGAGAGACATTTTGAGGAGGGGGGACTTGGTGTTCTGCAATACCATATGGCGATCTACTTTGAAACAAAAGGGGGGTCGAGAAGGCTGGAACCACATTTTTATGGGCCATCACGGGGTGATTAGGAGGGGCTGGAGAGGTAGCCTATGAGTTGGAGCTACCACAAGGGATCAAGATCCACAACATTTTCCATGTTTCATGCCTCAAGAGGATGTTGGGGCAGAGAGGTTACAGCATTTGTGTAGTTTCCTCCGCTTGATGATGATAGGCATCCGGTTTTGGAACCAGAGGTCATTCTAGAGACTAGGGAGAGGAAGCAAAGGAGCGTGAATGATTAGAGAATATTTGGTGCGTCTGGAAGAGCTTGCCATATGAGGATGCCACTTGGGAGGGTGAGCACATACTTGAGCATCCGGCAGCTAAAGTTGCTTGGTGACAAGCAACATTTGGGAGGGAAGGATTGTAATGTCCCTTCTTCAATTATTTTGGACCAAGATTAATTTCCACAATTTTGAGATCAATTTTGGAGGCTACGACACCCACTCAATTGTGGTAAAGGACTTAGAAGTTAGGAGGAGGTCGTATTATTTTTCTAGTGGAATGTGGGGACCACCCACATAAGGAAAAACACACTTCACTTAGCCTATGGTTTGAAATGCTTAGGGAGGGAAATCGAATGGCTTGGTGGAGGGGCCCACGTGGGAAGGAAGGCCCACGAAATTATAAAAGGAGGAAGCTCAACTTCATTTGCATCTTTTGGCATATCGAACTCACTTAGTTGCTTGATCTCCTTAGTCGGGTCACTTCGTCGTTTAGCACGAGTTTTCCAAGCAGAGAACTCAACCTTTCTTCGAGGGACTTCAAGTGCCACCCTAGAGAGGTTCTTTCACATCCATCCGGAGGAGACTTGCAGTGAATTTTCCGGCACTTACACTCGGATTTTTTCCCGACCGGTGTGTATTCCAGAGGACGAAGGAGGGACTCTAGGGGAGTCATTTCGGTGCTCTTCCAGGGAGCATTTTCCCGGGAGGAAATTAGGAGAAGAAAGCTCGAGAGGTTTTGTAGACTTTTCGGGGAGTTTGGGAGCCGGAGGAGACGACTACATTCTCGAGTGAATTTTCGGCTCTTGGGTGAGCACGAGAAGAGTGTCATTTGGGCACATGTGGGAGTGAGGGGCTTTCTTAGTGGGGCTCGAAACATGCTCGAAGAAATAAGGGAAATATTTGTGGAGTTGATTGAAGCCTTTTTTGGAGTGTTTTCGGGGAGGTTTTTGGTGCACGAATAGATAACACATTTCGGCGGCCCAGATGATGGACGTAGGACCTTTGGGGGTCGATTTTCGAAGGTCAAAAATAGGCCAAACCCTTTATGGGTTCTGGTGGGTTTTCCTTGAGGAGCTTGGGATTAATTTGGAAGAATTTTCTAAGCACCGAAGGTGGGGTTTTCGACGTTATCTTTGCAGAAAGCAGTGCGGAATTGTTGGGGCAACGCAAAGCAATATTTGGGCGAGTTGATAGTAGCATCCGGGCTTGACATTTCTTCACCGGGCTTTGCTCCGCTTGCCATTGAGGCAATCCCAGTGCATTCCTTCCATACACTTGTACTATTGCTCTAGTTTATAATAAAATGTCTCAAACTCGCTTCCATATTTTTGGTTTTTTCATGGGTGTGCACTAAAGTTAAAATTTTTTTGTGGTTGAATTTATTGTTTGCTTTGCATATCATTGTTTTTTCCTAATTAGGAACATTACATAATTTTCCCCATTTAATTGGGGGAAACATCTCTTTTGAGTCCATTAGCCTTAATAGCAAGAAATTAAAAAAACCCTTGTATGAAGGAATGGAGTCTTTGGAATTTTTCCTTTATAGACAGAGATAAAAGTTAAAACCCTAGGTGACCCTAGAAAAGAGGTGTCAACCTATTGGATGGTGTAAACTAGTGTTCCACTGGGGACGCGTCCCCCGGGGTGAGGGATGCACCCCGGCGCTCCCCCCACGTCCCCTTTTTGGGGACACTCGGGAAACTCCGGTGGACGTTTTTTGAGGCGAGCAAATGCGACTCCCTTGAAGGTGGATCGGGGACACAGGGGGGGGACGCATATGAGCCCCCCTATTTTTTTTGCCTAATAATTTTTTATAAAACATTAAAAAATTAAAAAAAAATACAAATTTAAATATACGACAAATTAAAAAAAACAACAAAAAATAGAAAAAACTTAAACTGTATTAAAACATCAAACTTGTTAAAACTTAAAAATTAAATTAAATTATATTAAAATTTAAATAAAATTTTAAAAAAATGAAATTATATTAAACCTATATAGTATAAGTTTATATGCATTGCATAATTTGAATTTCAATTGTCAAATGACGAATTTATTAATTTAATATAGATGTACCTTGCATCATGCCAAATGATGATTCATGAATTTAGATGGAACATTGCATAATGTCAAATGATGGACTCAATTTAGTAATTTACTTTAAGAATCTAGATTTATAAATTTAAATTATAATGCAGAAATGTCAAATGATAATTCATAAATGAATCAATGATAATAGTCTAATATGCAACGATGATCATATTTATTCTTTAGATGTACAATGAATAATTATTTAAATTTTCTCTTTAGTTATTTTTTAATTAAATTTTTAATAATTTATAATTTTATAATTTCTATGACTTTGACGTCCCCCGTTTCCCCAAAAAATTCCCCAAATTTTGGGGTTGCTTATATACGTCCCCCTTGTGCATATCCCTGCTCCTGCATTTCCCCGTCCCGAAACTCGGTGGAACAAATGGTGTAAACCCTAGGAACCTAAAAGAGACACTTTCTTTGAAGGAGCGTTTAAATTCTAGGGACTCTAGAAAGAGAGATATCCCAAGAAATCCTAGTTCCACAATCACAAAGAAACTGAGTGATGCCACCTGCTAAAAGTCTTTGGATCAACTATTGAATTGAAGTTCACCCCTGCTTTGGTAAGATGTTGAAATTCATAAATGACAACAAGAGAATTGAAAGAAACCCCCAAAAAATTCAGATTCTGCATTATTAACCAAGTGCAAGTGCACTAGAAAGAGACAAAAAAGAGCCAAACAGAAGAGAGTGTGCTAAAGACAAAAGAACCCAAGCAAAAGAGACTACAATTGTCATGGTACCTGTAGGCTAAATCACTTTTGCATAGGAATCACTCAAGTATTACAAATGAGAGTTGATGTATATAGATGTAACTGAAAGGGTAGGCCACTTTCCCCTACAGGAGTTCTGATTCTACATTAACTAGGTTGGTCATAGCAAAAATAGCCTGTAGTACAAGTAATGTTATAATAAGGTCATCCATAGTGAAAGTGAAGATTAAACCCATAATTTCAACAGTTTTTTGGGATATACCAATTCATAAATTGTGTCTTGGCCTGGAGACTCTATGTTCAGATTATGGCCATATTGGCAGGCTGTCTTACTTGGAGATCCTTGGTGCAATCATAATTTTTGTATAGACTGTTTTTCTGGAAACTGGGATGGTTACTCTTCACTTTTTTCTGGTGAAAAAAGATGGGTCTGGACCTTCAAAGACATATCTATTTTGGACTCAATAGCTCTGCAATGTTTTACTACAATAGTTTATTTACGAAAGGATTGTGATAAAATAGATGTAGGTGCTAGATGACATGTATTTAATATACTTGCATGAGTAGGTAGGGGAAAGACTATTTTGATATAATGATGTCATTTTACATGTTTCTTTGAAGGTATGACATTTCCAACAATTATATTAATATGTGTGCATGTGTGTGTGTGCGTGTTCAAGTATTCGAATAAGGAATAAGAATATAGAAAGGTTGCATCTCATTTTCATTAAAAGACCAGAAAGGAGTATACATACATCACTCTTTAAATGAATGCTATTGATGACAATGCGAGCCATCCCACATAATGGTTTTGCCAATTTTGCAGCCAGCAGCACACTCATTTCATTTGTATCCCATTCAAACCCCATATGCATAACTGGCTGCAAATGAGATTTCAATTTATAATCAGAACTGAACAATTTTTTTTATGTAAAGACTCTAAAATTAGAAAAGTGAAAGATCACTCGATTTTTATCATAAAGCAACAGATGAATCAGCTGATGACATCCACACTTTAATGCTCTCCAAATAGGAAAACATCTGTGTGCTTGGAATTAATCTAGAAACTAGAATTTAAAAGCAATTAATTTATTGGTTCAGAAGAACTTGCATTTAGTAACCCTCAGAAAAATACAGAGACTCACAACTTGCACTTTTTTTATCGTATGTCATTGTAACTCGACAGGTGAATTAGAAAGTCGAATTTATTGTTATTATCATCCTTTGGGAGTTTAAAATGTTTCAAAAACTATATTTTTAAAAGATGTTATGGACATCGATAAAAGGAAAATAAAAAGAGGTTCTATAGCACAAATCTACATATCACTCTAGAAAATTACTCCTTGTTTTGAGGTTAGATAATAATATGTCATATTTACCCAAAATCAAATGTTCGCACTGTTAATTTTCAAAGAACAATATAGCACTTCGAAAATTAACATGGTATCAGAGTTGGGCTGAAGAAAAGTCATGGATATCACCCCCCATGGAGACACCTTTGATGGAAGCAAGAAGAGGATGGTGGAGACCTAAAAGAATTCTAGGGTATGAAGGAAATCCTAGGTAGTTAGTGCATAAGGGTTTGATGGTTAGGGTTTGAGAGAAACCCTGGTTTATGGCAAAAACTTGAGATATGATATATGAAACCCTAGCATGGTCAAAGTCAAGATGTTCAAGCACTTATGACATATTTAATGAAGCCCTAGATGGAATAGTCTCTTGTAGGCCTGGTTGTTGATAAAGTTGATTGAAAGCAACATTGTTATGTGGATTATGGATAGTAATGGCTCTTGAAGGTTGGATCAAGAGGGAGAGGATCATTTCTCATTGACGATAAGTATTCCTTGACTTATGATGTTTCTTTGTGTCTTTACTCTTGTTTAGACTTATGGATTTGATTATTACGATTATTGTTTTTTTATCATTGCCTATACTTCCTGCATGTATATTTGAGTACTTGGATGTTTCTAACCTCCTTGATGAGATGTGATAAATGGATCCTTCTTGAGGATCATTTGAGATGCAAGAAAGAAAAGCTAGATCTGGAAAAGGTAAAGAGGCACCTAATGAAAAGGTGACAAGCACTACAAACTGCCTATGTGAAGGTGCACAGGTATTTGAATAATACAAGGTATGCATGGTATACTATTTCAATGTTATGTTTCAGCTGCAATATTGAATGGCAAGGTTAGCCCGATGGTATGTTGAGAATGTCTCCTTCTCAAATGGCTCATGCGAGCATATGAAAGTGATTTGGATCCATGGTTCTTATGATGAAATGGTACACCTTGTATCGAACATTTTGATCATGATGATCTTCTTGATTCTATGAGGCTACTTATTGTTGATCTTGGATATAGTGGTATAACTTGATGTTTGGCTAACATCTATTGTTTTTTGGAGACCCACGATTTTGTGAAGAAGGCTAGCACCACGAAGATGATACTCTTGATACTTGTCATGCATTTCACATAGAAGGATAGGTCATTGACTCTTTATAATGCTTGTGAGGAACATGATGAAAGTATGGGAAAAAGAGTTGAAACTCTTGTTGTTCGATGAAGTGACCTTTCTTGATCATATTGATAGCGATAAGCATGGTAACCTTGATGATAGAGGTATAACTATGAGGTTGATCTTTTTACTAACTACGATCATGTATTGATGTAATGGTAACTATGGCATATGGTAAAACCGATTATCCTAACTTAATTGATTGACTTGATATATGTTTGATTTTATGATCTATCAGATTTGTTGTTGCATGACATGAAAGAAGATGAATGAAGTGGATTCCCATTCGGAGGGGAGAATCCCTCCTCAAGATTCTTACTCATATTACCATTTGCATTATATTTATGTTTTGTACTATTGAAGTATGATTTATGGGTATCCGACATTGTTGATCTACGAGCAGAGGTCCGAACTAAGGTAAGATGGTTTTATCCCACTCAAAGCCTTAGTCGCACGAAAAAAAGTCTATAGGGTGCAACCAAGGCACTCGAAGATAAGTTTTGGGCTGGTCCGACTACGACTTGCTTGCATATTGTCTTGAAGAGTGCAAACTGTGGGTCCCAATCGCACATGAGGAAGGCCTATGGGTGCAGTTATGCTCGATGGACACAAACATGAAGTTTTGTGCATGAAATCGGATGTTCACTTGGAGGATGCCGAGCTCTAGCGTATGTGTAGCGTATATCGAAAGATCCGAGGCCATGGAAGTTTGAATGTTTACTATAATATGAATATGTAGATTGAACTTGTGCTATAGATGAGCAAGATGTTGGGAGTTCCGACATGACTTATACTCTGGGTATTTCATAATGGTTTTGTATTGGCCTTCTCATTCTTAGCACATTGGTTGAAGTATTGACAATTGTATGGTTGGAATCGGTATGATCTATCCTTGGTATATGCATTTGCATCTAGTAACGAAAAATGACTTGTATTATGATCATGAGAATGACTTAATGAAGTTTGATACCGCGTCATAATAGATGAGGTCAAGACTTGATATGAGCTCTACCCGTCACACTGGTCTAAAGAACTTGATATTGTGATATTGATGATTTTTTTATATTAATTATGATCTACATTGATTTATGAAAAAGCTCGAAAGCAAGTTGGTTTGGTAATATGTTATGTTTGCAGAGGGAAAACATAAGTCCGCATTGATTGTTATCTAGTGAAGCCAGGATGTTGTGTTGATCCAAAACTCTACTTCGAAATGTTCCAAGGTATGACTTTGGTTTTGATTTTGTATACCGATGGTCTACTCTTGACGGTGATGATCCTTTGATGATCTAAGTAAGAGGAGATGGCTTCGAAGCTTGAAATAATAAATCATGACATCATGATTCGATACCCGAAATTGGGAAGAGGAAATGCAATCCTTGGACACTTTGATTAAATTGGCAACCGATAGTTGATTGAAGCATTTCATGATAGAGTCGCTTCATACACATTGAGTTGCCGCCAAGAATCCTTCAAGATGTTTGCATGAGATGATCTATTCTTGGTCCGAGATATTCTTCCTATGATATTTGACTGTATGGATATGTTGATGTTGATTGGGATCATTATTGATGAGATGAGCACATACGAGTGTTTCCTTAGTATGAGATCTCGCCATGATGAGAGGTTTGTAGCACAACCGAGGTTGAGTACGATGTTGCTAGTATGGCTAGCTATGAAGCGAGATGAAGAAACATTTGAAGAGATGTTTAAGAAAGTTCGAATATGGCATGCATACATTGCGATGACATAGAGAGGCAAAGAATACCATATATATAGTTGGGACCGAGATACTTTTATATATTAAGACAGAGTGCAACTATACTAGACAAGCCTTGGCTTGAGTTTCACACCTCCTTGTGAGGGAGGATTATCATGGTATCCTTTTCTCGATTTTTTATGATTATTTATGTTCTAACATGATATTTGATTTGATGTCTTGTATGAACAAGAGATAGTCACGTATCGATACATCATGATTACATGATACAAGTACGATTATATGAGTATGATGAGAGCGACAGACCGATCGAGGACACTCATCCAAGCTCTTCCTCCCCCTATCCGAGCTCTCAGGGGTATGGAATTGAGATAGAGGGCTCCCTGGGGGTTGAGGGAACTGCGGGAAAATAGGGTATCACCCCTATCTATTAACCATAGGGTTGGAGTCGTAACTCACCCTATCTTGGTCTTTGCGGGAATATACCCCAGCTTGGTATCATACCCAAAAGTTGGGCTTGTTGGGATTATCCCTCCGCGTACGGCTTTTCGTTGACCATCGGAGTGGCACTCGATGGTAATGTGAAGACTCCATGCCTAGGGGATGAACCAAAAGACACTTGTACCATCGTATATCATGAGTTCAACATAGTTTTTAAACTATATTGCTTCTTCTTCGATTCCTCGGATTCTATAGCCCTACTGGGGGATGATGTATAAATGTCACTAGCATGACGAATAAAGCCATGTAACAAGCCAAGGATGTTGGAACTCGATCGGAAAGTGAGTACATCTTGGAGTGTTTTTTTTACTAGGTTAATTATTCCTTTTTTTTAGCAACGAATAATTTTCTAGGTTTTTTCACTAGTTGCATTACTCCAAAACCGGGGTGATGGCTTGAAGATTGAGCCCCTAATGCATCTTAGTGTCTAGAGTCAATGTATATTACCATGCAAGGCCATCTCCGAAATTTCACGAAATTTGACAAGGTCTAAGTAGGATTTTTTTAATAATTAAAAAATTTCCTACAAAACGGGATTTTTAATTAATTACTACGTAATGATGTAAATAAGTGGCCTTCGAAGTTTCTATGGCGTGTGACTACTCAAAAATCATCCTCAAAGGCCCGAGTATCCTAGGACCCACTTTTAGGGTCAAAAAAATGACTTATAGTCCCTCGAAAGCTCATTTTTTCTAATGTCGATGGCAAAAATGCAAAAAAAATCATTAATTGGAAAAATTTATAAATTTTTCCAAAGTCAAATAATTCAAATTTTAATATAGAAAACTCGGTAGAAAGTCAAAGGTGATGTGGCATCCATGTGGGGCCCACCACATAAGGTACAATTCAAGTCAACATTTCAAAAGCAAGTCAAGAGTATCACGTTGGTTGCATGAAATGCTACGTATGGCTACAAATTCACTTTGAATTTAATTTAAGCATGTTGAAAAATAAAGGGAAGGCACATTAAAAGTTAATGGGGGACAAAAGGTGTGACATGGCGAGCCCACCTTGGAGGTCAACTTATCCAAGTCAACAATCAAGTGAAAAAAGGCATCACGTAGAAATTTTGAAGGCCCACGAATTTTTTGAAGAAAAGGAAAATTATTAATGTGATTGGAATATTGTCCAAAGTGAAATCTAATGTTAAAGAAAGATGAGTAGAGGACCCCCACCTTCATGCTCCACGTATAGGTAGTCGAGGAAACTTTCATGCGAAGGATAATACACACATGTTGAAACAAGAATCCATGTTACGACAAAGGTAATCAATGAATGAATTGATTTACAATGAGCTATGAAGCTCAATAAATAATACAACTATAGAAACAACAACAACAAGTTTCTACTAAGAAAGTAGAAACATCAAGTTTCTAACAAGAAACTACTAATTACAAACTAAGAAAGTAGAAACAGCAAGTTTCTACTAAGAATATAGAAACTGACAAGTTTCTAACAAGAAATCGCTAATTACAATCATAGATGAGCAATAAACTCTAAAATAGCATTATTCTAATACCCTCCCTTAATGCTCAATCTATTTACAACACCGATAGACCCTCCGAATTTTACAAACTTATCGGGACCAAGAGGCTTGGTGAAGATGTCTCATTGGTTGCTCCTTTGTGGGAACATATAGTAACCGAATGGATCCGTCTTCAACAAGTCGGCGAATGTAGTGACAATGAATTTCCACATGCTTTGTTCGTTCATGGAAGACTCGGATTCTTGGCGAGTTTGAGCACCCCCCGATTATCACGTAATAAGGGAGTAGGACCCGCTCCGGGAAACATGCATATCCACAAGCATACATCGAAGCCAAATTGCCTCGCAAGATGCCTTAACTACTCCCCGATATTCTCGCTTCAGTCGAGGAGAGAGCCACCGCTTGTTGCTTCTTACTAGCCCATGTGATAGCGTCGTGAGCTCTGTACTAAACACATACCCGACCGTAGATTTACGGTCATCAACCGAACCAACCCGGTCCGAATCGTGTAACCACTAAGTGTAGGATCTCGAACTCCGAGTGTACGAAGTCCATAATCAAGGGTTCCTCTTACATAACGCAAACGACACGCTTTGTCGCTATCCAATGATCGGCGTTAGAGCCGACATGAAGCATGAAATGTAGCTCACCGCAAAACCGATATCGGGTCGAGTGGCGATAAGGTAGATGAGGTTGCCCACTAATCGCTCGAATAAAGTTTCATCCACAAGTGGTGAGGATGACCGAGCTGAAAGTTTGAGCCCCGGTTCCATAGGAGTCGTGGTAGGTTTGCAATCCCGCATTACGAACCTTTCCACAAGATTTCCGGCATACTTGACCGAGAGAGAAAGATGTTGTTCTCGATCGCTGCACTTCCACCCCTAAACAAGAATGAAGAAGCCCGAAATATGTCATATCAAAAGTGTTGCACAAATCTCGTTTGATCCCATGTATCAAATGTCGTCGAACCGCGTAATAATAAGATCATCCACATAGATAACCACAAATAGAATATCATCACCGCATGTTTGATATACTGAGCTTTGCATCGGATGGACTCCGTGAAAAACCATGATCTCGTTAGGTACTTATCAATTTTGTTTCGCACTCATAGAGTGCTTTTACTAATCTACAAACTTTTCACGTGATTGATTGGCAACCTTGAATCCCGGAGGTTGCGTCATGTAGACTTCTTCCGTAAGTCACCATTCGTAAAAGCACTATTTACATCCATCCGACGTGATCGTCCAATTGAACCGAGTTGCTAAGGCAAGGACAAGCCATATGGTAATCATCTTGGTTGTAGGAGCAAAGGTCTCCTCATAGTTCATGCCCTTCTTTACGTGAGAATCCTCGAGCAACAAGACGAGCTTTATACTTGTCGAGGGTTCCGTCGCCTTTGTATTTCACTTTATACACCCATTTTGCGGCTAATGGGTGTTTTCCCTACAGAAGATTAGAAAGGGTCCAAGTGTGATTCTTCTCCGAAGACTCTAGAATTCGACTCTCCATAGCCTCGTTCCCACTCGGTATGCCCTTAGCCTCCCGAATAGGTTTGAGGCTCAAAAACACTGTGTATGTTAGCCATTAGAGCAAAAAATTTACTTTATGTCGTTGTTTGCTCTTATTTCGGGAAGTTCTACCTTCAAGGAGTTCATTATCTCAAAGATCACCAATAGTTTTAGCCAACCATTTAGGGTCGGAGAGTAGAAGAACCAATATCCGGAGGAGGCTCGAGAACAATAGGAGCAAGAAGAGGAGGATTATTTTCCGGAGGAAGCTCGGGGTAGTGCATCATCAAAGACGGATGTCGCATTATCCCTCCCATCGGGGTGGACCTAACGGAAGAAAAAACACCGTGAGAGTCGATCCTCGAGACACTCCTCGGAAAGGAAGGGGACCGAAAGAACCCTCTGTCTTCATCAAATACCACGTCCCCACCGAAGATAAGACGATCGTTGTCTATATCTATCGACCCTACAGGCCTTGTGGTGATCACTATACCTTGTCATCATGAGTTTCTAGCTTTTGGAATCCAACTTAGAGCGCTTAGCACGTAGAATCCAAACATATGCAATCGAGCCAAAAACTTTGAGATGGCCGATCTTAGGCTTTCGACCGTGACTCAAACCTCTTCCGGAGTCTTCCCTTTAACAACCTAAGTAGGTGATCGATTAAGAAGATAGATCGCAAGAAACATCGCTTCCGCCCAAAATTTGTTCGTAACACTCCTATGTTGTAACATAGAACGAGCCATTTCAACAACCGTATCGGTTGCGACGTTCTACAACACTCGTTCGCTCGAGGAGTGTAGGGTGTGGTTAATTGGCGTTTGATGCCATGGGTATCACAAAAGTTGGAGAAAGCGAGAAGAACAAAATTCGTTATCCGTCCTAAGAGTTATAATATTACGACAAAGACTCTTTTTCAACTAAGGACTTAAACTTCGAAGATACTAAATACATCGCATTTATGTTTTAGAAAAGTACACCCACATTTTTTCTACGAAATCATCTATAATGAGCAAAAAATATTTGCAACCCGTAACCGAAGATGTATTCATCGTGACCACAAATATCAACGATGAATTAACCGGGAGTACCTTGGATGCGCGCCAAGATTCTCCATCCTTGAATGAAGACCGATGTTGCTTGCCGGCTTGACAAGCATCGCACACTCCCAAATGCGTGTACCGAATATCGTAACCCCGACACAAGTCCCTCCCGAGATAGCCGAGAGAGATACCGAATGTTTAAATGCCCATATCTCCGATGCCACAGAGTGCACGATGGGAGAAACACGAGCCAAGCTAGAGCCACTTCGGGGAATCACCAGTGTCAAGAAGCCTATATAGACCATGATCCTCTAGGCCAACAACAACCGTAAGCCGAATGTCCCCGTCAGTCAATGGAGCACTTATGCGCACCGAACACCACATCGAGCCGAGGAGAGTTTCTCATAATCGGCCGACAGACGAGCCAGATTAATTTCATACCAGAACATAGTACACATTCGTGAAGATGAGTGTGCGCCCACCAGACCGGATCTGAACTGTACCCGCCAACCACTCGTGTACTCCTCACCTCCGCCGAAGACCACGGAATCACTAAAAGATGAGAAGTCAATAAACTCGACCACGCCCGTGAGAGAAATGACGTGATGCACCAGTAGTCAATGTACCGTGCGGATGACGGGCGTGATTCGAGTACCTTTTAGCCATAAAGGCATAAAAGGTAGATTCCTTCCGCTCGGAATGTTCGCGACATTCGCTCGCCGATGAGACCCTCCCCGCTTCTTCTGTTCGTAAGCAATCCTCTGTCGGCAATCTTTCTTCAAATGACCAAACTTGTGACGTAATTACACAAAGACATTTTTCTTCTTAGCAGATCATAAGACTCGAGAAGAACCCCGTCTTCCGAAATGACCGAGAGGATCGATATTTGGCAAAGAAAAGCATTTTTCTAAGGAGGTCGATGAAGCATCACTACCAAACTCGTTGTTTCCAACGATCCTGCTACAGGAGTTTGGTGCATAGCTGCGAAACTTCGCATCAACATTAGTGGAGGTAATGTTGAGAGTTTCTATAAAGTGTTCATAAGATTTTGGTAAACTTTTCAGGTGATGACAACCATATCTTCTTCCTCCATGGTCCGGGCCCAATGGCTTCGCTCGATCTTGAATGGCTTTAATCTTGTTAAGATGTTCCCGTAAAGATATATGTTCATCCATCATGATGGAGAACAACCGATTATTTAGAAAGAAAGCTCTACTCTTGCTCGGATGTCTCATGCAATTCCTTCAAATGTTTCCGTATTTCGACAACTATCTTGCTCTGAAGGATCCGTGGTAACCGATTAGCGCTATAGAGAGTTTGAGAAGCATAACAGCCTCTCGATTTTGATCATCAAACTTGTCTTGATCCGCACCAGGTGTACCGGACAAAGCTGCGTGCCCAAAACGAGCCGGTCAAGATGCCTATATTAAAAAATGGTCGCATTCTCTCGTTTCCGCGATGTTATAATTGTTGCCATTAAAGCGTTGATTGCCTTCCAACATCGAGATAGGTTAGTGAGGCCATCTACACGTTTCCCAAGACACGCAAAACGACCAAGGAGTCTGGCACGAATTTTAATGCGAGATGGCGGCTCATCTCGGGACAAAAAACTACCGGAAATTTAAATGCTCATCCAGCCACACAAAAAAAATGGGTGCATACCTCGATTCCGCCAAAATAGCGATCGAATTCAATCTCATCGTAGAAAAAACAATACCCGACTCAAAGCTCTTTAATAACTCGTCCCGAGCCATATGCAAATTGCACCAGCGAACTTTCCACGTTCAACCAAAGCAAGATGGACCGATATTGGACGAAATTCAACACATTGGACCAAAGAACCAAACTCAGCAGCACGTACAAGATAGATATGACTGATAGGAGTTTTTATCCCACGAAATACTCAACGGAAAAATGACCCGCCAAAGAAAGAATTGCAGAGAAAAAAACGGCAGCTCAGAAATTGTGAAGCCAAAAAAAATTTCAGACTTCTAGAGAGCTATTTCGAAATGAAGCACGAAATTTTTTCAAATATTGAAGAATTATTTCGAAAAAAATACTCCGAGCTACGATACCATAATCAATGAATGAATTGATTTACAATGAGCAATGAAGCTCAATAAAATAATACAACCGTAGAAACAAGAAAGCAAGTTTCTACTAAGAAAGTAGAAACAGCAAGTTTCTAACAAGAAGCCGCTAATTACAAACTAAGAAAGTAGAAAGCATGACGTTTCTCTACTAAGAATATAGAAACAGACTAGTTTCTAACAAGAAACTGCTAATTACAATCGTAGATGAGCAGTAAACTCTAAAATAGCATTATTCTAATAAAAGGAATATCCATGCTGGACAGATATCTCCACGCAGATTGGAAGGGTGAATCAACTACAGGTAGCTTCAGTTGAGTGTGGAACTTCAACTCCGCATGTCTCCACTAATCTACGCTTCACCATCCACTTGTACGCTGTTATCTACCTCAGTCATACACGCAGCAGTCAACTACAACTTGTACGCAGCAGTTAGATGCAGTCATATGTTGATGATAACACACATATTTGATTGGCATTGATTTGGTACACATGGGGCACATGATCGTTGTATTATGGCTAATTTAGTGGGAAATTACTCCCATTTATTGCCAAAGATTTAACAATTGGAAATAATAAGATGCACATAATAGTTATAAGTGAATGCTGCCAGTGAAGGAGACCACCTACAGCAGTTTGAGGCTCTGTTTGACATGGGAGTTGGGAGGCAGTCTTATGTGGGAGTTTTCTCCCCCATGCACCTATCATCAATCACACATGGAAACTCATAGATGAATGCACAATGGAAAGTGAGTTATGCTGGCCTGAACATGAGAAAACACTGCCAAATTTCAGATTTAACCTCACGTATGTTTTGGTCTATCATACACTTGGGGTTCAATTTGGCTTTGTGATCTCCACGATTTCTACACTTGTCACTTACATTTTCATTGGGATTTCCTCCCAAATTTGTATAAAGAGACTCATTGGGCTCTCATTCTATATCATGTTATGAGCTATTGGGCTTGAGGAAACTCTGTGATTTTGTACTTGCATATTAATAAAATCAAGACTTTCGGGTTACGAAGCAGATGTTCTCTTGGCATAATGAGGTGATTCCTTTCCGTGTTTGTGTTTATTATGCTTGCATTTCCTTATATGTTTGATCTACGTTAATTGTGTCATTGTTTTAGAGCATTATATTAGAAGTAACCTTGCTAAGGCATTTTAGGGTGGAATGCTTAGTTTATCTTGTTTCATTTAATGTTCTAATCTTCTTAAGAGTTAGCATTTGATTTCAAGTGTGTAGGGAAGATCTATTTTTTACATTGTGCGCAGGAAATCCATCCGGGCGTGGGAAACGTCTCAAATAGACTAACTCATTCCTAGACTCACAACGATCCAAGACTCAATTTCTCTAACTCCAAGTTTTGCATCAATCGAGAATCAAAAGGGAGTGTCCTTGTCCTCTAAGCTACTTGATCATCAAATTTAAATTTTAAAATCTAAAATTTTTTCCTTTGTAGAACATTTTAAAGTCATATTTGCTACTTCAAGAGCGTTTTCTAGACTAGGCAAGAATGGGCGTTCACTCCCATTACTTGGGCTAGTGTCTTTGTATATTAAGTTGTACTTTAGATATTGTTTATTTCGCTCTAACGTTTGATTTTCTTTCGCAGCCCATAAGCTTGAGTGTGGACAACAAGGAGCTTGAGGAAAAGATGGCGAAAAACTATTGATCCTCCTTGCATGCAAAGCCTTCCACTACCTAAAAATCAATTTTTAGAGTCATGAGCACCTTTAGGACAACAGCAACATGATCTTGGTCGTAGGGCCTTGGAGCCTTCTAAAATTTATGTTTTGAAGGTGTTTCCCATGAGACTTTTATTGTCATCTTTGAGGAGGAGATCTAGCTTTTTCCAAGCTCTATGTTAGTAAAAGGATCTCCTTTTGGGAAGCCTTCTTAGAGGCTCTTTTTTCTCATTTGTAACCGTGTTAATTTTAGATAAGCGTAGTACGTTCTATGCTTAATACGAGCTTTTACTTCAATCTTTCTTCTTATTAGGCCCGTATTCAATTTCAAATAAGCAATCACATAATCATTGAAAGTAAATGTTGAGAGAACATAAAATAGATAAATAGAAGACAAGCCAATATAAGATACAAGAATTTGTAAATCTTCTTATTTAGCAAAGATAGAGAAAAAATGTTTGTTACAGCGAGTACAATCGTAATGCCCTAGCCAGAGAAAGACTTTGCTGGTCAAACCAGCCCTTCAACCTCCAAATAGGTTCACGGTCAAACTCGATCAACCTCGGTCAAAGTCATCCTTCCTTTCGATGTCACACTCACCCCACCAATCAGCTTCCAAAAACAAACAACGCAAGTCAAAATTCCTGCGGTCAAAAACGATCCATCAACTCGCGGTCAAATGTTGTAGTCAAAGGTCAACGGTCGACCTGGGCTAGTGCCATCATGTGCGACTCTTCATGTAATATTCCTAATTAGCAACATAATTGGAATATTCGATTTTTGTATAGTTTTGCCGAGCTATAGTTTATTAATAAATAAAAAGTGAGAAGAGGGGTCTAACTCACTTTAAGTAAAATAAAGTATCTCCCTACTAGCACAACGTTATAACTTATGGGGAGCCATGGGGGTCCAACACCACGTAGAGGAGGGGGGCCACGTAGCCTCTAGGAACTTCGCACAGATTGAGGAGGAGCACGTGGAGGAGAGGGAGACCACGTTAGGGTTTTTGAAGAGAGGCAGTGTGTTGTAAAAAGGTGGGAGAGCCTTCTCATTTGGCATTCTTGTTATTGATGATATTTGAGCTGACATTTGTCTTCTTGAGCACGCCGGCGCTTAGCCTCGTTCGCAACACTTTTTAGTACGTTGGAGTGTCTCCGTCGGAGATCTCGCCCTTAGCTCTCGGGGGACTTCGAGTGCCTACTCGGGTAAGGTTGTTTCTTCGCTCTTTAGCGGAGGTTTGGTTGGTTGTTTCGCTCGAAGAGCGGGCTTTTCTTGTGACTCGTGTTAGATCCCCGGGAGAGAGGACGCAGTTCTTCTTGGAGGTGTTCCGGTTTGGGGATTTCTGAGAGTTTCGATGCGGATATCCGAGTAGGGGGATCGGTCCTCGCGCCCGTCGGAGGGTTCCCTGGGGAGTTGTGGCACTATTTCGGCCTATTTTCATTTGGCATCCGGGCCGCACTTGCAGGGCGTGCACGTAATCTCTTGAGGAGGGTTTCTTCGGTGGATTTTGGAGGCACGACCATTTTTGATATGGTTTCGGGTTTTGTCCGGGTTGGCAGCATCGGTGATTTGCGATTTTAGCTCATTCGAGCAAGGGAGCAGACCCCTAGTTTCCGGTCCCATTCCAGGCAGTGGCGTTTTTCGACAGCTTTCATAGCGGTGACGCAGCCTCCTTAGAGCGACCATTTCCGGTCTTTTCTCGAGAGAGTTCTTCACTTGCCTTGAGCGAGAATAGGTGCTATCATTCCGATCATCTATTGTATTACATTTTATTTCTCGAATTAATAAAATGGCTTAGCATTCCCGACATTTTTATGAGTATTTGCTTTATGTTCTATTTCGGCATTTTCTATATTGTCGTATGCTTGTATTGTCGTCTATTTCCCTTCCGGATATTACGGTGCTATCGAGCACAGATCCGGCTCGACCCGTGGAGCTAGCGCGTATGACGCCGCGAGGATAAACTCACGTCTGTTACGGAGGTAGGAAATACGAGAGACATTGAGCGTAGGTTGGAGAACACCCACGGAGAGGAGGACTGTGTTCGAGTGGTGGACACGGATCGGGGAGCGACTATGATAGATACAGCAGGTGAGCGCCACTGTGGTGGACGCAGAGCGACAGGGTCTATGGCGGTGGAACGATGATGATGCGAAGAGATTTGGGGAATTGCTCCTCAAATCGGTACGAGATCCGTCGAGGGCAGATTGAGACGATAGGGGGCGAGAGATGCACTGCCGTGGAGGCTAGACAGTGCGTGAAACCCCAAGGGGTTTTCGATTGGTGAGGGATCGTGCACATCCCACCATATGCGGGGGAGCCGCGAGGCTACTTATGGCATCGCATGCACCCACGCGATCCACTATGCCCACCTTCCTAGGTGCGGACACGTGGGCGAAGAGCACAACAGAGCCGCAGCCGGGCCACATGGGTGACTATTTCGCAGTACCGAGCATACGGGCGAGGAGTTCGTGGGAGGCTCTCTCGTTCGGAGACTTTGTTCGGGCCCGCTCGGCGCGACAGAAAGAGACCCCGCGATCATCACAGAGGGCACCGGGCATCATCATGATGGAGACAACCACCGCACAGCCTAGCGCATTTCATTTGCCCACGTTTGATGGTTCATCAAACAATTCAGATAAAGTCTTGGGTGGAGAAGTTGGACATCTATTCCGACCAACCGTGATGCTCGGAGACGAGGCCATTAAGGTGGCAACATTACATTTGGATGGTGAGGCCCGTGGATCGGTGGTTTCACGGGATGACGACACTCGGGCATTCTACGGTTGACGACATATGTCGAGTTTACCAGAGAGTGATAGAGCGTTTTGACGGGAGGGATCCAGAACAGCACTTTGTTGAGCCGACGAGGCTCAAGTGGCATCGGGGAGCCTGAGAAGCTTACATTGCGGATTTCTTGAGGGTTTCGGTGATGGTGCCGGCATCTATCCGCTGACTCGGATGATCTACATGTTTGTGGAGGGATTAGCAGAGCGCACTTCGTGGCCTAGTCAAGTCGACTAGACCGCCTACACTTCGAGATGCTATCGGCGGGACCCAAGATTTACGAGGATGTCTTACCCGAGACTCGGACCCCTTATCCCCTGAGACGAGGCTTTCCGGATCCTCAAGGGAAGGACTTGAGGATCCCGCACTCCAAGGGGGAATCCCTGGGACGGGTATGCATTGAGGATGATGCCGGGAGGAGGGCCGAAGAAGAAGCGGTTGTGAGCCCTCACCGCCAGGAGCCATGGGCACCGAGGACATAGATGTGCTGCCGGGAAAGCACATTTCATTGAGGTTTTCTCCAAGAGCGGCGTGGAAAGAGGATGAGGAGGATGATGTGGAGGCGAGGAGATTGTCATGCGATGCGGGATACTTTGCCACCTCCACCACCACCAAAGCAGGCGGCACATCGTTTGCACCCCCTCATCGGAGGAGCTCTTGCGACGTCGCGGGAGTTCCCAGCATTTGACGCCGCGCGTATGGGGGACGAGTGCGTGGCCGCCGAGTATCGGTCTTCGTCGATAGCGGGGCAACCCACAACTTCATCGATGCGCGGATGGTTGAGCGGAGAGGTATACGGACGCGAGAGCTTCGATGGATTTTCGCTTTGGTCCCAGGAGATCGCAGCATGGCGTGTGCTCGATATGTTCCCGAGTTATTAGTGACGATGGGCACCTATACATTGACAGAATCACTTTTTTGTGGTCGATATTCCGGAGACACCAACATGATACGCGGTGTTCGAGTGGCTTATCACTCTAGGGAAGGTCGCGACGGATTGGAAGGCCCTAGAGATGGAGTGGGATGATGCCAAGATAGGGAGGCATGAGAAGATACGGGGACAAAGCACACATATCCGCCTCGACTCTTTCGGCTCATCGATGGAGGCAACCTTCCGTAAGGGAGACATAGAGTGGGCGGTGAGAGCCGCGGCATCGGAGCGGCGACTACGGTGACGTGCGAGTGCACCCGGAGGTGGCCGTGACCATCCTCGAGCGAGTATGCCACGAAAGATTCGGGGATATTCCGCCGAGTCGTACCACCGGATCGGGGGTTTGAGCATACCATTGAGCCGGGAGCGGGGTATACAGCAAAGTGATCACCACACCCCATAGGCATCCCAAGAGCCTATCGGGATGAGATTGAGCGAGCTATTCGAGAGTTGCCGGCCCTTGGGCACATTCGGCCGAGCACGAGCCCTTTTGCTTCTTCCGTGGTGTTGGTGAAGAAGAAGGACGGCACATTGCGGATGTGCATTGACTACGGGGCTACGAACAAGAAGACCACGAAGAACAGTACCCCCATTCCCGTGATCGATGAGTTGATGGACGAGTTGAGAGGAGCACGAGCTCTTCTCAAAGATTGATTTGAGATCATCGGGTACCATCGTGATTCGCGTGAGGGAACGGGGACATTCCCAAGACCGCCTTCAGGTGTCATTATGGGCACTTTGAGTTTCGGTTATGCCTTTGGGCTAACCAACGCACCCGCCACCTTTCGGTCATGCATGAACCACATCTTCCGCGATCATCCGAGGAAGTTCGTATTGGTCTTCTTCGATGACATACTCATATATAGCAAAGACTTGGGAGGAGCATCTCCAACATATTGAGACGAAATATTGCGCATCTTGGAGGAGCGACGCTCTACGCCAAGCTCTCCAAATGTGAGTTTGGGTTGACGAGATGTTGTACTTGGGACATATCATAGAGAGTGGACGGGAGTGAGAGTCCACGAGGAGAAGATCCGGGCCATCGCAGATTGATCGTAGCCGAGGAACGTGACCGAGCTTCGGGATTCATTGGCATTTGCACCTACTACGGGGAGTTCATCAAGGGTTTCTCACGGCTCGCCGCACCCCTCGCGATTTGACAAAGAAGGGCATTCGCTTGGTCGATACTAAACATGTGCGAGCCTTTGATAGGCTCAAGGAGGTGATGAGTGGTCGCTCTCGTGCTTGCATTGCCGGATTTCACGCAGCCATTTGTCTTGGAGTGCGATGCGTCGGGAGAGGGGATCGGCGCAGTATTGATGCAGGGTGGTCACCCTATAGCCTTTGAGAGTCGGAAGCTCCTTCCGCATAAGAGGTTGTATTCTATATATGACAAGGAGATGTTGGCCATTATGCATGCATTGGCAAGTACCAGCAGTATTTGGTGGGCGATGAGATCTGTGGTGAGGTCCGATCGCGATGTACCTCGGGTTCTTTCTGGAGCAAGAAGCGAGTCATGGGTGAGAGGCAAGCAGTGGATCGGCTGAGATCCAAGCATATGACTTTGACATTGAGTATGTCAAAGGCAAGAATAACGTGGTAGCAGATGCCCTTTCACGAGAGACCGGCCACGTTATCTCTATCGAGCTTGGATACGGTTGGAGGGCTCGATCGTTAGTGGAGTACTCTAAGGACGAAAGCCATGCGTGAGGTACCGGATGGACAGTAGATGGCAGTACGAAAGGTGGTGGTTGATGAGATCATCTATTACGGGGACATGATCTTCTTGGCGAGGGATCTCGACCTAAGAAGAAGATACTCCATGCGTCACATGACTCTCCATTGATCGGCCATCGTGGGTTTGCCAAAACCTACGGTGGCCATTAGAGAGAGGTTCTCATGGAAGGGCCTCAAGGAGGACGCATCCAAACGATGTCGGGGGAGTGCGATGTTTGTCGGAGGAACAAGGGAGAGATGAGCCATCTGCAGAGGTTGTCAGCCTCTTCCCATTCCGCAGGGGAAATGGGAGAGCATATCGATGGACTTCATCGCGGTGATTGCCCATGGTGCGGTGGGCAAGGATCGTATCTTCGTCGTCGTTGATCGGCGACGAAGCATGCGCACTTTTTCGCCATGTCAGTGCACTACACGATAGAAAGACGTGGCCGTGTAGCCGTTCTTCGCAGAGATTGTAGGTTGCATGGTCCCTCCGAAGACCATTATTAGTGACAGGGATGACCGCTTCATGGGCGGATTTACGGCGTGCTTTTCCCGGCTAGTGGGGACAGAGTTGACACCAAGCACTAGTTATCACCCACGTAGACGATGGGACGGACGGAGATAGTTAACAAGTGGTTGGAGGGTTACTTGCGTAACTATGTTAGTGGGCGGCAGACGAGCGTGGGCCGGGAAGTGGTCGCATTCTGGGAGAGTATTGCTACAACACGACGCATCACATGTCCATCGGTATGTCACCATTCTATGCTTTGTATGGGTATCATCCTTTATCTTTTGCGTACGTGATGTTTGGTGCTAGCAGGACTCCGAGAGCCAAGATTTGGATTCAAGAGAGTCGAGACATCCTCCGAGGCTCTCAGGGATAACATGGCTCGACGTAGAACCAAGCAGGTTGTATGCCGATAGGAGTCTGGTGGAGAGACGGCTTTGAGGTAGGAGACTTGGTCTACCTACGATTACAACCATACCGACAGCTCATCACTTATGCAAGGGGGTTGAGAAGCTCAAGCCCCGCTTTATGGGCCATACGATGTAGATACGCGAGATCGACGTGCTGCATATGAGCTAGAGCCGCCCCAAGGCGGCAAGATTCATAATGTTTTTCACGTATCATGCCCGAAGAAGGCATTAGGACAATAGGTGACAGCATGATAGAGCTACCACCCATGGATGATGAGGGGCATTTGGTGTCTGCAGCGCAGGCTATCATTGATACCAGGGAGAGGCGACTAGGGAGAGCGAGGATCGGTCAGAAATTCTTGGTGAGGTGGAAGAATTTACCTAGGATGAGGATGCCACTTGGGAGAATGAGAAGATTTTTGCAAAGCATCCATCACTTCGGTTGCTTGAGGACAAGCAACATTTTGTCGGGGAAGATCAGTAATATTCCTAATTAGCAACAGACTAATTGGAAATATTCGATTTTTGTATAATTTTGCCGACTATAGTTTATTAATAAATAAAAGTGAGAAGAGGGGTCTAACTCACTTAAGTAAAATAAAGTATCTCCCTAGTATCACAACGTTATAACTTATGGGGAGCCATGGGGGTCCAACACCACGTAGAGGAGGGGGCCCACGTAGCCTCTAGGAGCTTCTGCCCAGATTGAGGAGGAGCACGTGGAGGAGAGGGAGACTACGTTAGGGTTTTGGAGAGAGGCCAACGTTATAAAAGGTGGGAGAGCCTTCTCATTTGGCATTCTTGTTGTTGATGATATTTGAGCTAGACATTGGTCTTCTTGAGCACGTTGGCTGTTTAGCCTGTCTGCAGCATTGTTTAGTGCGTTGAGTGTCTCTGGTCGGAGATCTCGCCCTTAGCCCCGGGGGACTTCGAGTGCCTGCTCAGGTAAGGTTATTTATTCAGTCTTTAGCAGGAGGTTTGGTTGGTTGTTTTGCTGAGGAGCTGGTCTCTTCATGTGACTGCGCAGTCCCTAGGAGAGAGGACGCAGTTCTTTTTGGAGGTGTTCCGGTGTGGGTGTTTCTGCAGGAGTTTCAGTTGATATCCGGAGTAGAGGATCAGTCTTTGCCAGTAGGAGGGTTCCTGAGGAGTTTGTGGTATTGTTTCAGCTATTTTCATTTGGCATCTACGCTGAGCCTTGCAGAGGCAGGGTAATTCCTTGAGGAGGGTTCCTTGGGTGATTTTCGGAGGCTGACCATTATTGATATGGTTTCTGGGTTTTGTCCCGGTTGGAGAGTACATGTGATTTGCAGAGTTTCGGCTCATTCCGGCAATGGGAGCAGCCCCTAGCTTCCAGTTCATTCCAGCAGCAGCAGTTTCCGGCAGTTTTCTAGCAGTTGGGACGCAGTTTCTTAGAGCAGCCATTTCCTGTCTTTTCTGAGAGAGTTCTTCACTTGCCTTGAGCAAGATTAGGTGCTATCATTCTGATCATCTATTGTATTTCATCATATTTCTCAGATTAATAAAATGGCTTAGCATTTCCGGCATTTTTATGAGTATTTGCTTTATGTTCTATTTCTGGCATTTTCTGTATTGTCGTATGCTTGTATTGCTGTTTATTTCTCTTTCGGGATATTATAGTGGTATCAGAGCATAGTTCTGGCTCAGCCTGTGGTCTATGACATCGGGAAAGAGATCATACAGAGGTTTGCTGGAATTTTGTAGAGCAATAGCAGTTGCAGTACCAAAAACGAAATTGGAAAAAGGGCCAAAATACAAAGGGTCAAATTTTGAAGTTTGGAATTAGAAGAAACCCTTTTGAGGTTTTTCTGGGTTTTGGGCAAGGATCACCTTCCCAAGTTCCTAGAATTTTCTGAGTAGTTTTCAGTGGGTAAATCAGAGGCCGAAGACAAGCCGCAGTATAGTTTTGGAGCAGCAGTGCCATTTCATGAGGAGCCTGTAGACACATAGCAGGAGGAGCTGATGGTAGGTGATGATGGTGCAAAGAGATTTGAGGAGATGCTCCTCAAATCAGTACAGGATCTGTCGAGGCAGATTGAGGTGATGGGACAGAGATTCACTGCTGTGGAGGCTAGACAGCGTGAAACCCCAAGGGGTTTCCAGATTGGCGAAGGTTCAGGCACATCCCACCATTTGCCGGAGCATGATGCCACTCAGCATATGGCATCACATACACCCACACGTTCTACCATGCCCACTTTTCTCGGTGCGGACACAAGGGCAGGAGCACAGCAGGAGCCAGAGCTTGGCCACATGGGTGATTATTTCGCTGAGTATCAGGCATATAGGCAGGAGTTCAGGGATGCCCTTCCATTCAGAGATTTTGTTCATCTCCAGCGGGATAGCAGACCTCGCAACTTTCGCAGAGGGAACAGGAAGTCACATGACGGGGGTTTGTGGCGCACAGTGGGTAGACTCCATCTACCGACATTTGACGGGTCATCCGAGCATTCGGAAAAAGCTTAGGTGGAGAAGTTGGATACCTCTCTCCAACTTGACTGAGAATCGGAGAGGGAAACCATCAAAATGGTTACCTCGCACTTGGAGGATGAGAGCACACAGGATTGTAGGGAGTTCGAAGATACACCTAGTGTGACAGAGGACTCACCCTCATTAGACACCTCCTTGACCGTGCCGGTTGATATCGTAGTGGAGAAGGTAGAGCCTACACCAGTAGAGCCATCCATTGAGGTGATGACCGGAGTCGTGTCCGAGTCTTCGGGTGGTAGTAGCACACAACAGATGGGTGAGGCGACAGGAGATGTATCCACATTCGATGAGGCACTATGAGATACAGAGGGATTGGATGATGGTCGCAGACAGCGGTATCATCGGCTTCGGGCAGATCTTCGAGTTTTGAAAGGGAAGGCCACGTCAGTACGGGAGGCCATTTTGTTGCAAGACAAGGAGTTGGAGGGCATGAGAGTGGCTTGTGCCAAGACGGCGGCCAAGTTGGCTTGCATTGGGGAACGACTGGATTCCCTAATGGTACAACCTGAGGGTACAGTTGGCCTAGCAGTTGAGCATGCACATTTGCTAGGGGAGTTTTGGTTAGCTCCAGTGGCCAACCAGTTTATGGGAAGACCTCCTAGGTTGTCTTGGTATGACACTTATACACGGGATCACGGGGTGGTCAACATACCTTGGCAGGAGCCTATCGGAGGAGGTGGCATTGGCAGGCCACCAGATGGCACCTTTTATGGGGCCTAGGATTCTTCACCTTTGTGTGGGGCACAGAGGACGCAGCGGAGCCATGGGGATCCAACACCATGGGGATCTCCCTAGTAGCACAACGTTATAACTTATGGGGAGCCATGGGGATCCAACACCACGTAGAGGAGGGGGCCCACGTAGCCTCTAGGAGCTTCTGCGCAGATTGAGGAGGAGCATGTGGAGGAGAGGGAGACCACGTTAGGGTTTTGGAGAGAGGCCAGCGTTATAAAAGGTGGGAGAGCCTTCTCATTTGGCATTCTTGTTGTTGATGATAGTTGAGCTAGACATTGGTCTTCTTGAGCACGCTGGCTGTTTAGCCTGTCTGTGGCATTGTTTAGTGCGTTGAGTGTCTCTGATCGGAGATCTCGCCCTTAGCCCTGGGGGACTTCGAGGGCCTGCTCGAGTAAGGTTATTTCTTCAGTCTTTAGCAGGAGGTTTGGTTGGTTGTTTTGCTGAGGAGCTGGTCTCTTCATGTGACTGCGCAGTCCCTAGGAGAGAGGACGCAGCTCTTCTTGGAGGTGTTCCGGTGTGGGGGTTTCTGCAGGAGTTTCAGTTGATATCCGGAGTAGAGGATCAGTCTTTGCCAGTAGGAGGGTTCCTGAGGAGTTTGTGGCACTGTTTCAGCTATTTTCATTTGGCATCTGCGCTGAGCCTTGCAGAGGCAGCGTAATTCCTTGAGGAGGGTTCCTTGGGTGATTTTCGGAGGCTGACCATTATTGATATGGTTTCTGGGTTTTGTCCGGGTTGGAGAGTACAGGTGATTTGTAGAGTTTCAGCTCATTCCAGCAAGGGGAGCAGCCCCTAGCTTCCAGTTCATTCCAGCAACAGCAGTTTCCGACAATTTTCCAGCAGCTGGGACGTAGTTTCTTAGAGAAGCCATTTCCTGTCTTTTCTGAGAGAGTTCTTCACTTGCCTTGAGCAAGATTAGGTGCTATCATTCTGATCATCTATTGTATTTCATCATATTTCTCAGATTAATAAAATGGCTTAGCATTTCCGGCATTTTTATGAGTATTTGCTTTATGTTTCTATTTCTAGCATTTTTCCGTATTGTCGTATGCTCGTATTGCTATCTATTTCCTTTTCGGGATATTGCAGTCTCACCATGGTTGATTGTACCCCAAAGATATCTCAAGAGATTCTTAGCACCAATCTAGTGAAATGTGATGAGGCTCGACCATGTATTGACTCAACGTGTTCACTACAAAACATATGTCTGTACGTGAGTTCACTAAGAACATCAAGGCCCTCCCACGAGTTGACGATACTCGGTGGTATTTCCCAAACTCGGGCCCAACAGAAGACTTCCACACAATTTCTTAAAGCCGAGTTCCATCGAAGTAGTCGCGGACTTGTAATCCACCATCCCAAATCTCTCCAAACGAAAGTAAGTCACAACATATTTTCCTTGAGAAAGGAAAATCTCACCTAGCTTTTGTTGATTTTTATAGCATCGGGAAGTGTTCCAAATCTCATTTTTTGGTGGGAGAGGCTTGGACAACAGCTATTCCGCAGAACCCAAAAAATCGTTTGTGGAAATTCCACTCGGACATGGCTTTATTAAAATAATTAATTATTTGTAAAGCAGACCCTAAGTCTAAACTTAAGGGAAATTAAATAATTAAAGGGTATTAATAAAGTTGAGTGTGAATCTTCTAGAAAAACGAAGATCAAGTCATCCTTTAATCTGAGCCATTGATTAACGATATAATCTTGGTCGTTGATTCATCAACAAGAAGATTATAAGAAAGGGCTTGAAGTTCATTTGGAAATCAAGCCGGGGACATTCTCGATCAAGGAAAATCAATTCACGAAGCACGAGAATTTGATTTCAATGGGTGAGTTTGTAGAGGCGAGCTTTGCAAAAGCAGGAGGAGGGAGGATTCGGCTTATCGCGAGAAGCATAAAGTCCGGAGGAGGGAGGATTCGCTATTGAAGAAGCATAAGTCCGGAGGATGAAGGGAAGGGTGGCGAATGCCAGCACGAGAACCCTTCCACGTAGAGTTACGTAGTCCGAGGAGAGGCTCGCGCGAGCTCTCACTTGCTGGATGACACGGTAGGGTGAAGGATGTCACTCCCGAGGGTCCCGAAATTCTTTCACGAAGGTTTGTAAAATTCAGCCCAAGTGTATGCTAATTTTACTTTGCTCATCAAGTACTCTTGTAAATGTACTTTCCATTACCCGAAGATAAATACAAAACCCTCATCTGTCGCAGTACCGGTTTTCCCACATTTGCTTTTTCCCAGGGACAATTGTCCAAAAATAACCGTGTTCATATGGTTGTTTCTATTGTGTTACTATAGCGTAATTTTCTATTCTTATGCTTTTGATTAGAGTGAAGATCTGCAAATGTGTTTATTTCGAGAATTTACTAAAGCACCAGTAAATAACTTATCTCATAAGTAGGAGAAATAAACCAATCATTAGATAATAATTTTTAGTCTTGAAATTTTCATAGCTTTTTCCAGGACCTCCAAGCCTAGGAAATAGTGCATCAGTCCTAGGTCCTTCATCTCGAACTCGGAAGCTAGCTCCCTCTTACATTGATGAATGAGAGGGTCAACCCCGCTGTGCGAGAGATTGTCCACATAGAGAACCGGAATGAGAGGCTTATCATTGATCAACCTTAAAATAAAGGTTTGGATCGATCACTTCGAGTAAAGCCCGACTTCATCAAGTAGCTATTGATCCTCTCATACCAAGCCTTGCTTGCTTCAACCCATAGAGGGTTTTCTTCAACTTGCATACATATGTGTCTCTATCTTGGACAAACCCGTGAGATTGTTCCATATATACCTCTTCCTTGATTGAACCATGTAAAAAGGCAACTACACCCATCCGATGGAGACTCCATCCTTGCGTTGCACCAAGGGCAATGGTCGATTGGATGGTGGTGTATAGTGGGAAACAGTGCAAATATATCATCACAATCTATGCCTTCCTTTTGAGAGCAGCTCGGGCAACAAATCTTGCCTTTTACTTTTCAAAGACTTCCATCGGCTCCATGCTTGATCATGTAGGCCATTTTGAGGGTGACAATCGCTTTGTCCTTCGCTTAGGGACCACATCCCGTGTAAATCATTCTTCATGATTGATTCATATTCCTCGTGCATATGCATCCTTTCAAACCCGATGCTTTACTGGCTTTCTTCAAAAAGTTCCGGTGCCCGCATTGCACAATAGTACTCTATAGCCGCTGGGTATCCTTAGTACCTATTTGGCTTCTTACTTTCACCGAATGTTCCCCTTGGAGCAATATGTCTCTCGGCATCTTTGATAGTGTCTCTTAGCCATGAAGGTCTTCTTTTATTCAAAGAAAGCTGATCTATAGGATCCATCGACCTTCAACATTGAGCATCGTGCTCAACCTTCGTTCTTCCCGCCTTCCAACTTCTTCTTCTTCTTTTGTCTTCCTTTGAGATAGGAAGATCCCCCGACTTTCCTAAGGGCGCATCTTCATTGTAGGTGACATCATCGCATATCTCTACTTCTCTTCTAACGGCACATAGATTCTATATGCCTTCGAGAGTTTCTCACTATAGCCCACAAACATTCCTTCTTCCCGTGGCATCTAGCTTGCTTCTCTTTCTTCGCACATGAAAAATAACAAGGACTTCGAAAAAGCTCGAAATGAGAGACATCGGGCTTCTTACCGCAGAATATTTCTTCGGGAGTTTTGGAGTCCAATGCGAAATGTGGGCATCTATTTTGAACATACACAGTGCCGGTGTTGGCAAAACTTTCTCCCCACAAACTTCTAAGACCTTGGTCATAAAGCATGACACGAGAAACTTCCAAAATGTTCTATTCTTCCTTTCAACAACACCATTTTGTTTGGGAGTATACATAGTGGTGGTCTCCCTCTTTAATGCTACCTTCCCTCGCAATAGTCATTGAATTCATTCCCGACTCATACACGGTTCCATTATCGGTCCTCAAAATTTTGATCTTCTTTCCTTGTTTGATTTTCAAATCGAGGCTTTGAAGGTACAAAACCACTTGAATGCTTCGTCCTTCTTCTTCAAAAAGTATATCCAAGTCTTGCAGGAAAAGTCATCTATAAAAGTGATATAATATAAGCATCCTTCCCTAAGAATGTTACGGGTAGGCATACCGGATAGATCGGAATGTATCAATTGCAAAATACCGTATGTCTTCGTTACACTTGAGAGGAATGGTCCCCCTTTGTATGTTTTACTTCGACACAACCCCGACATACACCTTCATGATCATCTTTGAAATCGAGCATCCCCCGTCACCACCTTTCTTGCTTTGGGAAGGGCTTTGAAATGAAGGTGTGCAAACCTCCGTGCCATAGCCGGGATTGAAGGGTTGTGTTACATGTCATGGCCCCCATCGGACTTCTTCCAACTCGATAGAGTGTGTCAACTTTAAAACCAAGAGTGAACGATTCTTTGGAGTTCCTCTTCCAAATGCATACCTTTCCATCGATGAATGCCACCTTGAATCCTTTGTCTTCCATTGCCGAGATAGACACTAGATTCTTCTTCAAGTCACGGGTACATACAACACATCTCGTGCTGAGACTTGACCTTGATTTAGATGAAGGGTCATAGTCCCCGTCCCTTTCACTAGGATAGGTCGCATTGTCTCCAAGGATAATTTCCAAATTAGTATCATTTTCAATCAAATTAGATAGGGCTTCCTTATATCTAGTGAAGTGCGTTGAGGCACCACTATCAATCAACCAATTGTCCAGGGTGTCAAGGAGATGTTGACAGAAAGTGCGGATATAAGAATATATTCATTTTTCCTATCAATAACACTCAGATTCATCATGCCCTCAATTCCATGACCTCTTGAAAGGTAAGTCGATTTCCACTTCGATCGTAGGGAACCTTCCTCTTTCCTTTGAACCTCGTTGTTCCTTTGATTTCCATTCCCCCGAAGTTGTTGTTTTTGTAGTCGTCATCTCCGAAGAGCCCCTTCTATTATGGCACTCTCTTGCACAAAGGTACCTAAACTTGTTACAAACGTAACATCTTCCTCTTCTTCCTCCTTTGGGACCCACTCTTCCATGATTTTGATTTCTGATCAAAGATAGTTCCTCTTCTTTGCATGAGCAAAGAAGGTAGTGGGGTCACTTCCATTCCCATCTAAGGCATGTCTCTCTCCATCATCCTTATCTCTTCTTGAGTGCATCCGTCAACAATTCATCAAAATCGAGAATCACATTATTATTAAGAATTGTAGTATTGAATGCATGCCAATCTCGAGGGAGTCCTCCAAGAGCAATGAGAGTAGCTCTCGGTTAGCTATGGCTTCTCCACAGTTATAGAGATCATTCTTGATTTCGTGAGCCTCATGAAATATGATTGGATGGATTTTCCTTTGCCTTTCTTGATCTCCTTCAACTTGTTCTTCAAAAAATAGGATTTGATTATGTGCTAGCCCCGAACATGCTAACCAACTTATCATACATCTCTTTAGATGTGCCCATCTCGAGGATACAAGCAACCAAGTGCTTATGAATAGAATCCCCGATGGTCTTCTTCACCTTGACTTCCCTCTTGTACTTTGTCTTAGTGGCACTGGTGCATTTGATGAGGCTCATTGATCTTCCCCTCGCACATAATCTATAATATCTTGGTTTTCCAATGTCAAATCCAAAGACATTTTCCAAGCATGATAATCGGACTTGTCAGCCGACCTTATCATCGATTTGAAACCCTTATGATGAGGAGGCCATTGATCCCGGTCCTGATTTTTCGGGACTTCTTCGGTGATTTCTTTTCACACTGCTTTGGGCTTTGTCTTCACCTCAACACGATACCATGTTAATTTTAGATAACCAAGGTATGTTCTAAGCTTAATGCATTTTACTTCAATCTTTCTTCTTATTACCCCGATTCAATTTCGATATAAAAAATCACATAAGCATTGAAAGTAAATGTTGATAGAACATAAAAATAGATCAACGACACATAGCCAAAATAAGATACAAGAATTTTTTAATTCTTCTTATTCAAAGAAAGATAGAGAAAAATGTTTAGTCTGACGGTGCAGCCATCGGATGCCCTAGCCAAGAAAGACTTTGCTGGTCAAACCACCCCTTCAACCTCCAAATAGGTTCACCAAACTAGTTCAAAGTCGATTAGTTACTTCAATGTCACACTCACCCCACAAATCGACCCAAAACAATTAACGCAAAGTCAAAATTCTGTGGTCAAAAACAAGTGAACGCCGCGGTCAAAGGTTGCGATCAAACGTCAACAATTGACCCTCGCTTTGTGCCATTAAGAGCGCTCTTCCAAGATTGGAATTTCCGAGTAGAAAATCGAAGCAAAACGAGGAGGGTTGACCCAAAGTCAACGTTGGTCAACACTATCCGATTTGCCCTAAAACAGCTTCGCAGATTTCATATTCCGCATTCATAGGTGGAGAGAGAGAGAAGCCTCTTCAAGGTTGTACGAACCAATAAGATGAGAGAGATGTGTGAGATGAGTTTATTGACGAAAATGACATCATGTCTCTCCAATTTATATCCATGACTCGGGGGTGAGTGACACATCTTTTGGGGCTTGTGAGCTTACATTACAATTTCGTCGACCTTGACAATTTGTGCATATGCGGAAAAATAAATTCAAAATATAAGTTTTGCTCATTCAAACAAGATGATCTTTAGATCAATTTTGCAACTCACCGAAAGAGGAATCCAACAAAAAATATCGTCTCCATCATATGAGCAATGCAACATGGAGTTTGGACCTAGTTGCACAAAATTAACAAATCACTAATAAAATAACCATGTTTGCTTGAGGGAGCTTAGGATCTTTCCCCATGGTATCCCCCTTCTTAAGCTGAAGAAGAAGGAACTTCTTTGGGTTGAGTTTAGACTCATTTTCGATTTTCATCACATGCATGCTAAAGAATTAACAACTAATGCACTCTACATCCATCTCACTAAATTTTGGGTTTAATTAAACTTACAAGCACGAGCTCCAAAGGCTTCAAAATTGAGGAAATCTCTTTTCATATGTGTGAGCAATTTACATGGTTGGAAAGTTTCAATTAAGTTAATGTTTATGCTTCATTATTTAGTCCATACATGTTATACATTTTGAGGAAGTATTGAAGCAGCTTCGTATCTTAATGAGAACTTATTTCATTTCACTGCCCATTAATGCTACAACACACATAAGTCTATCTCGTCTCTCAAAGTTTGGTTCATTATTGCGAGTAAGCACCATCTCATCTCTTGTGGAACATTGCATGTATCATTTAATTGAGATTAATCAATATCACTTTCATACAAACACTCATTAAAACTTTGCCTCCAACATAAGTTGAGTTGTATAGACCTTTAGGGACCCGCTATTCCCCTATTGACTCTTCACCGTCATCATCCACATGGTTTGGGTGAGGGTGAGGGTGAGGTCCGAGGATTTAAGAGTTGATTTGAAATCTTTGTTGTAGAGATAGTTAACTAAAATTAACCAAGATCACACTTCATCACATTTCTTTTTACTTGGCTTTTGATGGTTGTTGATCTCATGCAAGTATATGATGCTTACTTTCCATATTCGCAAAGTCTAATTTCATATTTAGCATCTAATTTTTTTAGTTGTTTCTAACTATGACAAGATATGTTTCAATGTTGTGATTTGGTTATCTCATAATCATTTTTATTTTGCAAATATCTTTGTGTCTAACAACTTTTGTTTCCATTTCGGGATTATTGTGTTCTCATCTCTTTGAGCATTACTTTTACTTTTGAGCACGTTATTTGTAAAGGCACTCGTTGAATGGTTTGTCATTATTATTTCAAAGTTGCTCATAGCATGCTCATGAATCTCTAAAAAAGTAATCAATGTCTTTCACTCTAACAAAAATCTCCTAGAACCTCATATCCTTTTAACTTAGTTTCTTCACTTTTAGGGACCACCCCTCTTAGCCGACCTAGGAGAGAGCTAAAACGGAGAGAGTCGGGGATCGGTGTGACAACTCGTTCTCCGAGATCCTTGCCACCAACCTGAAACTTGTGGGGTTGAAGGCTTTTTCCACTAACTTGTAGGTAGGTGTAGGCGGCAAGGAAAGCGAATAACATTTTTTGGCGTCGTTGCCAGGGACAAGTCTTCTTGTACCTAGGAAATCAACTAACTTTTGGTTTTGTCGGCATATTTCAATTTTTAGATTTAGATTTTTTCGAAGTGGCGACTTCACTCGATCCTAATTTCTTTGCAAGAGTCTCTACAAGGAGAAATTCAAGCGGTTTAGTTAGCCCCTCTCGCATCCCCGAAAGGGTTTTTACGGAGAGAGGTTAAATAGATTTTCTCGTAGTAGAGCTCTTGTTATTCTTGGGCAAGAGGCTATTTCGACATTCATTTGCTATTTCAAGAACAAGTTGAGCCTAACATCATGAATGATCTTTTTTTCTCCTTGTAACTTTACTAACAATAATGGCTATCCTCACAATATCCCCGACAAGGCTATTGAAAGGTTGTCTTCTTTCAAGGAAATAATGCCACTATGACCGCATCACATGTAAAGAACTTCAATGTTTGCATATTAGTGGCGTAATGTTGCTAACTATGAGGATGTAAAGATGAGGCTTTTTGTTCTCTCTTTAGAAGAAGATGCTCTTGATCGTTCATCGAGCAACCTACTAACTCGCTCAGATTCTTTACAAGCAATTGTTACTTCTTTCAAGGGAAAGTATGGAGAGAGAAGAGAGAATAGTCATCTGATCAGGGCTATTAGCACCATGAAGAAGAATGAGAAAGAAACCATGGATGAGTTTAACAAAAGATTTAATGAATTGGTTAAAAAGCATGCCTACAACTCGTTAAAACCTCCGGGATGAATTTCTCTTATGCTCATATTTAGATACTTTTGGTGTGGATATTGCTTATGAGTTGAGGAGGAAGGAAACTACAACTTTGGGTATAGCTCAAACATAAGCCTTGAAAATGGAGAGGGTTAGAAAGCAATAAGGAAAATCTAAGATTCTTGTTTACACTAGAGGGCCATCAAAATCAAATGATTCCAAAGGCAAGGCCAAGGAAGAGACTACCCATGATCCTATTAAGGAGTTAACACAACTCATCAAGAGCATGGAAGAAAATCACGCTAAAGAAATGCAAGCCATGCAAAATAGGTTGGGTGGCCATGGAAGGATCACAAGTGCAAAGATTCCAACCGAGGCCAAATAATGGGTGGCAAAAGAATAAAGGCCCTCAACAAGAATATAGGCCTCCAACCATTAGAATCCACCAACATGGTAGATCAAATTCTTTGTAGGCCATGTAATGAGTTCCATGAAGAAGCCATATGCCCATATGTAAAGAGAATTATGGAAGGTAGCATGTTGGGAGATGAACATGTAAGAACTAGTGGTCAAATCACTATGTTCTCCATGGAGGATCAAATTGAAAGAAAATCAAGAGATTGATCATAGGTCTAAATGATCTTGGGTTGACAAAATGATTGCAAATTTTGACAAAGTCACTAAGATTTTTGAAAAAGCTACATCCGGAGAGATTCTTGCTATAGCAAAACACAAAGGGATGACTTATCGGAAGGGATATTCAAGACCGAAATAATCACAAAAACAATTCTCCTCACTTCGAAATTAAATTTAAACTTGGTTAATTGGTTGAATAATGCAAAGGTTTCCTATCCTAGTGACAGGAATTTTTAAAGGTACCATCTCAAAGGGCCAAGTTACTAAGTGCAATTGAAGTTACTCAAAGGGAACAAAAGCCTAATAATGTACCAGAAGATGAAGAAATTGTATTGAAAAGTATGAACTACTGTTATGGGGAATGAAGATCATCTACCATTTTTATGTTTCTTTGATAGTGAATAATCGTCTTTTTACACAACCGCATGCCGATTCGGGGGCTTCATCAAATGTCATGACCAAGAAAGTCACTTTAGAGCAATCGAATTTATGGGTATGTAGGCCTCAGCATATTCCCAATTAGCGATGGCTAATTGGAAATATTAATTTTGATCAATCTTTGCCTACTATAGTTAAATTATAAATAAAAGTGAGTAGAGGGGGACATAACTCACTCTAAACATTAAGTTCACTCCCTAGTAGACACAACATTGTAACTTAAGTGGGCCAAGGGGGGCAAAGAGACCACGTAGAGAGGGGACCCACTAGAGCACGTGGAGGGACCGCGCGGTGGAGTTGGCAGCGTGGGGGCCAAGAGAGGCTACGTTGGAGATCATGGGGCCTAGGGTTTGAGAGAGAGGCCAACGTTATAAAAGGAGGAGAGCCTCCTCATTTTGGTCATTCGATGTTTATGATATTGAGCTGGTCACTTCGACTTCTTGAGCATCAGTCGGTTGTTTAGCTAGTCTGCAAGATCTAGCTAGTGCACCGAGTGTCTCCGTTTAGGAGATCTCACCCTGCCCTCTGGGACTTTCGAGTGCCTGCTTCGGGGTGAGGTAGCGTACATCGCATTTTTTGGCAGGAGGATCGAGTTGAGGCTTGGTGGTGGAGCTTGGCATCTAGTAGCCGCCAGCCTTGATAGGGGAGGACGCGATCCATTTTTAGGGAGCTCCGATCGGGGTTTCTTTTGGGAGATTTCGAGCTTGAGATTGAGCAAGGCCCGCCCTTGCCTATTGGAGGATTTTTCGCGAGGTTGGAGGCGCATTTTGGTGGATTCCCTTCACGTGTGTTGCCAGCCTGCGAGGATAGCGTGGATCCTCAAGGGGGTGATTTTCGAGGGTTGGCTATTTCGAAACACTCCGGGCTTTCTCTTCCGGGTTTGGTGAGTAGGTGGATTCAGAGTTTCAACTTTTTCCGCAGGGGAGCATATTTCAAATACTCATTTTGGTTCCAGTGAGTAGTATTAGAAATAGCCTCACGACGCCGGACATTGAGATGACGTAGACAACGATTTCTTGTCATTCCGAGAGCTTTTCTTCACTTGCACATGTGCAAAGTCTAGTGTGCCATCACTGTCCGATCACCTATTGCTCATTTCTATTCTCGGTAGATAATAAAATGGCTTAGCTTTCTCTCTATGTCCGAGTATCTATTACATGTTCTACATATGCTATTGTATGCTTGCACTCATCGTTATTTCTCTCTTTGAGCATTCCATATAGTAGTACCACTTGGTGTGTTTTTCCCATACTCTGCAGACAGTCTGAAAGGGCGGTGTAGCCTCGTATCTCACCCTTTTTCGCAGGTGACATATACCTGATAAACGCCCTCCCACTCCATCTCTCGGTTGGAGTTTGCTCTTGTGTTTGAGAGATATCCCGAAAAGGGATATTACATATCACAACATATGTTCAATGGATTCTAAAATAATTGAAGTGTGTGGGATAATTAAAGATTTACGATTTTCCTAGTTTCATACCTGCACAAAATAATGACCATGGATATTTTTGTCATAGATGTTCCCTGATTCATGGGGAATGCTCCTATCAAGAAAATGGGCATCAAATTTAGGTGGTAGCCTTTAAATGGATTTATCATATACCACCATCCCCATGTGAGATAATACCTTTGTCGGACTTGATCGTGAGTTAGAGAAAGATATCATGTTGAGGATCCAAGGAAACCCAACAATGAGATTATCTATAGATCGTACTAGTGAAAGCGATGTAATGTCGACAAATTTTCTTCCCCCCACCCTAATAGAACGGATTCCAAATGAGGAGATTAGGCATAGCTCAAAATGCTTGGGTACTTCAAATCTTCCATCATAGCATTTTCAAGACAAAGCAATAGGACTGACGGTAATAGCATCATGATCACCATTGCAATTAACCAAGAAGAAAAGAAAAAAACGAAAAAAAAGAAAAAGGATATAAAAAATGAACCACCGAGCTTTTGAGCAAGATCAAGCCTTAATGCATCAAAAGTCGAAAAACGAAAAGGAAGAGGTTTGGTATATCTCATGGCCACAAACACAGTTAACATTGCGGCATGTCATAGTCCCAAGATAAACGAATTGGACAAGGCACATCGAGAAAGAACCTATGGATTTTCCCCGTGAGCAGTGTTTTAAAGATGGATTTCACCGAAGACATTTGATGCCATGGCACATCTTTTTGTATCAGCATTTCTAACCTTATCCCTTGTCAATTTTGTTTAAATAGATTTCTTTCATGAATAAATTGTTATTTTATGTTCTTAGAATCAAAAATTTCCATTTTTGTACTTGATTTTATTCGATGATATTTTGAATGGATGTCGCTAATATATATCTTTGGTTGGTGGGATGCAAATTCCAAGTTCTTGCACACTATCACTTAATATCTAGCATGCATCCCCATATGGAGCCAAATGTTGACCACCGGAGTGTATCCGATGATAACGTGAAAACTCCATGCCCAAGGATGAACCACAAGACACTTGTGCCATCGTATATCATCAATTCAACAAAGTTTTTTAAACTCTATTGCTTCTTCTTCTCATTTTCTTCCTAAGTTCTCGCATTCCGCGACTTACAGTGGATATTGTATAAATGTCACTAGCATGATGAATAAAGCCATGTAACGGTCCTAGGATATTGGAACTCGATCGTCAAGCGAGTACACCTTGGAGTGTTTTTTTTACTTGGTTAATTATTCCTTCTTTTTAGCAAAGAAATAATTTTCTAGGTTTTTTCACTCATTGCATTACCCCAAAGCCGGGTGATCGGCTTGAAGGTTGACCCCTAACACATCTTAGTGTCTAGAGTCAATGTATATTACCATGCTAGGTCATCTTTGAAATTTCGTGAGATTTGACTAGGTCTAAGTAATAAGATGCCAAAGATTTAACAATTGGAAATAATAAGATGCACATAATAGTTATAAGTGAACGCTCGCTGAAAGAGGGCCACCTCCAATGTAGCTTGAGGCTCCGTTTTACATGGGAGTTGGGAGGCGACCTTTATGTGGGGAGTTTTCTCCTCATGCACCTATCATCAATCACACATGGAAACTCATAGATGAATGCATTGTGGAAAGTGATTTATGTTGGCCTAAACAGAGAAAACACTGCCACATTTCAGATTTAATCTCACATATGTTTTGGTTTCTCAGTACACTTGGAGTTCAATTTGGCTTTGTGATCTCCACGATTTCTACACTTGTCACTTACACTTACATTGGCATTTCCTCCCAAATTTGTATAAAGAGACCCATTGAGCTCTCATTCTCTATTATGCTATGAGCTATTGGGCTTGAGGAAACTCTACAATTTTGTACTCGCATATCAATAAAATCAAGACTTTGTTACGAAGCGGATGTTCTCTTTAGCGTAATGAGGTGATTCCTTTGTGTTTGTGTTTATTATATTTGCATTTCTTTATATGTTTGATCTACGTTAATTCATATTTGCCATATAGTGTGGATTGGCATGCAAGCTATCTTGCATGTGTCATTGTTTTAGACATTGTTTTAGAAGTAAGCTTGCTAAGGCATTTTAGGTGGAATGTTTAGAGTTTATCTTGTTTCATTTAATGTTCTAATCCTCTTACAAGTTAACGTTGATTTCAAGTGTGTAGGGAAGATCCATTTTTATATTCTATGCGATGAATTCCATTCGCGTGGGAAACGTCTCAAATAGACTAACTCATTCCTAGACCCACAACAATCCAACACTAGCTTTCTCCAACTCCAAGTTTTGCATCAATCCAGGAAATCAAAAGGGAGTGTCCTTGTCCTCTAGTTACTTGATCATCAAATCTTAAATTTTTAAAAATCTAAATTTTTTTCTTTTTAGAGCATTTTAAAGTCATATATGCTACTTCAAGAGTGTTTTCTAGACTAGGCAAGAATGTTCACTCCCATTTCTTGGGCCAGTTTCTTGTATATTAATTTGTACTTTAGATATTGTTTATTTCACTCTAACATTTCATTTTCTTTCGCAACCCATAAGCTTTGAGCGTGACAACAAGGAGCTTGAGAAAAAACATGGTGAAAAAACTATTGGATCCTCCTTCCATGCAAAGCCTTCCACTACCTCAAAATCAATTTTTAGGGAGGTTGTGAGCACCTTTTGCACAACAGCAACATGATCTTGGCCGTGAGCCTTGGAGCCTTGTAAAATTTCTGTTTTAAAGGTTTTCTCTATAAGCTTTTTTGTTGTCATCTTTGAGGAGGAGATCTAGCTTTTTCCAAGCTATATCTTCGTAAAAGGATTTCCTTTTGGGCAGCCTTTTTAGAGTATCTCTTTTTCTCATTTGTAATCGCTAATAAAATAACATTTTTTGGTTGAGGGAGCTTTGGGATCTTTTTTCCCATGATATCCCCCCTTCCTTGGTTCTTGGGTGGATTGACTCATCTTCGATTTTCATCTCATGCATGTTAAAGAATTACAACTAATGCAATCTACATCCATCCGACTAAATTTTGGGTTTAATTAAACTTATATGCATGAACTCTAAAGGCTTCAAACTTGAGGAAATCTCTTTTCATGTGTGTGAGCAATTTACACTTAATGTTTATGATTCATTATTTAGTCCATACATGTTATACATTTTTGAGGAACTATTGAAGCATTTTTGTATCTTAATGAGAACTTATTTCATCAACTTGCCTATTAATGCTACAACACACATAAGTCTATTTGTCTCTCAAACTTTGGTTCATTATTACAAATAAGCACTATCTCATCTCTTTCGTGGATCATTGCATGTATCATTTTTAATTGGGATTCATCAACATTTTCTTTCATACAAACACTCATTAAAACTTTACCTCCAACATAAGTTGGTTGTATAGACCTCTAGGGACCCTTTACTCCCCTATTGACTCCTCACTCGTGAGATCCACATGATTTGGGTGAGGGTGAGGTCTAGGGATTGAAGAGTTGATTTGAAATCTTTGTTGTAGAGATTGTTAACTAAAATTAACCAAGAACACTCTTCATCACATTTCTTTTTACTTGTCTTTTTGATGGTTGTTGATCTCATGCCAATATTGTGATGCTTACTTTGCATATTCGCAAAGTCTAATTTCATATTTAGCATCTAATTTTTTAGTTGTTTCTAACTATGACAAAATATGTTTCAATGTTGTGATTTGGTTACTCATAATCATTTTTATTTTGCAAATATCTTGTGCTAACAACTTTTGTTTCCATTTCACGATTATTGTGTTCTCATACTCTTTGAGCATTACTTTTACTTTCGAGCACGTTATTTGTAAAGGCACTCGCCGAATGGTTTTTCATTCTTATTTCAAAGTTGTTCATAAATGCTCATGAATCTCTAAAAAGTAATACATGTTTCACTCTAACAAAATCTCCTAGAACTTCATATCCTTTTAACTTAATTTCTTCATTCTAGAGACCACCTCTCCTTAGCCGACCTAGGAGAGAGCTAGCTGAGAGAGTCAGATCGAGACAAACCCTTTCTTTGAGATCCTTGCCACTAACCACACCTTCCGTGGGGCTAAATGCTTTTTCCACCGACTGTAGTAGGTGTAGGGTGGCAAGGAAAGCAAAATAACAAGGCTAATGCAGCTGAGAAAGCTTGGGGCGTGAGATCCTTTACCTTGGTGAGTCCGGTATCTTGCCCAAGCTAGTATTATGATGATGAGTGTTCTACCACATGACTATTGAGGGTCATTGCCGGGAAGATTGGTAGGCAATAGGATGGGTCGAGTAGTAGCATATCACCTATTGCTTGATATGGGGTCGTAGTAGTAGCTCTCAAATAAAGATTTTGAGTTGAGTAGTAGCTCTCCCGATGTGGTTCCGGTTGGAGATATGCTCTTCAATGTTGATACCGGTAGTAGCCCGCCGACCGATATTCCAGTAGTAGCCCATTGACAGTACATTCGGGTAGTAGCCCGCCGACCCATATTCGCAGCTCGCCGATAGAGATTCGGGTTGTAGCCCGAGTGAATAAAGGGTGGTAGCTAGCTCCCCTCGGTAGCGCATTCTTCTTCTTTTAGGATTCAAGAATATTCAACATATGAGCATGAACAATCGAGAGATAAGCAGGAATGAGCAAGAGATGTACATTGATGACTCAAGATGATGATATACTTGAGATGCGACGTATGTCATGTCGATCGATGGTCGTATATTGGCGTGGAAATTTCTCCCTAGTTGAGAGGAAGCTAAAATTATGCATGCAAAGCTTAAATTCCACCTTGGATAGCTCATATGATGAAGATAATAATTGCAATAGGTTCCTCTTTCGAGAGGACTAAAATCGACCTAAAGATCACCTCATTTGGACAAACACACGTTGGTTTTTGGAATTTATGTTCCCACTCATGTATATTGGATCAAGTCAGCTCCATGTCGTATTATTCGTAGTAGAAATAAAACAAACAATACAAAGCAACATAAACATGAAACTACAACAAATAGAGAGACATCACATACATAATGCAAAATATACCGAACACCGCAGCCATTTTATTATATAACTAAAAAGATACAATGAGTACAAAGGTGATTGAATGATGGCACTCTAGCTGCGACAAGGCAAGCCGGAAATACTCCGGAATGGTTGCTCTAGCGTTGACTCGTGTTATGTCCAAACTTTTGTTGCTACTACTACGTATCGTCGCTATCTGTTGAGATAGGATGGGCTCGGTTGTTCTCTGCGCGTAAAAACACGCGAACTCCGGGAATGAGCTCTCCTCCTAATACTCGAGAAAGTGCTCCCGAAAGGGTTTCGCGAATGGATGACTCGGAAAATCACCTCCCTTAAGGAATAATGCTATCCCAAGTGGAATACGATGGCCCCGAATGTATCTCGCAAATGAGTGGCCTCCTCCTCTACCAAAAATGAAGGAATAGCTAGGGTTGATCCCTTCTCACTATTCCAGGTTCAAATCTCTGATAAATCTCCACGACACTACCTCCTCCAAGAATCTAGCGTGATCTCTCCTCAAGACCCACTATCCAAACAAGTGTGTAATCCCCTAGCTAGATGCTATGGCCGCCACCGAAAAATCAATGGATAGAACTCCTCACCCGAGCAAACACTTGAAGTCCTGGGCCGAGGTTGGGATCTCCGCTCGGAGACACCGTGTGTGCCGAACAACACTTGCAGATGCTCAACTGTCAAGAGACAAAAACATAAATGCATAATCGAATGAATGAATGAGGATCCTCTTCCCTCTCTTTATGCTTAGAAGTCTTGCCCTCACCTAGGCCCCACCAAAACTCGCGTTGTCTCTCTGGGCTATCCCTCTCTCCTTTATGCGTTGTCATGGGCCCATCGCGTCGCCACTCCGACCCCTAGGCCCCACGCTATAAAATAATAATGTGCTCAAGTGACTTCGTGGAATGTTTATTTCCTAAGTGAAAATGCCGAGTGTCTTTCGCCCACTTTATTAACTCACTTAACTTTTTGTATGAAAGTAAACCGTGCCAAAAATTATATAGAAATTAGTGCCGTTAATTGGGAAAATTACAAATATCACTGCTGAAAACGTCGCTTGTCCTCTGAAAGACACTCGTAATGATGGATGCTACAAAATCTTCTTTCACTCTCCCAAGTGGCATCCTCATCTAGCAAGTTCCTCCATCTCACCAAATAGCCTCGTCAAACACACCTCCACTGGCTCTCGCAAACACGTACGGTATCTACTGCAGTGGCTTCCGTGCCGTAACACCAAAGTGCTCATCATCACGTGGTGGAAACTCTCGATTGCGATGCCGCGCGTTCCAATGCCTTTGCTGCAGAAAGATACACGGAATATGTTGATCCTCGCTACTCCGTAGCAACTCCACTCATATGCAACCTCCCTAAACTCGTGCTATCACGCTATGGTTTCACAGAAAGCCGGGCGACTGAGCTACTCGGCGCCATTCTCATTTCGCCGTGGCACCGTCTGTCGGCATGCTGAGGTCGTAGGTGGAACCAAGTCCCCTACCCTCAAAGCTCGGCTCTCAACCCACTCCCTCTCGTCAGACATATAGTTTTTGTTGGATTCATACATGCGTGAGTTGTCCTTAAGAGCCCGTATATCCCCACTCTCTGGGATCCACATCCCTGTGTGCGCCTTGAGACCTTACTAGCACCAAACATTTCACGTCAGACAGACAAGCATGATGTCCATAAAGCGTAAAGCAGAGACATACCCGATGGACATGTGGAAAGTAGTGTTGTGGCAGTGCTCTCGAGTGCAACCAATGTAACCATGCCTCTCTCGCTTCTCATATAACACTGAGTTTCGTGCTAGCCTTCTGTACCCACTTGTTCACTGTCTCTATCGTCTTCTTCAACCGTTCGAAATGTGAGACTCAGTGCTAGGAGTCAACTTTGTACCCACCAAAGCGTAAAGAGCGCCATGAGCACCATGGCAATCGCTGTCCCGATCACTAGCCACTGGTCTTTGGGAGACCATGAAACACTCGAAAACATCCCTCGAGAAAACAACTCCAGCCACGTGCAGCGTACGTACCTCCAGGCTGACAGGCGACAGTGTGTACTTTGCTTACAGCCAGATCAACGACTACAAAGATCACAACCATGCCCGCACCATGGGCAACCCCGCGAGTGAAATCCATCGAAATGCTCTC
Source organism: Pinus albicaulis (assembly GCA_034641835.2). Lineage (NCBI taxonomy): Eukaryota > Viridiplantae > Streptophyta > Pinopsida > Pinales > Pinaceae > Pinus > Pinus albicaulis. The sequence continues at coordinate 739,839,007 of CM076572.1, forward strand.
CCATTTCCCTCCGGGAATGGGAAGAGACTACAATAATCCCTACCAGATGACTCATCTCCCCCCTTGTTCCGCGCCGGGATATCATCTCGCACTCCCCACATGCCTGAGTACGTCCTCCTTGGAGGCCCTGCCAAGAGAACCTCTCCTCGATGGCCCTATAGGTACTGGTGAGGCTGGCTCCGATAGTGGTGAGTCATGTGAGGCACGTAGCACCTTCTCCTCGAGCCGAGAACTCCCGCGCGAAGAAAATCCGATCCTCGAAAATATGTCACTATGTCCACTCGCCTCATATACGTCGTCATCCGTGACTCTGTCCATCCAGAGATCTCGTAGGCAAAATGATCTTTGGAGTACTCCCACCAACAACCGAGCCCTCCAATCCGTGTCTAAACTCACTCGCAGACAACGTTGCCGGCTTTCTGCGTGAAAAGAGCATCGTCCACCACGTTCTTCTTCTTGACATACTCGATGTCAAAATCGTATGCCTGATCTTGGCCGTAACCACTTCTCAGCTCTCCGCACTCGCTTCTACAGCACCGAAAGGCCGTGGTAGGTCACTCCTGCACGAAATCTGTTCCCCACCAGTATTGTTGAAACTCGGCACATGTCACATAGCGCATTTGTTCCTTGTCGTATATAGGACACAACCTCTCATCGCGGCAATAGCCTCCGGCTCAAAAGCTGTGCGGCGCACTCAAGACTATCAGCTCTCCGCATGCATCACACTCAAAGGATAAAAGGTTGGCGAGAACACGGCAACACTCAAACCGGACGACTGCTCATCACCTCCTCGGCCCTCGTCAAAAAGCCCTTTGCGTTGTGTCCGTCCAACACGAATGCTTCTTCGTAAGATGCGCGAGTGCGAAGTTGCCAAAACCCTTCACAAACTTCCGCGCTAGTAGCAGTGCAGATGCCTCACAAACCCCCGCAGTTCGCGCGCGTTTAACTGGCCTACGGCCAATCTCGGATGGCCTCGATCTTCTCCTCGTGGACTCTCACTCCGTCCACATCGTCGACAGTGCGACCGAGCATCTTCGTCAATCCAAACTTTGCACTTGGAGAGCGTAGCATAGAAAATGCTGCTCCTCCGCATGCGCAGTGACAGCTCACTGAGCATACGCCCCTCACATCCAGATCTACATATCAGAAGATGTCATCGAAAAATACCAGCCACAAACTTCCTCAGACTTTGACCACCAAGGTGTGTTCATGCGGAGGCGAGAGGTGGGCAGTGCATTGGTTAGCGCATGAGGGCATCACTGTGGAAAGCCCAAGTGGCCATGGTGACATCGCGAAAAGCAATCTTCGAACATCCCGAGCCTCCTCGCGGACACGATGGTAATCGAGTCTCGCGTCCAATCTTTCGAAGAACGACCCGATCCCCTCAACTCACCAATCACATGGGATGGGCACGAGTTCTTCATGGTCTTCATGGAGAGCCCGATAGTCAGTGCGTCACATCCTGTGCCATCCTTCTTCTTCACTAGTACAGCAAAAGCACAAACGGGCCGGTGTTGGGTCGAATGTGTCCCGGTGCTAAGAGCTCATGGACAGCCCTCTCGATCTCATCCTCGCTGTGCGAGCTTTGGGATGCCCAGTGTGTGTAGTAGCTCCGGAAAGCTTGGATGCCCCGCAACCTCGATGGTGTGCTCAAAGACGAAATCCGGTGGCTGCTTGCTGGCGCATGTCTCCAAAAATTGTCGCATACCGTCCAAAAATCGACCGCACATCTCAGATGCACGGGGCCGCCCTGCGCACCCGCTCTCCGAAACACATAGCTCTACCGCCCACTCATGCCCTGCGAATGCCTCGCTCGTCCTCGGTAGTCAAAGCGGCCTGTGTAGAGATGTGTGTGCATGCCCCAAATCATCTCATGTTTCTCGCCTTCTTCTGCTCCGTCCACTCCATCTCGTCTCCCTGCGTAGTGACCTTCGATGCGTGATCAACCACCGCACTCCCCATGTCACGTCGGCTGTCTCCGGAATGTCCACCACAAAGATGGTCCGTCAAAGTGTAAGTCCCCATAGTCACTGCTATGACGCCGGCACATGCGACAGCGCATGGTTCGTGGCACCTACTGCCTAGTAGGTGCAAATGCTTGCCCTCCCGCTCCGCGGTGGAGGTGGTGGATGATCCCCCTTCAGTACTATCACGGGCTATCCTCCATTCCCTCATAAGTGCATCCCTTCGTCACCAGTCAAACAGGAGACTGTCTAGTAGTGCCTGCGCGACGACAACGATGTCCACGAGGCTCACCGGCTCTTGGCATATGCAAACATAGCAGCCCGTCGCGCATCTCCTCCGAGGCTCATCATCCAAAAGGCTCGCCTTGGTTCCCTTTATCGAAGTGGTGGAACCCTCGTGTCCTTCGGGCCGAAATGCCGTCCGCGAGTGAGCTGCGGTCCCGGGCAAAAGCATCCCGCAAATCCGTGGTCCTCCCAAGCTGCATTGTGAAGTGTAGCCCGGCCTGCGCGAGATCCAACTAACCCCTACGGAAGGTTCCGCGACCTCCATCGATGAACATGTATGTCAATCCGCGCCGAAGACAAGTCGGGTAACATCACGGAGAGTCTCCAAAAACTTGGAAATGTGGGTGTCCCGGCTCCCGCCTATTTGAGCTTGGTCGGCTCAACAAAGTGCTCCTCCGGATCCCTCCGGTCAAAGCCGCTCTACCACACCTCGGTGTAAACTTTGCATATGTTGTTTCCATCACGTAGTGACCCAACGCAGGGCTGATCTGGTGGAACCACCAATCATGCCTCTCCAGCTGCTGGTCTGCGCACACCCTGATGGCCTCCCTCTACCATCCGATTGAGCCAGAAATAGATATCCAGCCTTTCTCTGCAAGTCTTTGCCGAACACTTGGAGCATCCGACATCAAAGGTTTCACGGAAAAATACTTGTCGCATAGTACACAGTACATCATCCTCCGTGTGTATCTCCGCCCTCTCGTGCGGTTGATGGGGTCTCACCGTTTCTTCTTGAGCTCACAGAAATCGTGGAAAGGTAAAGAGCCTTGTGAAAAAATCCTAGATCTCGCATTTCCTACTCCAACAAATCCTAATTGCTTCTCCTATTATTTGACAATTATTTCATTACATTGAAATACCGAAGTAGTCTTTACCGAGCGACCTACTACAAATAATACTACGGAATAAATCTAATTGTTGATAAAAGCCTGAACAAAACTCAACAGAAAAACAACCACATTGGCATACGGTCGACTAGAGTCCTGAAAACCCCAACTTGGGAAAACCGGTACTGTGCAAATACTGAGGGTTTGTATTATTAAGTGGCAGAGATCTAGAATACAACTTCAGGGTGCCAACATCCCAGACCCTTTAGAGAAATCTAGACAAACGACAAGTGCACCGTGGAGATATACCTCACTCGACCGGTCTTTGGCTCATCAAAAACATCGCGATGCATGAAGCCCCCACCTGCCTCACGTGATTGCTTGGGCGTGATCTCAAGCGTAGACTCATGTAGGCAAGCTAGAGGCTGACTGTCACCTTCGTGTAGACTGATCCGATTGATCCGAAGGCGGGATCTCGGCCCTCCGGCCGCACCTCAGCCTCTGTCTTTCCTCCTCGGCGACTCCAAGGACACCGCTGATGGCTCTACGTGACTCTCCGAAAGAGTCCGTCACCCTAGCCGTGACTCGCGTTGTCTCTCTTCCCACGTTGATGCTGCCTCTCCGTGTGTGTTCTTGGCTGGACTGACCCATCGTCTGCAACGCCCTCTCCGAATCTCGATCACTTATGCAAACCCAGCCCTAGTGATTTGGTGCTTGATCAAAAGCCGTGTCTCCTCCTCACACAAATTCGAAACAAGCGCAATGGCTCAAGTGTCGAGCGTATTTTCCATAGGACCTCACCCTCCTTATAATCTTTCATTGACTCTCTCAATGGCCAAGATAAAAACATAATCAAGGCCTAAGATTAACTCTGGAGGGTGATCCATGACTTTATCTAGAAAGATTCACACTTGATTTAATTAATACACTTTAATTTCTAGTCAAATTCCCTAACTTTAGACTTGGAAAACATTAAAACATGATTAATTAAACAGTCAAATTCATCTCCTAAGTCGAATTTTCCAAAAACCATTTCTCGGGTTTTATAGAAGCCATGTGTCTTAGCCTATATACAAAATAACAAGGCTAGAGCACATCCCGATGCTACCGTGACTTGCTCCTAGCGAGGAAAATGCTCTAGCAAGACAACTCCAATGTGCCGCCGGTTGTACTGCATCCTATTCGCTATGTTGTTGATGTTGCTCACCAACACCGCACAAAAATGTTGCGTACGTACTGCCATCGATCGCATGTTCTCGCCAAAGTCGCCAGCAGACCGCAACTCCTCTAGATTCTCGCAACCATGCTCGCTCGCGTGAGCACGCTGGCGTACCTTTGCATGCGCCTCTTTGTGCACTACATTGTTGCTTCTCCTCCGTTGTTGTTGCTTGCTCATCTTTGTTGTTGCCATATAGTGCCATTGCAATGGTGAAAACATCCAAAATTGGACAAGTAGATCCGCAGTCGAAAAAGTAGGAAGCCGGTGCGTAATATTCCCAGTGAGCGATAGCTAATTGGAAATAATAACTTTCTTGATCAGTATACGCCTTCTATAGTTAGAAATATGTAAATAAAGTGAGTGAGAGGGGGACACACTCACTAAAAGGTAAAGTGCACTCCCTAAAGAGTACTCAGCGCTGCGACTTAAGTGGGTCAAGGAAGCCGAGACCCACGTGACCCACTTTTGAGACCGCGTGGGCCACGTGACATACGCAGCTTTAATTGGCGACGCCAAATGGAGGCTACGTAGGAGATGGTGGGACCTAGGGTTGGAGAGAAGCTCGTGTTATATAAAAGGAGGAGAAGCCTCCTCGCTCCTCGATTCGGTTTATGCATATTGAGCCGGTCACTACGACTTTGGAGCACGCCGGGCCGCGTAGCTTGTCCGCAGCAATGTTTAGTGCGTGCGAGTGTCTCCCGTTCGGAGATCTCACCCTCAGATTTCCGGAGACGAGTGCTCGCTCGGTGAAAGAGCATTCACCGCATTTTGCTGAGAGGTGAAGTCAGCAGTTTGTGGACGAGAGCATTGCATTTATTGACCGGCGTTAGCCTTCGTAGGAGTGACGCGATCCCATATTGAGGGAGCCTCCGGTGTGGCATTCTTTTGGAGGATTTTGGTCGAGATGAGCGGCGAGCCGGCTGCCTGTGGAGACTTTTGGTTGATGGAGGTCACATTTTGGAGGATTCCATTCAAAGGTGTCGTGGCCCTTTGGGAGGATAAGCGTGAGATCCTCGAGAGGTATTTTTGGAGGTTGTCCATTCGTACGCTCTGCGCAGGGCTTCTGGCTGGGTTTTGTGAGTAGAGTAAGCTGCTGATTCCCGTAGTTTCGCCTTTATTCCCGGTAGGGAGCACTGTCAAATACTCACTCTTGTTCCAACGGTAGTGGCTACATGGCGCGTTTTCCGGCTGAATGGACACAGGACTAGAGGCAACCATTCCATCGATATTCTCGAGAGTGTTCCTACACTTGCCTCAGTGCAAGTCGAGGTGCCATCTCGATCACCTCTTGTACTCACTGCTATTTCTCGTGATAATGACATGGTTTCAAGATCTTCTCTCTAACATGTGTGCTCCGTTGCACTATACTCTGTTTTCTAGCATTTCATGTACTCGTTGTGTGATCTCGCACTCATCGCTATTTTCCGTTGCTACCCCATCACGATTGTGTTTTGCCCATGCTCTATAGACTGATGCGGTGAGAACCGAGTGGCCTCGAGTCTCATCCCCACTCCTTCAGGAGGTGACATATCTAGCAAACACCTCTAGTCCATCTCTCAGGCTGAGTTGGTACGTGTTGGAAGAAATATACCCCGAAAAGGGATATGTGGTGGTATCGTAGCCTACATGAACCGGCTCGGCTTTGTCGAGCAAGTTGTACATGACACCGGGAGAAACGGCCGTACATTTTGCTACAGGTAGTAGGATGTGTCGTGAAAAGCGAAGGTAGGTTGCAGGATCACCCACAGAGAGAGACCATTCCAAGAGAAGACGTGTACCGTGATCCGATGGTGAATGCGAGACTGAGAGCCAGCTGGCAAAGTGATAGTGATGCAAAACGGCTTCTCTTTGAAGCACTCCTCAGCTCGGGTGCGGAGATCCGGCGAGAGCAGATCGAGATGATGGGTCAAAGATGCACCACCGTGGAGGCTGATGGCCGTGGCAAAAACAAGGGGTTTCCGAGCTGTGTGAGGGTTGGGGCAGTCATCCACCGCCTGTGCGAAACGGATGCCACTCCGCATCGTGCATCACATGCCCCCACTCGTTCCACCATGCCCACGCACACGAGGGCGGGCACACTCAGTGTAGGAGCATCGCATGAGCCGCAGCCCAGCCACATGGGTGATTGTTTCTGCCGAGCCAGCGCACATGGGTAGGAAGTTCGTGGATGGCCCTTTCATTCGCGAGGAATTTTGTTCGCCTGCTGCGGCACACAGAACCACCGCCGGACCATCACAGAGGACATCGGCATTATCGCGAGGGAGACGGCCGTACGGTCGAGCAGAGATCCCATTTGCACATCGTTTGATGGCCCATCGGACGCTTCGGCAAAGTCTTCGGGTGGAGAAAGGCGGGACATATATGTTCCCGACTCAAATCCGGCATGGAAGAGACGGAGGCCACCGCGTGGCGACGCCGCATTTGGATGGTGAGGCCCGTGGATCGTGGTTCCATGGGATGGTTACACTCCGACATTCGGCAGCGTTGACCACATAAGGCTGAAGTTCACCCGAAAGATTGATAGAGAGAGGTTTGGCCAGGAGGGATCCGAAGGAGCACTTTGTGGAGGCTAACGAGGTCTCGAAACGTCGGGAGCCCGCGAGACATATATTGCGTATTTTCACAGAGACTTTCAGCCAGTGAGTGCCCGATCTATCCGTGGACACGGGATGATATACATGTTCATTGAGTGGCAAGTAGCCACTTCGAGGTTTTGGTCATATCCACCGGACACGACACACACTCCGTGACGCAGCGCTAAGTGTGACACAGGACTTTGCGAGGATGCTCTGCACGGAGCGAGTGACACCACGTGTACCGGGGTCGCGTCCAAAGAAGGATGTGAGGATTCCGCCTCTAAGGAGAATCCCAGGTGAGGACGATTATATGATGATGGCGAGGAGTTGAAGAAGAAGAGGTTGTGTTTACCTCGTCGGGGAGCCATGGGCACGGGGACACGAAGATGTGCCGCACGGCAAAGCACACGTATCGACGTCTTCTCCGGAGCAACAGTGGAGAAGAGGATGAGTGCGAGGATGGGTAGGCAAGAGACGACCAAGCCGACGCGGGACCATTTCGCCGCCTCCACGCAGCGAGGTGGTGCGAGCTTTGCACACGGGGGGACCCTTGCAACATCGTGCGAGTACCCAAGTATCTCGATGTTGTGTGTCCGAGGGATAGCACGGGGCGGTGAGTTTCGGGCACGGTAGACAAACGGTGCAACCCACAACTTCATCGATGTACGGATACGGATTTGAGCGGAGAGGCATGCCTGGGTAGGAGAGCCGGGCGGATTTTCGTTGTTGGTCCCCGAGAGATCGAACGGTGCGCAAGTGTGCCGGACTGTGTTCCGAGCTAGGCGTGATGATGGGCACCTACATAGTGACCGACTCACTTTTTTGGTGGTTAGCATACGAGATACCAATGTGGTGTGGGTGTACAGTGGCCGATTACTCTAGGGAAAGGTCACTACGTATCGGGAGGCCTTGGAGATGGAGTGGGATGATAAGAAGACCGTGAAGGCATGAGAAGATACGTGGGATGCACAGACGACCCACCCTGCGTCGCTCAGCCACCGTGGGAGCGGAGGCGGACTTTCCCGAAGGGAGAACATGGAGAGGGCGATGGGGTTGCGTGCATCACGGGCGAGTGCACTGCGATGCGGCTTCTACCATCCAGAATACGGACCATCCTCGAAGGTGGCGCCGTGGTGTTTGGGGAGGCACTGCGTCAGAGCGCCCACGGATCGGGGATTTGAGCATGCTATTGAGTTAGAGCGTGGCATTCGGCGCGCATCACCACACCCTATAGGCACACTAAGGCCTATCGGCGGAATTGAGCGGACCATCCGAGGAGTTCTCGGCTCTCGGACACATTCGGCCCATACTGCGCTCTTCCGTAAATGATGTTGGTGAAGAAGAAAGACGGCACATTGGGGAGTGTACGTGATTACAAGGCCCCGAATAAAAAGACCATGAACTAGTGGTACACTATGCGCGGATTGGATGAGCCGGTGGATGAGTTGAGAGAGCAGCAGTTCTTTCAACATTTGACTTTGAGATCCGGGAACTACTCGTGTTCGCGTGAGGGAGCAGGACATTCCCAAGACCACTTTCAGTGCCATTATGGCCACTTTGAGTTCTTGGTTATGCCTTTCAAGCTAGTCCAACGACCTCGCACCTTCCGTGATCATGCATGAACCACATATCTTTCGCAGGTACCCGAGGAGGTTTGTGTTGGTCTGTACAGATGACATAATCGATGATATAGCGAGGACTTGGGAGGGAGCATCTCCATGACTATGAGCGCAAGTACGTGTATCTTCTGGAGGAGTAATAGTTCTATGCTAGGCCTCTCCGTGCGAGGCCGGGTTGACGCGAGACTGCTATTTGGGAAACATCATAGGAGTGGACCGAGGTGAGGGTCCACGAGGAGAAGATCAAAGGCCATCGAAGATTGGCCGCAGCCAAGAAACCTGACGAAACTTCGAGGATTTGTTGGTATCCGCACTTATTACGTGAAGTTCGTCAAGAGATTTTCTCTCGCCTTGCTCGCACCTCTGCTGCATTTGACGAAGAAGCATTCACTCGGATACGGTACAAAGGCACGAGCCTTTGACATGAGCGAGGAGGTGATGAGCGACCGCGCACGTACTTGCGTGTCAAGGATTTCTCACGTAGTCGTTTTTCCCATGCGCTGTGATGCATCGGGGAGAGAGAGATCGGTGCGGTATTGATGCGGGAAGGTCACTCGATAGCTTTTGAGAGCCGAGCTCCTTCACATGAGCGGTTACATGTCATATGTGACAAGGAGATGCTGTCATCATCCATGCCTTGGCCAAATTCCTGGGTAGCGTTACACGGTGGGCACGAGGTTCGAGGAGTGAGGGACCGGCTCACAACAAATGTGCCTCGAGTTTTTAGAGCGACGTAAACATGCGAGAGCGACGTGTTGTGTGTATAGCAAGGTCCGAGCCTACGACTGTGACATAGAGTGTGACAGCGGAAGGAGCAACGTGGTGGTCGATGCACTTTCACGGAAACTAGCCACGTTGTCCTTCGGCAGAGTCTCGGAGCACGGTTGGAGGGCTCGACTTTTGGTGGAGTGCTCGAGGATAGGTTTGCTTGCAAGGATCCACGATGGACAGATGACGGATGATCGAGCACGAAGGTGATGGATGAGACCATCTCCGTCACGAACTGGACAGATTGTACACAGCCTGTGCGCCTAATCGGGAAATATTAATTTCGATCAATTTTGCCTACTATAATTAGGTATAAATAAAAGTGAGTAGAGGGAACACCAACTCACTGCTAAACATGTAGGATTCACTCCCTAGTAGACACAACGTTGTAACTCAGGCTGGGCCAAGGGGGCAAAGAGACCACGTAGAGAGACCCACTAGAGCACATGGAGGCGCACGGTTGACAGTAGCGTGGCGCCAGGATGAGAGGCTACGTTGGAGATGATGGAGCCTGGGGTTTGAGAGAGAGGCCAGCGTTATAAAAAGGAGGGAGAGCCTCCTCATTTTGGAAATTCGATGCTTGTGATATTGCGCCGGTCATTTCGACTTCTTGAGCACGCTAGTCGTTCTTTAGCTAGTCCTGCAAGACTGCTTTAGTGCATCGAGTGTCTCTAATCGGAGATCTCACGCTCTCGACTTCGGGTCGCTCGAGTGAGGTAGTCCCATCGCATTTTGCAGGAGGATTGGTGTTTGACATTCGCGGAGGGCAGTTGGGCTATCCATAGATCGCATAGCCTTGAGAGGGAGGACATGGGTCCAGCTCTTGGGAGCTCAGGATTGAGTTTCTTTTGTTTCAAAAGCGCGAGACTGAGCGAGCGCAACCCTTGCCCATTGGAGGGAATTTTGCGAGTTTGGAGGCGTATCTACGTGGACTCCTTTCGTCGTCGGGCCACAGAGCCTTGCAGGATAGCGTCGATCCTCGCGGGTGATTTTCAGTAAGTTGACGCTTCAAAGAGCTGCTTTGGGCTTTTCTCGGGTTTGGTGTGTAGAAAGTGGTTCCGGGAAGCTTTCAACTTTTTGAGTAGGGGAGCGACCCCAAAGCACTCATTTTGGTTCATGCAAGTGAGCATACGACTACGACGATTCTCCGGCAACGACTTGGACGCGAGATCGAGAGAGACGACCATTTCCTTGCCATTCGAGAGTGACTGCTTCACTTTGCACCAGAGCAAGTCTCAGGTGCCATCACTCTACCTATCTACCCACTATACATTTTCGCATAATAAAATGGCTTAGCATTCTCTCTACATTTCTTGAGAATCTGTACATGTTCTATATATCTACTTATGCTATGCACCACTCGTTACTGCTCTCTTTGCGCATTCCACGTTCATGCGCCACTGGTGTGTTTTCCCCATGCTCTTGCGACAGTAGTCCGGAAAGGGCCAAGTAGCCTCGGTCTTCACCCTCTTTTCTAGAGGTGAAATATCACCCTCTTTTCCCGCAGGTGACGTCTCCGGGTAAATGCCCTCCCACCCATCTCTCGTTGGAGTTTGCTTGTGTTTGATAGGCATCACGAAAAGGGATATTGCAATGGTATCGTAGCCTCATTCTTGGCGCAGCTCGGTGGTGAGATATTTCTCTATGAACAAAGAGGGCAGGGCGGTCACCTGGCTGCCGGCCAGAGGTGGAAAAAGCAGGTGGTGCCCTGCTGCACGGGCGTGTTCAGAGACCGGCACGCACACTCGAAAGAGCTCGCCAGGTCACGCTGCCTCGTTCTTGCCCGCTCGTACCGGTGAGAGAGAGCGGCACATGATCCAGCCGTGCTTTGAGAGGCATGCTAACGCATGGCAGTGCCTGTGAAAAACTTTGAGCGCTTTGCCCATAAAGCATTGCTGTCAGGCTCTCGGCAGGATGCAGTGAGTGAAGCTGAGCGTGCAGCACGCGAGTTCGCAGCTGCACGCTGGGCCGTGAAAGGTCAGCTCCTTTTCCACGATTGTAGTGGATCCACCTAGTTTCACGCCCAGCTCTCTGGACACCCAGTGGAAAAGTTGTGCTCTTTACCTGTACCATGACCGAACAGAGGGCGAAGCCATCAAAATATGCTACCCTGACACTCTGGAGGATGAGGGCACACAAGATCATGGGCGAGCATATGGATACACTCAAAGATGACACCTAGGACACCTCGTGCGAGACTTCTTTGACCGTATTTCCGTTGACATCTCGACGAGAGAGAGTAGAAGCTTACAGTAGGTGCCATCCATTGAGGTGATGATCGAGGTGAGTGATCCGAAGTTGATCGGGTGGGCGCGAGCAAGACGGTCAGATGGGTGCGGTGCCGGTGGAGATGTGTCCACCTTTGATGTGAGGCATTGGGAAGATACGGAGAGGTGTTGGACGATGGTCGCACACAAAGCATTTGCCATCGCCTTCGAGCCAACCTTCTGGTTTTGAAAGTGAAGGCCACATCGATGAAGGCTATTTTGTTGCAGAACGAGGAGCTAGAGGGCATGAGAAAGGTGGTTTGTGCTGAGTCAATGCGGCCGTTGGCACATTGGAAGTAGCCGGACTTCTACGATGGTACGCCCAGAGCTGCATGGAGTGTCGTAGCGGGTACTCTCTCTTCATGCGGCATGGCGATCGGCTAGTGGCATTGTTGGATCGCTCTTCCTTTCATTAGGCGAGACCACGAGGCGAGCCACCTAGTCGACCTCACGTTGACTTGGTTAGTAGGATGAGAGCGATTTGGAGTTGCATAGGGTGCTGGCATCCACATGTTGAGGTTGGATGGCGAGAGATTTTGAGTTGGTATCCGATGGAGTGGGTTATGATGATAGTGGTGGGCTGTGGTGTAGTTCGTGAGAAAGACCTCAGAGCTTCGAGAAGACAGGGACGCAGTTGGCATTGGGATCTGTATGACGACCCGTCATTTCCCGTGCACTGCTGACTGTGTTTTGGAGGGGAGACAACTGGCCCTGGCAGAGGAGCATGTGCATGTCGCTAGAGTCTGCCGCCCTCCGATGGCACAACGGCTTTGCGCGTACTCCTAGGTTGTCTTGGTAAGGACACTTATACACGGGATCACGGGGTGGTCAGCATACCCTAAGCGAGAGCTTGCCGGAGAAAGGTGGCGCGAGGTGCCACCGCATGGCACGCTGCAGTGCGCAGAGTTCTCGCCTCTCGTGCGGCACGGAGAGGACACAAAGGCCGAGCCGAGCTGTGCTGGTGGTATCACTACCCATCTTGGCTTGTCTGCAGATTCGCTTCTCGGACCTCAGGAAAAGGGTTTGGAGTGATGAGTCCATTTGCTCGCGGCATAGACGATGCGATCGGATGGAGATGATGATACCGTGTGAGACGAAACATGTAGAGGCATAGCTCTAGTTCTGTCACATCCAAGGATGTGTGTGAGCCTCTAGCATTGAGCGATGGACTACGTGTGGACGCCGAGTTGCATGGTGGTGTACCGTAGTGTGTGGCGCATTGTGTAGGAGGTGTCCCACATCACATCGAGGACACGCGGGGAGTGAGCCGATGTCCGGACACAGCAGCGGCACGAGACGCGTACGACGTATCCCAACAATATGGCGCAGTGTATGCCTCAAAGTGTGCGATGGGCATGTCGAGGAGTACATGGATGACGTGGTAAACGACGGCGCGGTGTTGCACCGTAGGGTTTTAGAGTATTGCGCCCGGGGAGACTCACGGGGACACCGAGCTTGCACTGCGTAGTTCACCCGGGATCGATGGGGAGACAGATGAGCCAGCACGCTCTGGCGGTGCGCATTCTGCGGGACTCACGCACCCGGCCTCTTGTCTACATCACGAGCACTGGCCGATTTTGTTTGTTGTCCTTTGGCACTTTGCATGAGCGACGTACGCGGAGACTCACCCAAGATATTTAGATGGCACCTCAGCGCACACTAGAGAGACTTCTCAAAGAAGGGCACCGTGGCCAGCATCGCGCTGCTGGCTGCACGCACGGATCGATGAGATGATCCTCGCAGGGTGGCACATTGGTCATCTGACCGAGCCTACGATTTGAGCGAAAGCCGTGTCATGGGAGACATGCGTCACTCTACTCAAGGCGTGTCGGGGCCATGCATGAGCTTGAGAGATGGTCGGGTGCGTAGACGTAGCATCCCAGTGTGTGCTGGCTCCCAAACGACATATCGACACATTATCGAGAGGGTGGATGTCATATTCAATGCCAAATGATGTGGCGGAGGTAGAACGAGAGGAGCATTCATCTCCGTATGTCGGGGTGAGGACTCTTCTTTATATGAATCGCATAGGCCTGGGCCGAGGATGCTTCTGTGTGAGCGAGGGTTGCGCAGACGGACAAGCGACGAACTGTCGCATCTCCACAGGCTACTCGTGACCGGTGGTCGAGGACTCTATGCGAGATACTCTGGCGATGAGTCACTTGTGCATGTCTGTACCAAAGCAAGACATGATGGAGCACGAGTAAGCAGAAGGAGGATACTATGCCCATCATCGCAAGATAGTCCTACGAGAGCCGGACGAGGCTCACATACGAAACCGTGATGGATAAGGCGGCTAACCGCGGGCCGCCCACCGAGTAGGAGCGATCACATGCACCGACACTTCGAGTACGGTGACGTTACGACGCAGGTCCACATCCTCCGGAGGTGTTGGAGGTTGATGGGACCGTGTCGCGTGCTGGTGAGACAGCGAGTGAGCCGTTGGAGATGGTGGCATCCATCTCGTGGGTCGACATAGGGATGAGGGTGCGATTAGATGCGCATACACGTCGAGAGTTGCGGTATTTTAGATGAGTAGCACTCAGTAGCACATCGGTGGGGCTTTGAACATATCTTGCACACTTTGGCCCATTAGAGAGAGGGGCTTCCTCTTTGCGGTGCAACATGCGTTAGCGAGACGAGGGCAACGGGTGAGCTGATTGTTCTGAGCCAGGCGACAACATCTGCGCGTGTACCGATGTCTGCTTGTTGGCTACATTTTCTAGATGCTCTTCCAGGTGGAGTGGCAAGAGATCATGAGTTGGTACCCCTCTGGTGCAGTCAGCCGATTTTCTTCAGCAGGGAGCACACACGAAAGCGTGAGGCCTTTGGACATAGCAGTATATGCAGAGTCCTGCACTGGCAATGGGGCCTGGGTCGTCATTTCTTCAACACTCGTCCTCGATTTCAGGAGAGCGAGGATCAACATGGGATTGAGTTGAGGACTTGGGATTGGAGAGAGTGATGAGTTGGCACTCCTGGTGCCAGGCCTGCCATATGCTCCTAGAGGTGGCCAAAGACAACAGGAGCCGTGCAAAGATTGGTGCAGTGTTGGCGCGCTAAGCAACCTCATTGCATCGCCTATAGCCGCAGGCAAAGGCGCATAACTCCGAGCAACCGTGGGACTTGGGCGATGATTGGCCATGGTGGCGTTGGGATCCGGGAGGGATTGTTTGTTCGCTCGATGCAGTTGAGAGACCGCCTTGGGATCTCGGCATTGAGAGATCCCTCCATATCGGGGGTGGTCGTGATTCAGACGAGGGGGAAAGGTCAAGGCGGCATATCCGGGACCCAGGCACCTTTTACAATGATGTTGCACCGACTGGGAGAGGGGCTTGTCTGAGAGCATTGGCTGAGGACGTGACAATTTTTGGCGCTCGTAGTGTTCCGTCAGCGCGACGAATTAGAAATATTAATTTTTGATAAATTTTGCCTACTATGGTTAAATTATAAATAAAAAGTGAGTAAAGGGGGACATAACTCACTCTAAAACATAAAGGATCGCTCCCTAGTAGACACAATGTTGTAACTCTAAGTGGGCCAAGGGAGGCAAAGAGACCACGTACGAGAGGGGACCCACTGAAGAACACGTGGAGGACTACGCGGGTTGAGTTGACGACGATGGGGCCAAGAGAGAGCTGAGTTGGAAGATGATGCAGGCTACTACGGTTTGAGAGAGCGCCAGCGTTATAAAGAGGAGGAGAGCCCTCACTCATTTTGGATCGTCGATGTGTGCGGATATTGAGCCAGTAATTTCGACTTCTTGAGCACGCACGGTTGATAGCTAGCTTTCGGCAGCACTCTTCCAGTGCATCGAGTGTCTCCAGTCGGCGTGAGTCTCACCCTCGGCCTACTGGGACTTACGAGTGCCCGCTTTCGGGTGAGGTTGTCCCATCAAAGTGTTTGCGTATGATTGGTGTTTGGCATTTGTGGCCAGGAGCGAAAGGCAGTGCATCCATAGGCGGCGTAGTCTTGGAGAGGGAGTGACGCCTTGATCCATTTCTGGGGAGCTCCAGTGATTGAGTTTCTCTTTGAGGGTTTCGAGCTTGGAGATTGAGCGAAAGCTGGCCCTGGCCCATTGGAGTGATTTTTGCGTAGTCGGAGGGCGGTATCATGGTGGATTCCTTTCGGGTGTTAGCGCAGAGCCTCGGGAGGACAGCGCAGATCCTCGAGGTCGATTTTGCGGGGGTTGGCTATTGCGAGAAACGCTCTAGGATTTTCGGGTTTGGTGTGTGAGAGGTCGATTCCGCAGTTTCGCTTTTTCCCAGTAGAGCGACCCCACACTCATTTTGGTTCCAGTGCGAAAGCAGCGCAAAGACAGTTCGCCGACGACCTGAAGCGCGGTAGAGAGCGTGCCTATTTCCTTGCACATTCTCGACGAGTATTTCTTCACTTGCCAGGAGTAAGACGTACGTGTCATCACTCCTCGATCACACTATTTATACCTCGCTCTCTGTGTGCTCAAGATAATAAAATGGCTTAGCATTCTCTCTACATTTCTCGAAAGATCCTGTACATGTTCTATATATCTCTGCTTTGTATGCTTGCACTACCGTTATTTCTCTCTTTTTGAGCATTTCCGGGCTTTCTATACCACTTGGTGTGTTTTCTTCATACTTCTTAGGAGCTGCAGTCCGGAAAGGGCCGTGTAGCCTCTAGATCTCACCCTCTTTGCAAGAGGGAAACATCACGGTAAATGCCCTCCCAGTCCATCTCTAGTTGGTGTATTTGCTTGTGTTTGAGAGGTGTATCACGACAGTGATATTACGGTGGTATCGCAGCCTCATTCTTGGCACGCCGTGGGAATATTTATACTATGAGCAAAGAGTAGGCAGTACAATCTTACCTACCAAGGCGCGATGAGGTGGAAAATATGGGTGTCTCCCACAGCAAGTGTGACCAAAGCATTTACCGACCATGATGAGACCAACCGGAGATCACGATTGCCCACATTCTTACCGCTCGTACTCGAAAGTGAGAAAGCGGCGTATGATCATATACCCTTTGGAGGTGTTTCCGCGAATGGCGGTCCATGGGGAAAAACGCAGTGGCTTTGCCCTTCGCAGGGTGTGACAGCCTCAGCAGGATGAAGGAGGAAGGAACAAGTGTCTAGCGCGCAGAGTTCGCAGTTGCAACAGGCCATTGGGAGTGGTCACCTTTTCCCACGTATGATGGATCCATTGAGTCGCGGCTCGAGAATCGGGTGGAAAAGTTGGATACCTCTTTCCGACTTGTGCGAGACAACGAAGGGGGAAGCCATCAAAATGGCTACCTCGCACTTGGAGGATGAGGGCACACATGATCATGGGGAGCATGTGGGTACACAACATGACGTAGGGACACCGTGTTGTAGACTTCTTTAGACCGTATCGGCTGACATCTCGGCCAGAGAGAGCACATGCAAGTAGTGGCCATCCATTGAGGTGATGATTGGGGTAGTGTCCCAGAAGTTGTTCGTGTGTGTGACATGGCAGCGGCGAATGTGCTCGGTGCCGAGGAGATGTATCCACCTTTGATGAGGCGCTAGGCGATACCATAGGTATTGGACGATGGTACGGCACAGCAATGACAAGGTTGGCTAGCTTCGAGCCAACCTTCTAGTAAAAGGGAAAGGCCACATACGAGACGAGGAGGCTAACATTGTTACAAAACGAGGAGCTAGAGCACGAGAGTGGTTTTGTGCCGAGTCGGCGGCGAGTTGGCCCCACATTGGGAGCGGCTCGATTCCCTACTGGCATAGCTAGAGGGCACGGTGCGTTGGCGTCGTAGCGGCCTCTTCGAGCATGCATGAGACGGGGCTAGCGCATTGTTGGATCACTCTTCCCATTGGAGAGAGTAGGCTGAGCCACCCAGTCGCGCTCATACGGTTGAATTGGTTAGTAGGATGAGACAATCGCGGTTGCCCTGAGGGTGCGCATCCACATGTTGAGGTTGGATGGCGAGAGATTTTCTGGGTTGGAACCGTGGAGTGGGCTATGATGATAGTGGTGGACCTCGTGTGCAGTTCAACGCGGGAGCTGTCGAGTCTTTGGAATACATGAACCCAGATTGGCATTGGGATCTAGGCGGGACTACCTCGTCGATTTCCTCAGCAGCGCTCGACTGACTATGTCTTGGAGGAGCAGCACGACTGGCATAGCAGTCAGGAGCATGTGCATTCGTTAGAGTTTTTGGTCGTGCTCTCCAAGTACAACCAAAGTAAGTTGTAAAGACCTAGGTTGTCTTGCGTGTGGACACTTTCATACATGGGATCACGAAGGTGGGTCAACATACCTGTGTGGGGCGAGATTTTTCACCCTCGCGCGCGCGCACGGAGATTGGGCACGGGAGCTTCGTAGCAAAGGTGGTGTCACTCACCGACACATAGATTCACTTCTCGGACCCTCGGGGAGGGTTTCGAGTGATCATCCATTCAGTCGCGGTATCGCGATGCGCGGTGCAGATGATGATATCGATTGGTGGTTCGACACGTAGAGTGCACAGTTCTAGGTCATCACATCCAAGGATGTGTGGGAGCACTCTAGCATTGAGCGAGGACTACCGATGGACATGGAGTTGCATGGTGGTGTACCGCAGTGTGTGGGATCGCATTGTGGAGTAGTGAGTGTCCAACATCACATTGGGACACGTGAGTGACCGAAATGCTCGGGAACCGACGAACGGGGCACGAGACGCAGTACAGTGTCCAACAAGGTAATACGCGTGCCTTAGTGTGCAATGGCATGCCGAGGAGTACATGGATGACTCGGTGGTATGATATCTGAGGGCGTATGGTCGTCGCCACGGCGAGGGTCTTAGAGTATGTGCATCCGGGAAGACTCACGGACGCGGGGACACGCGAGCACCTTTCGGGGTAGTTCACCCTAGGATCGATGGGGAGACAAATGAGCGATGTCATGCCGTATCCGTGAGGACTCATGCACCCGACCCTCTTTCTCACATCACTCCACTGAGCACGGTCGATTTTTCGTTGTCACTCGCGCACTGAACGGCGGCGTGCGCAAGGCTCACCCGAGATGTCTGGGTGGCACTCAGCACACCTGAGGGAAAGACTTCTCGCCAGTGCAGACCGGGCTCGCGCGCGCGTGGAGCGCGGCGCGGTGCCGAGGATGAGATGATCCTTTGCGGTGGGTGGCACATCGCTCATCGCCAGGCACGATTTCGGGAGCGAGTGTCATGAGGGAGACATGCGCTGCTCTTTTCTAAGCGCGTGTCGAGACCATGCATGAGTAGAGGATATTGCGTGGCAAACGGTGGCATCAGCCTGTGTTCCGCTTCCGGAACGATGTATCGACACATTATCGATAGGGTGGATGGCATATTCAACGCAGATGATGTGGCGGAGGAGGTAGAACGAGAGGGCATTCGCTTCATGCCGGGGTGAGAGACTCTTCTTTACGAGAGTCCACAGGATCGGGCCGAGCCGGCGTCGGGGAGCGAGGGCGGCTTGCAGCAGATGGAGACAGATGGCCGGAGTTGGCATTCCAGCGGTTGCAGAGCGTGCCGATGGACGCTCACTCGGAGATGCTCGGGGCGATGAGTCACCAGTGGCGAGTCACCGCAGCGACATATTGCGGAGCGCGAGTCGCAGAGAGGATACTATGCACATCATGCCATGATAGTCCTTTGAGGGAGAGCCGGATGGAGGCACATCGATGGCCGTGATGGATATGCGGCTAACCGCGGGGTCGCCCAACTGAGAGGAGCGGGGCTGTGCTGCACCGACATCGAGTACGGTGATGACACAGCTTGACGCATCCATATCCTCGGAGGGTGTTGGAGTTGTTGATGTGATATAGCACGTAGTGGCCTAGTAGACAGGAGGCCGACGGAAGACGAGTGAGCGTCCATCCGGCAGGTTGACACAAGGACGCGCACGATTTAGATGTACACAGTAGCAGTGGTATTTTCAAAGGTGAGTAGCACTTTATCCAGATGCACATCGGGCGCTTGCGCATATCTTGCACTTTGGCCCATTAGAGAGAGAGGGGCTTCCTTTCATGGCGCTCTTTTCGCGGTGGCGTGGCGAGGCGAGGCGATCGCCGAGTTGATTACGGAACTGGACAAAGTGCCTGTGAGTTGAGCGCCGCATGGCGTTAATATTGCATAACATTTATACGGCGATCATGCCCGAAGAAGGCTCTAGGACGCAAAGAGAGAGACAGTGGCGGAGGAGCTCCCGCCTCCCAGAGATGATGAGGGGGCATTTGTTACGTGCCCGTAGGCCGATCATTGATGTCAAGAGAGGGCGCGCACGGACAAGGAGCCGACGCCGTGAAATTCTTGGTGAGGTGGAGAGAATTTGCCGGATGAGGGTGCCACTTGGCAAGAGTGAGAGGACCGTGCGCATCCATCACTGCGCAGCTGGGGGTCCAAGCAACATTTTGCGAGTATCATGACTATTCCCAGTAGCGATAGCTAATTGGAAATAATAACTTTGATCAATTTTGCCTTCTATAGTTAGAACATAAATAAAGGGAGTGAGAGAGGGACACAACTCACTAAAATAAAGTGCACTCCCTAGTAGACTCAACATTGTTAGCAGCTTAAGTGGGCCGAGTGCAAGAAGACCACATAGAGAGAGACCCACTAGGACCACGCGCCACAGACAATGTTAGGGCTGGTTGGCAACGTTGGCCAAATGGAGGCTATGTAGGAGATGGTGGGGCCTAAGGGTTGAGAGGCCCATTGTTATAAAAAGGAGGGGCCTCCTCATTTCCTCGTCTCGAGCTTTATGCACATGGAGTTGGTGCACTACGACTTTGAGCACGCCGCGTCGCTTTAGCTTGATACCGTGACAATGTTTAGTGCATCGAGTGTCTCCCGAATTCGAAAGATCTCACCCTCAAATTTGCCACAGGAGACTTCGGAAAGCTTTGCTCGAGTGAGGACATTCCCATCATTATTTCGCGGAGAGAGTCGAGTTGTAGCATTTGTGCCAGGAGCATTGCATCTATTGATTGGCGCTAATCTTGAGAGAGTGATGACAGGTCATATTGAGGGAGTCTCGTTGGCATTCTTTTGGAGGATTTTGGTTGAGAGAGATTGGCGAGCAGTGACACTGGCCTATTGGAGACTTTTGGTCGACAAAGCGGTCATATCGGAGAGATTCACATTCGGTCTCAGACAAGTGGCCCTCGGGAGGATAGCGTAGGTCCTCACTTCGGGAGGTATTTTCTTTGGAGGAGTTGTCCATTCCAAAGACGCTCGGGCACCTCCGGTTTCAGTAGTAGAGGTTGATTCCGCAGTTTCGACTTATTCCGGGTAGAGCAGCAGCAACACCACCTTGTTCCAACAGATGCGCCGTACACCACGCTTTTTCTGCAGCGCCTGGACGCGCATCAGGAGAGCGGCCTATTTCCATCGATATTCCGAGAGTATTCCCACACTTGCACTAGTGCAAAGAAATCGAGGTGCACATCACTACGATCACTGCATATTGCTATTCAAAGGTATAATAAAATGGCCCAGCATTCTCTCTATTTTATGTGTGTCTCGTTGCATATACCGTTTTCTAGCATTTCTTCTACTATTGCATGATCCGCATCACCGCTATTTTCCCGTTGCTATACCATCTCGGTTGTGTTTTTCCCATACTCTGTAGACTAGAGGTCTAGTGAGGGCTAGGGTAGCCTCCGCGTATCTCATCCTCTCGCAGGTGAAATGTCCGGTAAACGCCTCCACCAGTCTATGGTTTGAGATGTTGACTATGTTTTGATAGCCATCCCCAGGGATACTACATGAGGCGCGCTCTGGTTACGCTGTAGCTCTCTCGAAAACTACCGCGTTGTTCGTCGCTCTACAGCTACCGCGTGAGCTTAACCGCGCCCATGTCGCTCTCTCTCGCTGCGATCAAGCTCTGCCACCGCTAGCCAATCGCATCATCTCATCATCTTCTACCGCAGCGTCACATCGTTTACTCGGTCTTTTAAGCACAGCGCAGCTCACATGTGATCCAAGAGACGAAAAATACTCAAGGATCCCGCCTCCCTGTAGGTCACGGATCTACAAATCCAAATCAAGCCACTTTTTCTCCTTTTGGAAATATGAGCCAACATAGCACAATCTTTCTGCGCTCAATCTTGGCAGCTTCTCCTCGCATGTGGATCTTCCTTCCTCCTCTTTATCCTTTTTCTTAAGAGGACATTGTGTGTGCATAATGCATTTCCCCACCACCTTTGGAAGCACTTCTTGAGATAGATCTTTCTTCTTCGCGCTTTGGTTGCCCTTTTGGGTGCAAAGTAGCGAGGTCTTCTTCCTCCTTGACCTTTGGTACTGCCATCGCCATCCTCCAGAGTGGATTTTTAGGAGATCTCTCTTCAACTCTTCTAGGTACGTAATGCTACCCACATTGCTTCCCTATCCTAGAAGCCTTTCCTCTTTGCCCAATATACTTTGTACAAAGACTTGCAGTAATCTCCCAAACAAAAGTTCAAAGGTGAGCCTTACTAGCTTTGAGTATTTAGGATCGCATCCTCACCTAGGACAGCTCAGTCTGGCCTCCCTGAATTTGAAACAAGGAGTCGAAAACGCTTCCTTCCTTCATCTGATATTCCACATCTTCTCTTCAAGGCACATCTTTCGCTACTCGGGAGAGATCCTTGGTGCTGACTTTTCTAGCCCAACGCATTTCTTTAGCAAAGCTTTACCGTTTATGTGAGCTACGATGTGATCCTTCACTCCATCTTAGGATCAATCTCTTGGCTCTAGCCATATTCTTCTTGAACCGCTCGGTGGGTGCCGCATCAAGAGGTTCCGCAACCTGGGTACTGCCTATGAGGAAGCCGCATCGTGTTAATCAAGGAGAAATTATATCCTTGATTTTCGTATAATGTAGTTGGAGGCACCCTCCAATCTATCTTGGTCATGCAAGCTTCCGTTGTCGGCCATCTCCTCAATTGTCGATGCCTTGCCTAACCCTCTCGCTTTAGCTTGACTTATGCACCCTCGCGGGAGTAAGTCACCTATTTCGTCGCACGGGAAAACCGAGTTTCTTTGAGTAAGAATCCTCTAAGATCAAGAACCTCAACCATGTTTTTCAGAATTTTCCGACGTTTATGCACCGCCCATCACAGTAAAGAATCGGCGTCCCCGGCCTACGCCTCGCTCGCTACATTGCTCCTTCGCAACCGAAAAGCTTACCCCTCTCGTCAACTCTCTCAAAGGAGCCTTTTCTCGCACCGGAATGCCTCGGCCTCGAACACCGAATTTTCTCTCCGGGGAGGGTCCGTTGCCGCTACGCCTCATCCCGTACCTCTACGCATCGATCTACTAGTTCTCTTCATTTTCCGCACTTCGGCCCAACAAGCTCGATACCATGTGAAAATCCTAGACCGATTCTCATCGCAACAACCGAATTACGTCTCCTATTATTTACAATTATTTTCTATTACATTGAAATACCGAAGTAATTATCAAGCAAATACACAAATAATATCATGGAATAAATCTAAGTTCGAAACAACGAAACAAAACTCAATGAAAAAACAACCACATTTACACAAATATTTTTGGACCAAGTCCTTGGAAAACTCAACTTGGGAAAATCGGTGCAGAGATCCGAGGGTTTGTATTATTAAAAAGGGTAATCTGAATACAAACTAGGGTGCCAAATATCCGCAAACCCGAGAGAAATCTAGACAAGAAAAATGACCGTGAGATACACTGATCAAGCAAGTCTCCCGCCGATCAAAAAACAAAGACGATGAAGCCCTTCATCGCCGCATTATTACGCCGGACCACGTAGGCAAGCCAGAGGACCGCGCCACCCCTTCCCGTAGCTGATCCGACGGATCCGAAGTCGGATCTTGGCCCTCCCCGGCTCGCAACCCTGTACCCCCATATTTCTTCCGGACCGACCCAAGAGACACCGCGCCGGCTCTACATGATTCTCTCGTAGTAACCGCGTCACCCTAGCCGTAAACCGCGCTACCTCTCTCCCCCGCATTGATGCTTCCTCTCTTTGAAATGTATTATTGGCCCTCCCGACCAATCTCTCGCTTTCTACCCCTCTCGCATCCGATCACCGAATCAAATCACTTAGCAAACCTACCTCTAGTGATTTGTTCTTGATCAAAAGTTGTGTCTCCTCACACAATTCGAAAATGCTCAATGGCTCAAATGTCAAGTGTATTTTCCATAGGCCCCTCACCCTCCTTATAATCTTTCACGTACCTCTTCAACGTTTAAGATTAAAACATAACCATGGGTTAAGATTAGCTTGGAGAAGATCCATGACTTATCTAGAAGATTCACACTTGATTTAATTAATACACTTTAATTAATCAAATTCCCTAAGTTCAGACTTAGAAAACATTAAAAAATGATTAATTAATTAATTAAATCATCTCTAAGTGGAATTTTCCAAAACCATTTCGTTTTATGGAATACATGAGTTCTAGCCTATATACAAAATAACAAGGCTAGAGCACATCCGATGCTACCATAAATCAACAAGCCTCACCGAAATCCTGTCCGGGAGGACTACATCGCAAAATAATCCCCCATGTGAACCGGTTCTAGTTCCCGAGGTGCTCCCGTCTCCATGCCCGTAGCTACAAACGTGGGCATCATGGAATGTGAGCCGTTGATGCCATTCGGTCACACGGAGCTACTCCTTCAAGTGATGGGAGTGTGCTCGACCCTTCTCCGGTGTGAAACCCCTTGGGGTTTCACGCCGTTCGGTCCGTAAACTTCTCGTCCCATTTCTTCTATCCTCTCGACAACCCTACACGTACTTTAGGAGAAGTTGCCCAAACTCCTTCCCCCTTCATCTTTCTCCTCTCCATTGGTTCCTCCTCTTCTCCGTGTCCACTAACTAATGCGGTCACCCTCTCCAAAAGTGGCCTCAAGCCTCCTCTCTTGATCCTTATACCTCCTTCCCTTGTAAGTGATGTATAGTTTTCCCCGTTGGTTTCATAGACAACTGCCTCCACACGCCTGTTCAAGTTCATGAGTTTTGATACCACCGTATTATTCTCGAGTAGAAATAAACAGTAATATAAAGCAACATAAACATGAAACTACAACAAACAGAGAGACATCACACACATAATGCAAAATATGCAGAACGCCGAGCCATTTTATTAGATAACCGAAAGATACAATGAGTACAAAGGTGATCACCGAATGATGGCACCTTGGCTTGCACAAGGCAAGCCGTAAATACTCTCGCAAATACCCCCGGAATGGTCGCTCTATCGTTGATCGCGTTATTCCAAACCGGCCGTCGGCCATCGCTACCGCACTCATTGCCATCGTTGGAATAGGATGGCTCCTTGGGGTTTTTTCTCACTCGTAAAATATGGAACTCGGGAATGAGCTTCTCCTCCCAATACCCGAAAGCCCGGTGAAAGGGTTTCCGGAATGGATGACCCTCGGAAAATCACCTCCTCGAGGAATAACGCTATCCCAAAGGAATAGCCGGGCTCGAATGTATCTCCGCAAATGGTGGCTCTCTCCTGCTCAAAATGAAGGAATAATCTGGCGGTTAATCCTTCTCACTATTCCGGTTGAATCCCCCGATAACTTCACCCTCGGCACTACCTCCTCCAAGAACTACGTGATTTCTCCTCAAGATCGCGCCGGGCCTGCCAAGTGCGCAATCCCCGGCTAAAGATGTTATGGCCCCCACCGAAAAATCAATGGATAGAACCTCACCCGAGCACAGCACTCGGTTCCTGTGGCCGAGGTTGGGATCTCCGCTCGGAGACACTCGGTGTGCCGAACAACACGGCGTACTTCGCTCGACGCAAAGCGTGCTCAATGTCGAAGAGACAAAACATAGATGCATAATCGAATGAATGAATGAGGAGCCCTCGCCCTTCTTTATGCTTCAAGAGCCTTGCCCTCACCTAGGCCTCACCAAACTCGCGTTGTCCCTCTTGGCCACGCCGTCTTCTTTGTACCGTCATGGGCCCACGCCGCCGCCCGACCACCGTCTCACGCTCGTCAAATAATGTGCTCAAGTGACTTAGAGAATGTTTATTTCCCTAAGTGTAGGCCGAGTGTCTTCTCACCCACTTTATTAACCGACTTAACTTTATAAAAATAACCGGCTGTGCACATATTTCCAATTAGCTATTACACTGGGAATATTACATATGCATATGTACAACCTGACAAAGTTGGCCTCAACATTAAGTGACCCTCATGGAATCCTACAAATAGAAGAGACCCCAAGCTCATTTGGATACACTTGATCAAGCCATATTTTCTCTTCCATTGTCTTGCTTCGCATATGTCCGAAAGAGAAAGTTCACACAAGGGTCCGAAACTACAGGTTGAAGCTCGCACGAATCTAGGTTTTTTGTTTCTCGGACGTTGGTCTCAGGAATCTGCTACTCCTGTCCCCGCACGCATGCACTAAGTGTTCAAGGGTGCATCCGAGAAGCCTCGAACACTGGGTACGCTGCTCCGAATGGAGCTCCAAGGTTTCGAAGTCGATCAGCCTAATCTCGGGACGCACGCACACAGTGGTCACAAAAAGGCCCCAGCTTCCCGGACAAATACACGCACCGTAGGGAAGGTGAACTACCCACTCCTACACACATGTCAACCATCATGGGTATCACACAGGAAGGTGAACCACTCACCCCGTACATAACGCACCACTGGGGAAGGTGAACCACTCACCCTATGGTCGCTCATAGCCTCCAAGAAGTACCCCAAGCCCCCGCGGTGGGCTCCCAAAGCTCAATGTCCAACTCATGCGGGACCCCAGAGGGTCTTTCCACCACTCCATGTCTCTCACTAAGCCTAAGAATTTGACCTTCCCCAAGGGCTTTCTCGTGGAGAATGTCTCCGCGACCAAGCCATCACTCTCGATGTGTTGGAGCCTTATTGCTCCCCATTGTGGTCTCGGTATAAAGTGGCACCGATATCAATATGCTTGGAGCGGTCTTGGAACATGGGATTCTCTCGAAAGGCTAATCACACCCTTGCTATCGCAGATCACGGTATCCAACACATGTCCAAATAGCCTACTAAAGAGATTCCTCAACCAAATGGAAGCCTCTTCACAACAAAAAGCCATACTAGCAGCAATGTATTCGGCCTCGATGGTGCCTAAAGCAACCGATTTCTCGCTTCTCGCTTATCCAAGATATTGAAGCAGATTCCCAATGAGAACCAACATCCAGATATATGCTCTACGATCCACCACACCGCCAACCCAATCAAAGATCAATATATCCATGTAGAGTCAAATTTTGTAGACCGTATCTCAAACCATAGTTGATTGTGCCCCGAAGATATCTCAAGGGATTCTTGCGCAATCCAATGTATGTGATGAGGCTCCCACTACAAATTGACTCAATGTATTCACAACAAAGCATATGCTCAGACAAAAGAGTTTACCAAGAACATCAGTGACCCCACAAGTTGCCGATGCCTCTAAGGATTTGGCTAAATTGGGCCCAAGAAGACTTCCACATAGGTTCTTGAAGTTGAGTTCCACTTGAGTAGACACACTGCATTCTGCACCATCCCACATCTCTCGAGTAGCTTCACAATGTATTTTCATTGAGAAAGGAAAATCTCACTTGGCTTTTGCCGTACCCAAGCCTAGAAGTAGTGCATCAACCCTAGGTCTCACTTTGAATTCTAGTTTTCAACTCCCTCTTGGATTGATAAATCAGAGGGTTCACACCGTCAAAAAACAAACTCACCACATACACTAGAATGAGAGTGCAAGGTAATTTTTCAACCTTAAGCATAGAATCGGTTAGCTTCTCGCTCATTGTAACCAAGCTTCACAAGACAGCTATCAATCGTCTCTACATACCAGCGTTATACCTCACCCCACAAGTCTCGCTAATCGAAATGAGCCACCGCTAAAACCCCGCCTAGCTCTATACGGTCTCTACGCCGCCACCACGTAAGGTAGCGGTTCAACGAGGGATCACGTCACCCTTGCTCTACGCCGACCGGCCTTCTTCCCGAGTCCGGTTTCGGCCGTCTCACCGTAAACCCCGCCCCAAATCAGTCCTTGGACTCTCTCGAGGCTCTACGCCGCCCCCGCATGAGCCCGCTCACCCTCTCTAGGAAGCCCAGTCACACCCCGATGGCCAAAGCGGCCCGCCGCTCCCTGGGCCGCCTGCTTGCGCAGAATTTCCTTGGTCCCCTTCCGACCAATCACTCCATCCGCCCTCACCGTTTTCTCTTCTTCATCACTCGGATCTAATCTTCGCCGTAGCACCGGCCCGCCGTGTACCCATCTTCTCGACTCACTCATGTGTCCTCCAACCACCCCAAGCCCTTCCTTTATACTTTTCGTTATGACACATCACTTGTCGTGATCTAATCTCTAATCAACATCTAAGATTAAAATCAATTTTATCCACGTCACTTAGAATGCTCATCAAGAAGGTGTAACTATCTACTTTAATTTTAATTTCTAAGTTAGACTAGTCCCTATTAAAAAAATTAATTATTTGAATAACTTTTACACCATATGGACTTTCCAAACACTTTTCCTATTCTGGAGACTAATATGTTCCAATGCCCCTCCACAAAGTTTCGAGGCTAGAGCACATTCGATACCTAAAATCTCAACACCCTCTTAGCGAGGAGTGTGCTCGCAATACTTCCACACCGAAGCATTACCTCGATCTCTAGCATTCGCGTTGATGCTTTGGCTCGCTACCATCCATCAACTACGTTGTGGTCAGACGTTGTCCATGTCGCCACATCTCAGACCAGCCTCCTCCTCAATTATTTATCATGCTTCCCATAAAGCACAACCATCGCTAACCCGCCGACCGCAACCCGTCAGTGAGAACCAAGCAAATTGAAGGACCACCTCCCAACAAATGGGACAGACAAGCCGGGCCGGTCCGCATCTCACCACCGGCGACCATCTATTGTTGCGCCGCACCATCTCTCCGGCTTCCGCATCGTCTTCGAAGGCACCCACACCGCGTAAGACCGCTCTTCACGCCGCCTGGGTCCCCACCAGACCGCAGCCCACGCTGTTGCCTCCGCACCGCGCCCGCTCACTCAGCGTCCGCGATCGCCCGTTTCTCCAAGGATCTTCCATCGACCACTGCCCAAAGGATCCCCGCGACATTCTTGCTGCCTTTGTAGCTCCCATGCATCCAAGAGCTTGGGCACCTCACATCCTACCTCCCCAACCGTAGTCGCTCTGCTGCATCGACATTTCCACCCTCTTCTCTCGAAGCACATGAGCACTCATGACCACATCATCCTCACTACCACCGGCCCCTCTAGTCGTTGTTGCCTTGACTTGGCTTCCTTGTCCTTCCCTTCAGGACAAGTGTCGGCGAAGTGTCCAAGTTCACCACATCCAAGACCAAAACTTGGAGAGTCCTTCTTCTTCTTCCTTTGTTGCCATTGTCCTTGATGCCAGGGCCACATCTTCCTCCTTCACCTCTGTACCCGCCGACCCTTCTGGTCATTCTCTAGATCTCCGTCGAAGGATAGCCCACATGTCACCTCAATTTGGGAGTTGTGCTCTACCCAAGATGCTGGACAAAGGTCTCCCACCCATCAAGGACTCCGCATTCAAGGCAATCTCACCAAGAACCTTCATCCAGAGTTGCCCCCATGGCAACTCAGCTGATCTTGATCATCTACAATCAAGAGTAAGGGATCAATCTCCTCTCCCTTGTGCATCCGAACATCCGCATGCGTTCCTCTGAAGCATCTACGTTGGGACGGAGTTGCTCGCTGATATTGTGGACAAAGTTGTCCACATCTCATGCGGATGATTCAAAATTAGTTAAATGTACTAACTGGGATATTAATTTGATTAATGGCATATCCTAATGTTGGGTGGAATAAAGGGTGGGGGACCCATAGCTAATAATCACAAATAAAGTCTTTTCCTAGAGTCCCTAAGGGAAAATTGAGGGTCTAGTGGTGGGGACAAGTTGGCCTTAGGTGGTAGCGTAGAAGAGGCACGAAAATGACAACGTGAGAATGGCTAGAGGGAGGCAGCACCTGATTGGCCAGAGAGAGGAAGCGCAGGTCAATGTGCGACCCAAGGCATACATTGGGCCTCAATGGATAAAAGAAAGAAGTGAAGGCTCATTCAGCATTTATTCATTCATCTTATTTCTCTTGGTCATTTTGACTGAAGCATGCTTGAGCCAGAGAGCCAAGTCTGCAGTGTTGTTTAGCACGTGAGATCTTCCAGCAGAGATCTCAACCTCTAACTCGGGGGAGGAGTTCTGCATTTTGGTGACGGAATTACACAACAACAGCAACAGGAAGCACGTAGCCCCTTCAGGACTGCGCAGAGGTAAAGTAGACTGAGCAGTGATTGCGCAATTCAATTTGGTGCGGGTGCCGGGAGTGTGGAGAGCAGCGGAGTTTCAACAAGAGATTTGCAGGGGAGTTTAGCCACCTCCTACCAGGGATTTTGGTAGCTCTCTGGAGGCATTTTCCAGCAAATTCATCTAGAGGTTCGATATACCCAACAGCACAGTGAGCCAAGCCCAAGAGGGCCAAATTCCTAAGTCAAGCTTTGGGCGAACCCTTTTTGGGTTTTTCTAGGTTTAGAGAAGCCAAGACTAATTCGGCAGAATTTTCTAGGCAGGTTTGAGGCTTCAAATAGAGATCCTAACGCAGCCAATAGCTAGAGGAGCTAGAGGAAATTGGGCCAAAATTCTGGGTTCAACATCTGGCCAATTCCTTCGTGGGTTTTTGTGGGTTTGGTGAGTAGAGTCTAGGGTTAAAGGCCCAGAATTTTCTAGGCAAAGGAAGCAGCCCAACCAGCAGTCCGAAGTCAGCCAACAGGAGCTTGGGCTAGGCAGCGCAAATATTGAGCCACGCAGAGGAACTTTTAGCCAGATTTTTTGCTTGGGTTTGAGCTGTCCTTCAGCCTGCCTTGAGCAAGCCCAGGTGCAATCTTTTCAACACCTCATTTGTACTCTTTCCCAGCTTATCAATAAAATGGCTCAGCAATGATTTTGGCTCCAAACCTTGTGTTTTAATGGTGTTTCCTTTTTTGTTGTAATTTTAGTGTATTATTGCTTGTATTATTGTCATTTTCCCATATGGGGATATTACAGTGGTATAAGAGCTTCGTTCTTGGCTTAGCCGTGGGGATCTTTTCCTATGAAGGAGGGTAGGCGGTAGAGGTGGCAAATATGGGGGAGTTAAGGAGCAAAGGGGAATCAACATTCGGTAGCATCTTAAAGGCCCTAAATGATTTAGCCAAAGAACAGAAGGGAATGTTGGAAGGACTCAAGCAACAGAATAGGGATAAGAGCATCCATCACGAATTCCTAATTGCAGAGACTTTAGAGGTCTCACAATAGTGTGACCACCCTTTACCAGCCACTCACCCGCCAGCCTTTAGTAAGTGAACCAGGATCACCATGCCTACATTCTTACCTACAGTACCGAGTGAGCAAGGTAGGCAGCATGATCATATACCCATGGGAGATTATTTCTGAGAATGGCAATCCAAGGGGGAAAACTTCAGAGCTGCTTTGCTTTCAGAGATTACTGTCAGCTCAAGCGGGATGAAGAAGGAAGGAACAATGAGGGGTCTAGCACGCAAAGTTCAGAGTTGCAGCATACCATTGGGAGGACACCTTTTCCCACGTATGATGGATCCAATAATTGCACGTCTCGGGATCAGGTGGAAAAGTTGGATACCTCTTTCCAGCCTAACTGAATAACAGAGGGGGAATCCATCAAAATGGCTACCTCGCACTTCAAGGATGAGGGCACACAGGGTTGTGGGGAGCTCGTAGATACACCTAGTGTGACGCAAGATGCACCCTTGTTGGAGACTTCCTTCACCACGTCGGTTGACATCTTAGTGGAGAGAGTAGAGCCTACCCCAGTAAAGCCATCCATTGACATGATGACCAGAGTCGTGTCCGAGTTTTTGGCTGACAACCGCACGCAGCAGATGGGTGAGGTGCCAGGAGATGTATCCACCTTTGATGAGGCACTAAGAGATATAGAGGTAGAGCAAGAGGACATTCCTTCTGTATGTCAGGATGAGGACTCTTTTTTGGATGAGTCCATGGGTTCATATGAGGATGCTTCTAGGGAGCCTAAGCAGTCATCCAGAGTTGATGACAGTAGGCCAGTTTCGTATTCCAATGTGCATGTGGTATCAGGGGACTCTTTGAGAGATATTCAGGATGATGAGTCACTTGTGATGCTTCAGCCGGAGCAACTTATGGTACAGCTAGAGGGCACATTGGAGCGTCGAAGCAGCCCCATTCAGGCACACATAGATGGGGCTAGCAGCACAATTGGGTCACCTTTGGCCATTGGAGAGAGAGAGACGGAGCTACCTAGTCAGATCTCATGCGTTGACTTGGATAGCGAGATGAGAAGACCTGAGTTGCACAGGGTGCAACATCTGCATGTCAGGGTTGCTCTAGGTGTAGAAGTTCACGCATTCGATCCCTCTCTTGGGGTTGGATGGCAAGAGATTCTGAGTTGGTACCCAATGGAGTAGGTTATGGAGATGGTGATGCACCGAGGTGTAGCTCAGCAAGAGCTTCCAGGCACTGGGGTTACTAGAAGCCCAAACTGGCATTGGGATCCGGGCGAGACTACCTATCACTTCCCAGGTATGTTGGTTGACTACGACCTGGAGGGCATATTTGACCTAGCACTTGAGAGTGCACATTCACTAGGGATGTTTCAACCAGCACTAGTATCCAACCAGTTTAGGTACCGACTCCTTGAGTTGTCTTGGTACAAGGACTGTACACAGGATCACGGGATGATCAGCATACTCTAGCAGGAGTTTGACAGAGGAGGGGGCATTGGTAGACCACAAGATAGTGCCTTGTATGGAGCTGAGGATTTTTCGCATTTGTGTGGGGCACAAAATACACAGAGGAGCAGAGCAGGATTAGCATCGCTATTGGTAACTAAGGAGATTCACTTCTTGGATCCCTCAGGGAGGATTTGGAAGGGAGATCCATTCATTAGAGAATATGGTGATGCGACAGTGGAGGTGATGGTACCGATCGAGTATGGGTCGACGCATATGGATCCAGCCTTAGGCCATCACACCCTGGGATGTGTAGGAGCATCCATCATTGGGCAGTGGTCTGTAGATGGGCATGGAGATGCATGGGGGTGTGTTGTAGTATGTCAGACTGCGTTGTGGAGTAGGAGTGCTTCCCATCGCATTGAGTACATGCGGGGAGTGACAGGTGCGGCGACGCAGGATGGACACATGATGATACAGGACGGTATAGTTGTTGTCAGAGGTATCCATTGGTGTACAGAGGCAAGTTGCGGCATACAGTGACAGGTCGAGGAGTGCGGTGATACTTGGTGGTATGCAGTGACACGTGATGTAGAGCAGTGGGCTCTTGGAGCATTTCCTTCAAAGAGACATATGGACAGGGGTAGTAGGTGTACCATGGGATGCATCTCACCTAAGATCAATGAGGATCTTGTTGAGCATCTAGAGTTGCCACGTTTAGCGAAGATAGGGCTACGAGGGTGTTATCAGCAGACCCGAGGGAGAGAGAGTGTCATATGGAGGATTACTCTTGAGCATTCAAGTAGACTCTTGGTCACACCCTTTGGGACATACCTACCCATCAGCCTCCAATGTTGCTTATGGTCGCAGAGATTTGGTTGGTGCCCCTTGACACTCTCCATTCAGGCAACAGGGCATGGGAAGCTCACCCTAGACAGTTGGATGAGATACCGCATGTCATGAGCTGGGAGGAGACTCTCTAGTTGAGACACTTGGTAGGTGCACGAGTTGACGGGTCCAGGCTTAGGGATGGCATTGTTGATTGCCAAGGTAGCATATGTTCCACCCCTAGGCTCACATTTGAGGGACAGTGGATGGTAGACTTCGTCTACAAGAGGGTACCCAGACTCCGAGCAGTATCCAGGTGTATTAGTAGGAGTTGGGATAACAGATATCATGACGTGGTCTGGCAAGAGCAGGGCAGGTACGCATGCATGGAACAGACTCGTGATACTTGGGGTCCACCTAGGGGATACATACAGGGGTCAGAGATGAGGGTCAGATGCGTTCTAGTAGATATCAGCGACATCCCGCGGGGAGTGGGAGTTGTGATCTCCCAGTATGGTGGGGGATCCAGGGGTCTATTGGGCAGGTGGATCACTCCACTTTGTGATGAGCAAGGACATAGCAAACGGTGATCCAATCCACCTTGGGTTTAAGACGTGGGGGAGCACTGAGACCTCCAATGCATGGCGAGGCAGACTTATCATATTGTTGCTTAGGGTCATGATCGGCAGTGTATATATCAGCATCATGGAGATTCCTGGGCAGGATGAGCTTTGCCTTCATAGATTTTTTGCCAAAAGCTCCCAGGAGAGAGGGATACAGTCTACGCACGATGGGGGGTATCTCATAGTCAGAGTGGCGCAACGACAGCATGGTGGCACCTCTACGAGATTCGCAGGGGACCCGAGCATTACAGCTCTACACAACTTGATAACCTCTAGGGGTGAGCTGTATACTACATGTGGAGGTCATGGAGATCTTCCATTGGGCTTTAGCGAGTCACTGATGGAGTGGGGACTTCATTAGTATGGTAGGTTGGTCAGCGGGATGATAGCAGGAGGGGCTCATGTGAGCGAGACGCTATCTCTGCAAGGATTAGGCGGTATCTTCGAGGGTTTACTCTTGGAGTGCATGGGATGGACTACTTGGTAGGCAAACTTCATGATGAGTTGGGCATAGTGCCACATCATCATGATTCCCTACTCACTAATGATGTTTAGAGGACTTCTGCTACTTGTTCCTAGCAGGACGAGTGGAGCAGGGGGAGCTTCATGTTGGACATGATGGCTTGGGATCCGAGTATTGAGGGATTCCTTCATATCCGGAGGATGCATAGGTCAGGGATGATTCAGTGGCGCATCTGGGACCCTGGAACAACTTCGCAGTGACAGTGGGGAGTGTCAGCTAGAGAGGATGCTTGTTCAGCCATTGCTTGAGTACAAGCAATTTTTCGCGAGGAGGACTATAATATCCCCAAATTAGCAGTCAGCTAATTGGGATAGTAATTTGGCAAATCCTAATATTGGGTGGAAATAAAGTGGGTAGGCCCGTAGGGCACCCACAATTAATAATTAGGCCAAATAAAGTCTTTTCCTAGAGTCCCTAAGGGAAAATTGAGGCTCTAGTGGTGGGGTCGAGTTGGCCTTAGCTAGCAGAATAGTTGACAATGGATAAGATTCATACCTATGATTACAAATCCCTTTCCAAGGCTGGTGTCCGGGATGCCCGAATGAAAACAAGAAGCCGAATAGATACCAAGGGTATCTAGCAACCATGAGTACAATCGTACAATTTGAGCCTGGATCATTTGAAGAAGTCGTAAAGCATCAAGTCTGAAAGGATGCCATACACAAAGAGTACGAGTCCATAATGAAGGATGGTGTATGGAATATGGTCCCTTGACTGGAGGACAACACTGTTGTCAGCTCAAAATGGCTCTGTAAGATCAAGCATGGATCTGATGGAAGTGCTGAAAAGTACAAGGCAAGATTCGTTGCCCAAGGCTTCTCTCAAAAGGAAGGCGTAGTCTATGATGATATACTTTCACCTGTGGTCCGATGTTCCACCATCCGATCTATTATTTCCCTTACTGCTACGCAAGGATGGAGTCTACATCAGATAGATGTGAAGACTGTTTTTCTGCATGGTTCGATATAGGAATAGGTGTATGAGGAGCAACCTCTAGGGTTCAAAGTCCAGGATAGAGACTCTCATGCATGCAGGTTGAAGAAAGCCCTCTACGGGTTGAAGTAAGCCCACAGGGCTAGGTACGAGAGGATAGATAGCTACTTGATGAAGTTGGGCTTCACTCGAAGTAATGTTGATCCAAACCTTTACTTCAAGGTTGATAAAGAAAAGCCTCTCATTTTGGTTCTCTATGTGGACGATCTCATCCTGACAGGTGTTGACCCTCTCATTCATCAGTGTAAGAGGGAGCTCGCTTCTGAGTTCGAGATGAAGGACCTAGGATTGATACATTACTTCCTAGGCCTGGAGGTCTGGCAAACAACTGACGATATTTTCCTCTCTCAAGGAAAATATATTGTGAAGCTACTGGAAAGATTTGGTATGGTAGAGTGTAACTCCATGTCAACACCGACGGAACTCAACTTTAATATGTTAAGTGTAAGCGTTGTTGGGCCTGTGCTAGCAAATCCTGCCGATTATCGTCAACTCGTAGGGGCCATGATGTTCTTAGGGAACATCCGTCCGGACGTATGTTGTGCAGTGAACACTTGATCGTCATAACATTCACTGGGTTGGTGCCAAGAAACTCTTGAGATATCTCTGGGGCACGATCAACGTTGCACGAAGCGGGGACGTTTTTTGGAAGCAGGGACGCGGAAGCCTCATTTCCAAAAAATCTAGGAAGCGAAGCGTCTACTATATATATATTTTTTTAATTTTATTTTTTAATTTTATATTAAAAAAATATCCAAAATACCAAATTAATTGTAGAAGATATGGAAGCATGCATATTTGTACAAAAATCAAGATAGATATGACATCCATTGTACATTAATCATTAATTATTTGAGCATCAACCATCTATAATCTAGATTTTCCTCCTCTTGTCTAGCCTTTGCCTCTACCTCTACCTCGATTATCTAGGGGCATTAGTCAAAATTGCCCAAAATTGATCAAACTACCTAATGCAAGCCTTAAAATATGGTAGAAAGAACTTAACATGCTTGATCGATGATTTTGAGTTGATTGAAATGTAATTTTTTTCTAACGACATGACAAAGGAGTTCAACAATTAACACCACCAACACTAGGGTACATATAGGGCTTGGTGCTCTTGATTAAATGCTAATCACATACCCTCATACATGATATAATCTAATGAAATGCCACCATACCATTCATCCTGAATTCCTGAAAACTGTTAAGTCTGCTGAATTTTGAATAGGATGTGAAATTCTATTTTCTACATATGAAGTCCAATCAGGCTGGAACCACTCTCAAACATCCTGGGTCATTTCATGGTAATGTTAAAATTTAAGTAAAAGGATGAAAATGAAAAATAAAGGAGAATGTCACTTTTACTTTTTGAGACTCCGAGTATATGTTGATTCTGATTGGGCTAACAGTGTGGTAGATCGCAAGAGCACATCTGAATGTTGCTTCACACTTGGGTCTACTTCGAGCAGGAAGCAGAAGTCGGTAGCTTTGAGCACCGCTGAGGCTGAATACAATGCAGCGTGTATCGCATGTTGTGAAGCCACTTGGTTGCGAAAGCTCTTCAGTGAGTTGTTCGAGCATGTGCTAGATGCCACCATTATCCTTTGTGATAACCAAAGGGGGATTCGTTTCTCAAAGAATCCTGTGTTCCATGATCAGTAATATCCCGAAGGGAAACAAACAGTAATATGAAGCACACAAACAAGGTACACAGCAACTAGAGACAAACCACGAGACAAAACACACAATTTGAAGAATGCTGAGCCATTTTATTAATACTGAGAAATAAGGAAAGTAAAAAGGTGATCAGAATGATGGCACCTCGACCTGCTCAAGGCAAGTGTAGAAATACTCTCAGAACAATGTGTGGAATGGTTGCTCCCTCTATCAACTGCGTAATCTCCAAGCTGCTGGAAAATGCTGACGTGCTACTACAACTGCTGGAATGAAATGAGTCTTTGGGACTGCTCCCCAACTCAGAAAATGCTGAAACTTTGGGAATGGCCTCCTCTCCCAATACCCAAAAAAGGCCAAAGAGCTTTTCAAGAATGGCTGAACCTGAAAAATACCTCCCTTGAGGCACTACGCTATCCCTCAAGGGAAAATGCTGACCCTGAAGGAAACACTGCAAAATGTGGTCTCCCCCTCTGCAAAATGTCTCCAATAGGTAAGGGCTTATCCCTTCCCTAATCCTCCGGTCTAAATCCACCCAAATAACCTCAATCCAGAACCCCCCCAACTGGAACTGCGTCCTCCCTCTGCAAGACTGCGTTGTCCCTCCAAGGAATGCTCCCCAACAACTGAAGCTCTGATCTCCCCCTGCAAAATATGGGAGGACTCCTCACCCGAGCAAGCACTCGAAGTCTCCCGGGGCTGAGGTTGGGATCTCCGCACGGAGACACCCGGTGGACTGAACAGTATGTACAGACTAGCTAAACAGCAAACGTGCTCAATGTCTAGAGACAATCTCCAAAATGCATAATCATCAATGAGAGAAATGAGGTAGCCTCTCCTCTATTTATCTTTGGTGAGCCTCCCTTTCTCCTCGGCCCCACCATGCTTACGCTACCTCTCTTTGGCCCATGCTGCCAACTCATCTGCGCTGGCTTGGCCCACACTGTCTAAGTGTGTAACCCCGTACGTTGTCACTTGGCCCCCTTGGCCCCACCTTGACCACAACGTTATGTCTCCTAGGTGACTTTAAGGAGTGCATTTTATCCTAAGTGAGCCACATTCTCCTTTTACCCACTTTATTTATATTTTAACTATATAAGGCAAAATTAATCAAAATTAATATTTCCAATTAGTTATCGCTAATTGGGAATATTACAGTCTCCCCCGGCAAAATGTTGCTTGTCCTTAAGCAACCGTAATGATGGATGCTGTAAGATCTGCTCACTCTCCCAAGTGGCATCCTCATCCGGCAAATTCCTCCACCTCACTAGGAACTCCCGGACTGTCCTGCTCCTCAGCTGTCTCTCCCTGGTGTCAATAATGGCCTCCAGCTGTAACACCAAGCGCCCCTCATCATCTGTAGGTGGAAGATCCTCTGTCACCGTCACCAACTGTCCCAGTGCCTTCTTCAGGCATGATACGTGAAAAATATTATGAATCTTGCTGCCCTGGGGTAGCTCCAACTCATAAGCAACCTGTCCTACTCTGCGTGTCACCCTGTATGGACCGTAGAAGCGTGGCTTGAGCTTCTCAACCCCCTTCTGCTTCAGCGTGGACTGTCAGTACCGCTGTAAGCGAAGGTAGACCAAATCCCCTACCTCAAAATGCCTCTCTACCTGAACCCTGTCTGCATACAACTTCTGCTAGTTCTGTGTTGTAGCCATGTTGTCCTTGAGAGCTCGGAGGATGTCCTGACTCTCTTGGATCCAATCCTTGGCTCTAGGAGCCTTTCTGGCACCAAACATCATGTCAACAAAAGATAAAGCATGATATCCATACGATGCATAAAATGGAGACATACCGATAGACATGTGATGAGTGTTGTTGTAGCAGTACTCCCCTAAGTGCAGCCACTTCAACCAAGCCCGCTGCTGCCCACTAACATAGTTGCGCAAGTAGCCCTCCAGCCACTTGCTCACTATCTCGGTCTGTCCATTTGTCTGAGGATGGTAGCTAGTGCTCGGTGTCAACTCTGTGCCCACCAAACGGAAAAGCTCCTGCCAAAATCTGCCCATGAAGCAGTTGTCCCTGTCACTGACAATGGTCTTTGGGAGACCATGCAACCTAAAAATATCCCAAAAGAATAGCTCCGCCACCTATGTTGTTGTGTAATGTGCGGATATAGCAAAGAAGTGAGCATACTTTGTCAGTCGATCAACGACTACAAATATGCAGTCCTTGCCCTGCACCGTGGGCAACCCTGTGATGAAGTCCATCGAAATGCTCTCCCATTTCCCCTCTGGTACGGGAAGGGGCTACAATAAACCTGCCGAATAGTTCATCTCCCCTTTGTTGCACTGGCAAACCTCGCACTCCCTGACATGCTGGAGTACGTCCTCCTTGAGGCCCTTCCATGAGAACCTCTCCCTGATGGCCCTGTAGGTTTTGGTAAACCCCTGATGGCCTGATAGTGGTGAATCGTGAGAAGCCTGCAATATCTTCTTCTTGAGCTGAGAGCCCTCGGTCAAGAAGATCCTGTCCTTGTAATAGATGATCTCATCCATCACCCTGTACCTGTCATCCGTCACCTACCCATCCAAAATCTCACAGGCAAAACGGTCCTTGGAGTACTCCACCAACAATCGAGCCCTCCAATCCGTGTCTAAGCTCATCAGGGACAACGCTGCTGGCCTTCGTGAGAGTGCATCAGCTACCACGTTGTTCTTCCCTTTGACATACTCAATGTCAAAATCGTAAGCCTGGATCTTACTGACCCACTTCTGCTGCCTCTCCTGCAACTGCTTCCGCTCTAAAGAAAAATCTGACGTTGTTATGGTTTGTCCCCACCCTGAACCTGCTGCCCACCAGGTACTACCGAAATTTGGCCAATGCATGCATGATGGCCAACATCTCCTTGTCGTACATGGCATACAACCGTTCATGGGGTAGGAGCTTCCGGCTCTCAAAAGCTATGGGGTGGCCTCCCTGCATCAAAACTGCGCCTATCCCCTCTCCCAACGCATCACACTCCAAAACAAAGGGTTGCATGAAGTCTGGCAATGCTAACACTGGACAGCTGCTCGTCACCTCCTTGAGCCTGTCAAAAGCCCTCTACACTGTATCCGTCCAACCAAATGCCCCCTTTTTGGTCAAATCTGTAAGGGGTGCAGCAAGTTGGGAAAATCCCTTGATGAACTTCCTGTAGTAGGTGCAGATGCCTACAAATCCTCGAAGTTCCGTCACGTTCTTCGGCTCTGGCCAATCCTTGATGGCCCTGATCTTCTCCTCGTGGACCCTCACTCCGTCCACCCCGATGATGTGCCCCAAATAGAGCATCTCTGACAACCCGAACTCGAACTTGGAGAGCTTAGCATAGAACTGCTGCTCCTCCAGAATACGCAATACAGCCTCTATGTGTTGGAGATGCTCCTCCCATGTTCGGCTGTATATCAGTATGTCGTCAAAGAATACCAATACACACTTCCTTAGATGACTGCAGAAGATGTGGTTCATACACGACTAGAAGGTGGCGGGTGCATTGGTTAGCCCGAAGGGCATCACCAGAAACTCGAAATGGCCATAGTGACATTTGAAAGCGATCTTGGGAATGTCCTGCTCGCTATGCGAATCTGGTGGTACCCGGATCTCAAGTCAATCTTCGAGAAGAACTGTGCCCCCCTCAACTCATCCATCAACTTGTCAATCCGTGGGATAGGGTACCTGTTCTTCATCGTTTTCTTGTTCAGGGCCCTGTAGTCAATGCACATCCTCAATGTGTTGTCCTTCTTCTTCACCAGTACTACTGAAGAAGCAAAAGCACTAGTGCTGGGCCGAATGTGTCCAAGAGCCAGCAACTCATGGATAGCCCGCTCAATCTCGTCCTGATAGGCCTTGGGGTGCCTATAGGGTGTGGTGATGATGACCTGTATGCCCTGCTCCAACTCTATGGTGTGCTCAAATCCCCGATCCGGTGGCTGTCCTGGCGATATCTCCCCAAATACCGTAGCATACCTATCAAGGAGGGTCTGTACCTCTGGGTGTACGGCTTGTCGGGTCAAGCCTGCCTCTGAAGCACGGAGCTCCACTGCCCACTCTATATCTCCCTTCCGGAAGTCTACCTCCATCCAGTGAGCTAAGACTGTCTGAGGTGGATACATATGCATGCCCCGTATCTTCTCCTGCTTCCCCGTCTTCTTATCATCCCACTCCATCTCCAAGGCCTCCCAGTCCGTGGTGACCTTGCTTAGAGTGAGCAGCCACTGCACTCCCAATATCACGTTGGTGTCCGGAATGTTCACCACGAAGAAGTGGTCGGTCAGTGTGTAAGTTCCCATTGTCACTGCCAACGCTGGAACGTATCTAGCACACTGCATGGTCTGGTCCCCTAGGACCAACACTGAAAACCCGTCAAAACTCTCCATCGAAATGCCTCTCCGTTCTACCAAATGTGCATCAATGAAGTTGTGGGTTGCCCCACTGTCTACTATTACTGACACTCGTTGCCCTCGCACTGTACCTCGGACACACAGTGTCAAATACTTGGGAACTCCTCGCAAGGCAGTAAGGGCTCCTCCGGTAGGTGCGAAAGATGCACCTCATGCACCGGGTGGTGGGGCCGACAGATGATCCTCCCTCTGCACTGCATGGCTCCCCCCTGCTCCCATGTTGTCGTACTCATCTTCTTCTCCACTGCTCTCGGAGAAGACCTCAATATAATGTGCCTTGCCTGCGGCACAATGGTGTCCTGGTGCCCATGGCTCCTGGCAGGTGAAACACAATCTCTTCCTCCTCAGATCCCTCCTGGTCTCATAATCTATCGGTCCTCTGCTCTGGTTCTCCTTTGGAGGCGGAACCCTCACGTCCCTCCCCTTGGGCTGGAAAGCCGTCCTTTAAGGGTACGGCGCTCTGGTCCGGGGCAAAGCATCCTGTAAATCTCAGGTCCTGCCAACTGCATCATGGAGTGTGGATGGCCTAGTGGACGGGACTAATCCCCAAAGAGGCTCTGCTAACCCATCGATAAACATGTAGATCATCCGTGCTGCTAATAAATCTGGCACCATCACTGAGAGTCTCAAGAAATCTGAGATGTAGGTGTCCGGGCTCCCGGTCTGCTTGAGCTTCGTCAGCTCAACAAAATGCTCCTCTGGATCCCTCCGATCAAACCTCTCTATCAACCTCTGGGTGAACTCGGTATAAGCTATCACTGTCGAGTGCCCGAGTGTAACCATCCCGTGAAACCACCAATCTTGGGCCTCGCCATCTAGATGCTGCCACCTTGATGGCCTCCATCTCCGCCATCTGGTTGAGCTGGAAATATATATCCAACTTCTCTACCCATGCCTTTGTCGAACTATTTGACAAACCATCAAAAGTTGGCAAGTGAAACCAGCCCACAGTACAATGCAGATCTTCGTCCTAATAATGTTTGTTCACCCTGTGCTGATGGTGGGGTCTACTATCCCGCTTGAGCAAGACAAAATCGTGAAATGTGAGTGCATCTTTGAACTCCTATCCATAGGCCTGGTACTCAGCAAAGTAGTCACCCATGTGGGCTGGCTCCTGCTCCTGCTGCACTCCCACCCTTGT
Organism: Pinus albicaulis; assembly: GCA_034641835.2. Taxonomy (NCBI): domain Eukaryota; kingdom Viridiplantae; phylum Streptophyta; class Pinopsida; order Pinales; family Pinaceae; genus Pinus; species Pinus albicaulis. The sequence continues at coordinate 739,881,412 of CM076572.1, forward strand.
ATTTGTTGCCAGAAAAGTGGGCATCGCGAAGCGTGGGGGTGTATGGGATGCCACCTGTTGTGCTGCGTAGTGCCCCTGCAAATGATGGGACGTACCCGATCCCTCTCCAATATGGAAACCCCTCGGGGTTTCGCCCTGTCTGGACTCTGCCGCTGTGAATCTCTGCCCCATCTCCTCTAACCGCCTGGACAGATCCTATACTGACTTGAGGATCATGTCCCCAAACTCCTTATCGGCATCTTTATTATCTGCCATCGGTTCCTCCTGCTCTGCGTCCACTACTGGAGCGCATTCCCCCTCTCTGTAGGTGATCTGCAACCTATGCTCTCGGTCACGGTACTTCCTACTCCTGTAACAAATATACTGCTTCTCGTTCGATGTCATAGACAACTTTGCTCCACAAGTTGAGCCAGGTCTATGAGCTTTGATACCACTGTAATATCCCAAAGGGAAATAAACAGTAATATGAAGCACACAAACAAGGTACACAGCAACTAGAGACAAACCACGAGACAAAACACACAATATGGAGAATGCTGAGCCATTTTATTAATACTAAGAAATAAGGAAAGTACAAAGGTGATCAAAATGATGGCACCTCGACCTACTTAAGGCAAGTATAGAAATACTCTCAAAACAATGTGTGGAATGGCTGCTCCCTCTATCAACTGCGTAATCTCCAAGCTGCTGGAAAATGCTGTCGTGCTGCTGCAACTACTGGAATGAAATGAGTCTTTGGGGCTGCTCCCCAACTCGGAAAATGCTGAAACTCTGGGAATGGCCTCCTCTCCCAATACCCAGAAAAGCCCAGAGAGATTTTCAAGAATGGCTAACCCCGAAAAATACCTCCCTTGAGGCACTACGCTATCCCTCAAGGGAAAACGCTTACCCTGAAGGCAACACTACAAAATGTGGTCTCCCCCTCTGCAAAATGTCTCCAATAGGTAAGGGTTGATCCCTTCCCTAATCCTCCGGTCTAAATCCACCCAAATAACCTCAATCCGGAACCTCCCCCAACTGGAGCTGCATCCTCCCTCTGCAAGACTGCATTGTCCCTCCAAGGAATGCTCCCCAACGGCTGAAGCTCTGATCTCCCCCTGCAAAATGTGGTAGGACTCCTCACCCGAGCAAGCACTCAAAGTCTCTCGAGGCTGAGGTTGGGATCTCCACACAGAGACACCCAGTGTACTGAACAGTACATGCAGACTAGCTAAACAGCGAGCGTGCTCAATGTCTAGAGACAATCTCCAAAATTCATAATCATCAATTAGAGAAATGAGGTAACCTCCCCTCTATGTATCTTTGGTGAGCCTCCCTCTCTCCTTGGCCCCACCATGCTTACGCTGCCTCTCTTTGGCCCACGCTGCCAACTCATCTGCGCTGGTTGGGCCCACGCTGTCTAAGTATGTCACCCCCCTACGTTGTCACTTGGCCCCCTTGGTCCCACCTTGACCACAACGTTATGTCTCCTAAGTGACTTTAGGGAGTGTGTTTTATCCTAAGTGAGCCACATTCTCCTTTTACCCACTTTATTTATATTTTAACTATATTAGGCAAAATTAATCAAAATTAATATTTCCAAGTAGCTATTGCTAATTGGGAATATTACACGATCGATCCAAGCACGTTGATATCTAGTCCCATTTTATCTGGGATATGGTTCAGCGAAGCGCCGTAAGGCTCGATCATATAGGAACTGATGAGCAAGTCGTGGATATTCTCACAAAGCCCTTGGGGAAGGTCATGTTCCTAACCTTTCGTGAGAATCTTGGAATCGTGGAATGACCATATTTGGAGGGTCCTATTGGACAATGAGCTCTAAGAGCTCCAAGGGGGCTTTGGGAATAGCTTCTTGGTGCTATAAGCAACCACAGGGCTAGGCTTGCCGAACCTAGTTGGTGTGCTTCCACCCCACCGTGATGGTATTGAGTTGGTTTACCTCTCTCTGATCTGTGCCCTGTATGCATCCTACCCATCAAGTTTTGGACTCATGGGAAGTACCTCTCATTTGGCCAATGAGGTGGGAAATGTGAATAGAGACCATAGCAAGACCGATGGATGCATCGGAGATTATCATACTCTCTATGTCTAGGATGGCACGTGTCCAACCACTTGATCTGGGATCAAGTCTAGTGAGGTTTCGGACCTCCAACTAACTTCGGGTCAGTTAAACTAACTTCGGGTTAGTATATGACTCTCTTGAGTCCAAGTGAGGTTTCGGACCTCCCACTGACTTCGGGTCAATTAAACCAACTTCGGGTTGGTATGTGACTCCCTTGAGTCCTATAGAGGTTTTGAACCTCTGAGCTGACTTCGGATTATCCGAGAGTGATTTCTTTATGACTCACCTTTTGTTTTGAAATAAAGAAGCCAGCAAGGCAAGTTACGGCGGGATGACGCACGATGTCTGGATGGCACTAGTGGATGCAGTTCTCCCTAGTTGAGAGGGAGTGTTAATTTTGGACAACTAGATCCAAACTCCATGATGTGATGCTCAGATGATGATGCCAATATTTTTATTAGATTCCTCTCTCGGACAGGTGCAAGATCGATCTAAAGATCATCTTGATCAGATGAGCAGAACATGTATTTTGAATTTATTCCACATGTGCAAGGTCGTCCTGATTTATCCCACATGCATAAGAGATGTATCACACACCCCCACAGATGCCTATATATTGGAGAGACTTGGAGTTCATTTTATACACACATTTTGTGGAGGCATTTTCTTCTCTCTTGGATGGTGATGGAGCAGCGTTCTTGGTTCTATGCTTAGGGCTTCTTGGCGCAGCGTCTTGGTGGAGTATTCTTGATGAGACGTCTTGGGGTTGTGTGACACATTGGGTTGGTTGACCTTATGAGGACTTTGCTTGTTGAAGCATCCCGCTGGTCGCCATAATGCCACCATTCCTTATCTCTGTTTTTGGCTTGTCTTCCATCGATATATTGGTATGTTCTATCTGCATCTTACTTTCATATGGTTAAGCCCTAGAAGTTGAAAGGATATTTGCATCTAGCATAGAACATCTTCAGAAATTTACAATAATATATGTATATATAGTAAAAATAATATAAATAATAATAAACATAAACAATGATTAATTAAATAATAATTAGTAGTGAAGAGGCATGTCTCTATAGACATGACTGTTCGTGAAAGGGTACCTACTTGGATATATATACAGGACCCTCGCCCTCATTTGTATCATCATTCTTATTCATACATTTTAATATATATTCTTGTATCTTCAATGGAAATCTACATATATTCTTGTATTTAACTTGAGGAACGAACTTTTTTCGTTGCAATTTTCTGGGCACTTTTGGAGGCTCAAACAGGGGTTTCTTCCAGCCAACAGTTGCAGAATTTCCCAAGGCCAGCGCAGAACAGTGAGGAGAAGCCTTCCCTCTACATCCAGGAAGCATTTTTCTCACCTGGGATTGTCTAGTTTGCTTTGGCAAGTCCAGGTGAACACATTTCATGCATTGTACTCTTCTCCATATAAAATAAAATGGCTGAATTTTGTCGCAGCTCCGGTGTAAATTGTGGGTGTTTGATTGTTGTTTAAATATTTCGGTGTTGTATGGTATTTTGCTTTGTTTATTACTGTTATTTCCTTTTTGGAATATTACATGCGACTAGAAAAAGATCAGTTACAGTAAACTTCAAAATGAGCTCCTCTCTCTCTTTTATAATTTCTCTTTGGGAGTTCTTTTTAATTTAAAATTGAGTTGACTTGTTTGCCACCTTTTTACCAAAACAGAAAATTCCAGATTACCCTTTTGCCACATTTTTATCAAAAATGTCAAAAATGGACAGAATATGTTGCTGGTTAAAATGATGGGGACATTACACATTCAATAGCAAAATTCAAATTGGGTTCAGTCCAATTCTCAAGGAAGAATTCCACATTGGACAGGCAAGAAGTAAGATCCCAAGTAAATCTAGGGAGGTATGAACTTGTTGAGTTAGCTCCCATTATGGATTGTAAGAAAGAAATCTGGACCAATGAAAAGCTAAAGGGAAAAGAATTGAACATTGCAGAAGCTCTGTAGACTTTGAAGGTTTATAAGTAACTGTCTCACGAGTCCAACATTGAGCATCCCATACTAGAAATCATTCCAGTAGTTTTTACTCAATAAGGTTGATCATTAATGAGGCTTCTAGGAAAACCCTAGTTTCACTTTATCTAAGTGGCAATTTGACAAATGAATTTAGTAATATAAAATTTCAGAATTTGAAGGCATAAGAAAAGTACCAAGCGATGCTGCAGAACACATGGGCAAATAAGAATCCTTAAGATTGCCTTCAAAAGAGAAACCTCTGAATTCTTAGTGCAAAAATGTTGAAAATTAGTTATTAAGACAGATAGAGGTAAATTCTATGTTACCCGTTCTTGTACAGAAGCTCTTTTCAAGGAAGGATAGTGTCTCCTCAACATGTTTATTAAGGTAAAATTCATGCACACATATAGTGCTCACTACCAGCAGGCTATTGTAAACCTCAAGGATTGTATGCTTAAAACCATATCACCTTGTCATCAGCTCCTGTTCAATTGATTTGTAGCTACCATCTTTTGTTGCTGAATCTTTGCTTCTCCCGCCTTTTAGGGCATGTCAACAGTTATCTTTTAATGCATTTGGTAGCACAAGTAAAGGAAGCATATTATATTTGTAGTGGCAGTATTGTGCGAAATTTTGAAGGTCACTAGTTCCTAGCAAAACATAAAATAGCCCAGTCTAGTTTTTGACACATTTCTATATATCTGTTAATTTCTGAGAATAAAATGATGATCTCAATGCCTCCTGAATAAGAAAAATTTGTTATGCGCTTAATGTATAAAAAGTTACAAGTCTTATATATCTTCACATACTTAGGAAGAACCAACCATGTATCCATAATTACTGATGTGTCAAGAAAAAAAGGTTATGAAGTTGGCACTAGATGGCAGGAATGACTTGATGAATACAAACGACATGGACAAATGTGAGAATTTTCCATCAATTCCAATTTCCTACCATGAAAGGGAATCTCTCACTTTTGCAATGTTGAATGGTTATATGAACTTGAGAAACTAAATGGTCTATAGCAATGTTGCGAACATCGGCATAAAGATAAAATCGGAAAGGGTCATAAAAACCAAAAAATTGTAAAAATCGGGAAAATTTCAGTAAAAATCGGCAAACATCGGCAAAATTAAGATACCATAAAAATATCTGTAAAAATCAGCAAACATCAGCTAGGCCAAAAAATTGTGATTTCGAGATAAAATCGGGATGTTATCGAGATGCTCGCAACACTGGTCTATAGCAGTAAAATTTTAGCAAATAATGTCTATTCAGATAATTTAGGGCAATCCCTAAGTACAATTTGGAAGTTGGATGTGTATGTTAACTTGTATTTAGTATTATCCGAAATGTTCAGTCAGTAGGACTGCATGCTAGTCTCACTCCTGAGAAACAGTAGCACATTATACTGTACTATGAAGTATTTAAATTTTGAAGACAATATTTTTGGAATTTTAATAAACAGGCTCTTTACCTAATGTAGCATGCATGTTAACTGCAGAAACACTCCGGTGACTACAAAACAAAGAATAATGGAAAACGAGATTTTACCCGGAGAAGATAAGTACATGCAACATGCACTGCATCAGAAGACCATGAACGCCCAAGTAATGTTCTAATAAGGCCTTGACGAAACCAAGTAGGAAACAACCCCACTAATGCTGCAAAGGAACTCACCCCAACACTAACAATTTGTGACCTGCAACATCAACCACATTCATGCAACATGAAATATATGATAATAACTTGACACCATAATACGTAGACAAAGTAGTGATTTTCTGCTCACATATAACACTACATGATAATCTTGAACGCAAAATCCATTACAATTAATGAATATTTTAGGAACCAAACAAAAACATCGGTTTCCCTTCCATGACACATGACACTAATAACTAGGGTGTTGAATTTTGTAGCTATGGTTGGTCTTCATAAGTTATGTTTTAGCCCTTAAAATACATGGAATGATTAATGTAAGACATGTTCTTCATGCCAGTTTCAAAAAGAAGAAAATTTTAATTTTAATTATGATTTTTTCCCTCCAAATATAAGGTTGTCTCCAGCCTACTTAGTCAGCCCAGCCCCAACAGTTACACCATTTGGGGGGCACCTTTGTTCACTATATAAAGGCAAATCGTCCTCCACTTTTGGGCATCCAATTCAATCACTTCTGAGAAAGAATTTGGATCATCTGAGGCACTATTCTGATCCAGATAAGGACGAATTTCTGAGATGGCAGCAGGACAAATTTCTGGGATGACAGCAGGACCAAATCTCTGTAGAAGGAAGCAGACCAAATCCCGAGGCAAACTGACCAGGCTGAATTGTTTGGGCAGCAGATAGACTTGTCTAGAGGACAATTTGACAAGATGTGGCCAGGGCTATGTCACTAGTCAGTTTGACTTCATGTTTGACTTGAAGAATTAGATGTATCTCTGTTGACTTGAATAATTTCTCCAAGGATAAGATTGATGGGTTTTTCCCCCATGTACGTTTTCCTAGGGTAAAATTATTGTGTTTCTTATTAGGCTGTCTCTTCATGATCCTACTGACATTTTGTTTCTGATGTTGAGATCTTCTATGTAATTTCTTTATGATGAATGTCAATGCAAGAAAAGATTAACCTAAGAAATCATAAGTAATTATCAGTTTAGAAAATCTTGGAAAAATGAACATGGTATCAGAGCGTATTTTCTTGGGCATATTTAGAAAGCCAATTTGGCATGCGGAAATACCTCCTGATGCTACAAAAAATCAACAGTCACAAGGCTAAGGAAAGGACAAAATACAGCAGGAGCAAAATTTTCAGTAGGAAGAAAACTAGCAGGGAATCCACACTTGTGAATCCAGAAGGGCTGTGGACCTAAGGGAGCCACATGTGTGAAGTGGTTAGTATATTGACCGCACATGAGGCATGCAGAATGCTGAAGGACGGTTGCACAGGTGATTGGGAGAATGGAATTTTTGCTGGAAAATTCTTCAAGTTTTGTCGTAATTTCTTTGTAAACTTTGTGGACCATTTTCCCTAGTTAGGGCAAGTGATTTCGCTGATTTAATTGAATATGATAAGACGTTGGAGGGTAAAATTGTGTGATATTCCCACTTAGCAACATATATAGATTTTGTTCAATTTTGTCATTTTTGGGTAACTAAGGAAAAGTGAGTTGTGGGGCCCCACTTGCAATTTTGGGCTAAAGAAGACTCCAACATAAGGAAAAAGGGGAAATCAAATTGCTAGAGGATGGTGGGAGGCATCCCCAAAGGGAAATACACATCCCTTGACTAATACGAACTCATGGAAGGAAAAAGACAAGGAAGGTCGATGTATGGGACCCACAAGGGGAAATGGAGGCTCAAGGCTAAATAGGAGGGGCATTCATCATTTTGGGGGCTTTTGATCTTTTGACATTTACACTCACCTAGCGTGCTTGAGCTGAGAGCCAAGTCTGCAAGTGTTGTTCAGCACACGAAATTTTCAGGCGAGAATCTCACCCTACCTTCGATGGACTCGGAGTGCCAAGCCCAAGGAGGTGATCTACATTACATTGGGAGCTAGCCCAGGTATTTGTTTAGGCAATTCGTGGTGTTATTATAGCAGACTGTGGGTAGTAAGAGGAATACGCATCTCTTGGGGAAGCTAATTATGGAGCAACGAAATCAGTGGGCTTTCTGGGAGAGATTTGGGCCACCATTTGCTGGAGATTTAGAGTGATAGTTGGGCACAAACTTGAGGGCGTTTTGTTGTGACTTTGGTTCATCATCAAGGACTGCGTGGGCCTGCACAGTAGTGATTTCATGCCACACGTGGGGAGCTTGGGAGAAGGATATTTGAGGGTCGAGGCGAGCTGAGACTTGTGGGGACTTCAAAAGGGGAATTTCACTCGTCTTTGTTGTCATTTTGGGGCCTTCAAATAGTGTTATTTCCAGGTAGGTCGATTTGCCCAGCAGTTGGAGAAGCAAGTGGAAATTGGGTCAAATTTTGGAGGTCAGAACTAGGCCAAAACCTTTCTGGGTTTTGGTGGATTGTTTGTGGGGAGACCGGGGTTGATTTCCCGGAATTTTCTGAGCAGTGTAGAAGGGCCAAACAGCATATTCTTCAAGCCAGCAGTGCAATTTTCTAGGGACAACGCAGGGCATTGAGGGGAACATCTTCCTAGCAGTCGAGCAGTTGTTTTCATCACCTGGGTCTTGTTAGCTTGCCTTGGGCAAGCTCAGGTGCATACATTCCAAGCTTATATTGTACCCCATTCAAATTATAAATATAATGGCTTAGTTCTGTGCAATTTTTGGAGTATTTCTAAGTATTTAATTTTATGTGAATTTTTGTGTTGCATGTGCTATGAATGCTTTGTTTATCACTGTCAATTTTCCTTAGGGATATTACAGTGGTATCGAAGTGCATAGTCTTGGCTCATCCTGTGGGAGAAGTCGTCAGTCTATGACACCAGAGGACAAACAGAACATCACGTACAGGAGGCAAAGGTTCAAAAGCAAGGAAAGACAGTTACAGGTTACACGTGATCCATAAACCCTTAAGTTGGAGATTGAGGGGCTAGATATGGGGGACAACCCAAATGATAAAGTGAGTAAAGAGCACGAATTTGCCCAACATCTCTTGAAAGCTATCCACGACTTGTCTAGGGGTATTGACGAGTTGAGGCAGCAGGACAGTAGTAATAACAAGGGAAAGGGTGTTCAGGGAGAGATTCATTTGGGTGAAGGTTCGAGTACCTCACACCAATAGGTAGCAAACCCACCGAACGCGCCTCATGTCTCTAGCACACCACCGAGGTCGACCATCCCTACATTTTTAGCATCGGGTGCTGCAAGGAAATAGGGGTAGGAGGACATGCCCATGGGAGACTATTTCGTGGAGTACCAATCCTATGGGGCTGACTTCAAAGAGGCAATTACCTTCAAAGACTTCTGCCAATTTAAGAGAAACAATAGGAGCAAGGGGCAGAGTGGAGGAGGCTAAACACATGGCACTGATTTGCAGCGCACGGTGGGAAGGTTATTCCTTCAAATTTTGATGACTCGCATAAGAGCTCAGCCAGAGCGTGGGTTGAGAAGCTAAATGTCTATTTCCAGCTTAACCAAATGACAGAGGTGGAGGCAATCAAGATTACCACTTTACACTTGGAGGGAGAGGCCCATGATTGGTGGTTCCATGGATTGATGACAATGGGGCATGCAGGAGTTACAGCCTATGAGGATTTCACACGGAGGATGCTTGAACGTTTTGAGAGGAGAGACCCAGAGGAGCACTTTGGAGAGTTGACGTGGCTCAAGCAGACCGGTAGTGCAAAGGCATATATCTCTAAGTTTCTGAGGATATTCGTGATGGTGTCGGATTTATCGGAGGCAAGGAGGGTCTTTTTGTTTTTGGAGGGGTTAGCAGAGCTACTGAGGGGCTTGGTGAGGTCCAACAGACCCACCACTTTGTAGGACACAGTAGGTAGAGCCCGAGACTTGCAGGATGCTTTTCCCAGGACCAGAGCACAGATATCCACCAGACCTTTATTCCAGCAGAGGGGAAGAGACACTAGACCCTCGCCACAGCGAGATACTCAGGGGTGTGGGCAGCTCAACGATGAGGCCTGGAGAGACCTCCTCAGGAGGAAGTTGTGCTTCAGTTGCCAGGAGCCATGTGCAGCAGGACATAGGTGTACCAATGGCAAGGCACATTTCATAGAGGTGTTTTCTAATAGTGATCTGGAGGATGATGCGGAGCAGGAGATAGGCATTGGTGATGAGCCACCGATGATAGCATGAGGAGGTGGAGGCCCACCAGCCCCACTAGGAGGAGCTCCTTTCTTGCCAGCAGCAGGAGTTATCGCTTCACTTCGAGGAGTGTCAAAGTACCTTACTTTGAGGATCATGGGCATGGCGCAGGGGCAACGTGTTTCGGTGCTAGTAGACAATGAAGCCACCCACGATTTAGTAGATGCCCAGATCGTGGAGTGGAGGGGCATATGGACAAAATCCCTTGAGGGATTATCAGTTTTGGTGCCAGGAGACCGTACCATGCATTGTACTAAATACGTTCCCGAAATGACAGTGGCGATGGGGAACTACTCTATGACGAACCATTTCCTTGTGGTTGATGTTCCAGACACCAATCTAATGCTTTGTGTGATGTGGCTATACTCTCTTGGGCGCGTTACTACTAATTGGCAGAAGTTGGAGATGAAGTTCGCAGGGCCTGATAGGAAGATGGTTATGTTGAGAGGTATGCATTCATACCCCCCACACACAGTGTCAGTGCATAGGATGGAGACAGACTTGAGGCATGGTGATATAGATTGGGCCTTAAAGCTGAGGATTTCTAATGTAGGGGCCAAGCCCCAACCACCGCACCCAGACATCCAAGCCATTCTAGAAAAGTACCCGGCAATGTTTGGAGACATTCCGCCAGGACAGCCACCTAATAGGGTCTCTAAGCACACTATTGAGTTAGAGCTAGGGGTGCAAGCAATCATCACGACCCCATACCGACATCCCAAAGCTTATCGAGATGAGATTGTGTGGGTTATTCATGAGTTGTTGGCATTGGGGCACATCAAACCCAACTCTAGTCCCTTCGCTTCATCAGTTGTCCTGGTGAAGAAGAAGGATGGCACGTTGAGGATGTGCATCAACTATAGAGCCCTTAACAAGAAGACGTTGAAGAACCAATACCCCATCACACGCATAGTTGAGCTTATAGGATCCATGTACTTCTTCAACATAGATATGTGTTCGAGGTAACATCAGATTCGAGTGAGGGATTAGGATATCCCCAAGATAGCGTTCAGATATCACTATGGCCATTTTGAGTTCTTGGTTATGCCCTTTGGGCTTGTTAACCACCACTTCGTGGTTAATATCCCTAGCAGAAATTATTCTCCATGTTGGTCCTCAGCCGACAACCAGCAGCCCCTTGCAACTCTCAACTAGCTCGTTGTGCCATTTCTCTGCCACTTGAGCCAGCCATGTGGTCCCTCACCCATCAATATTGATCGTATGTTTGAAGGTGGGCCTCCCAAACCTAAAGGTATGCCTTGTCATTTGGTAATTGAGTATTGGGTTTACTTAAAATGGACACTTCTAGCATGGATTAATCGAGGTATTCGTCGGAAATATTGGGCTTAGTTTGTGCTTCTGTCCCCTTGACCTCTTTTGGATGTTACCCTTGTATTTTAGTCTAGTGGGATCTCCTTTACTTGCCATTTGGTTTTAGGGTGGTACTACTTGGAAAACCCCAACTTTGGTTGTCTGGTCCCGTCCCTTATCCACATATATCACTCCCCTTCCACTCACTATAGCCGCATTCATCATATCTCCCACATGGGTTCACATTTCCTCACTGGATCTACATAGGGTTAGCCTCCCCATTCCCTTGCCCCCACCTTGGGTTAGGCTTGGAACGATGCCCTAGAGGTTGAAGCAACTAAAAAGAAAAATTAAAAAGCATAAATGGCCACATTCAAAAGAAAAATGTACCACAAGATGCAAAAGATGGTTGGGACAAACATATTTAGCACATGGGCAAAAGCCAATGCATGAGCTCTACCCCAAACCCATGGCCATCACCCTAGTTCCATAGGCCCTATATGAGAATCCTTTATCATTCAGGAACCCATGATTGTCCCAATAGCTTAAGGGCAATGAACCGCCCCACCAGAAAGGGGTATCCACTGCTATATCTTACACATCATGCTCTTATCCTTTGAGCTTCGAGCAGTTAATTAAAGAAAAATCATAAAAGGAAAAAGGTATATAAAGGAGGGTGATAAAATCAAGGTTGGGGCACCTCATGTACCACGATTGCTCCCTCCTATACATTATATACCCCGATGTGGGCTTCACTTTTTTTTTTTGCTACGCTTATGCCCTGATATGCGACCCAGGATCGCCACTCTCATTTCTTATTCCATTCACCTCTTTATCACATGCCACCACCATTTGAGGGATGTACCTTGGACATGCTATCCCCTCTAAAGGTAGAAACCACCTAATAAGATACTTGCTTAACCCCCTTTGGAGCTTGGGGACATTAGCACATGCCAAAGCCCACTATGGAAGGGCATACCATTATGAAGTGTCCACTTGTTGTCCATTGTTTGTAAGCTCTCTTACTCAATTACTTTAATGACTTGTTGTGCTGGAAAGCTAAGGGACACATTGGATCTTATGCAAGATTGTAGATGATTCCCATTTTGGGTTTGGTCTCCCTATACGGGGTCCTAACCCTCCAGAGGGCTACATTGGCACATGTAGGGTGTGTGTAGAGAGCCATGGGCCTCCACAGCAGTAGACAACACTCCATGGATCCCCAGAGATGCTCAGAGATTGCTCGAGATCCACCTTCTAAACGAGGAAGATGTATCTGGTACATTATGCCCAGTTGGCCCCATAGGTGCACCATACACTTGGAAGGTGTCCCAGGACTTGTATGTTGATATGGCATCATTTATTCCATCATCTGAGCCCATACAGATGGTCTACAAGAATCTTCGACTCACTTGGACACCCATGAGGTCATTGGTGTGCCCTCACACCCACTTGGAGTACCACAGGTCTATTGTTTGGAGAATAAGGGGCCACCCCCTTGTCCATCACTTTTGAGGATCCTATTCATCATTATGGCATTTATGGACCTCAACAGGCCAGTTGGAGGGCCCTATGACATGCATAGATTATTATTTGACCTCTTAAGCGGGTTATTATTTTATTTGTAAGCTAGTTTGGTGGGCTTGTCACCAAAAGTTAGTTAATTTGCACATTATTTTATTTTAGGGTCTAATGTAGGCCCATTAGGTAATTCAAACTCCTAATGAGTTTATAAATAGGAGTTAGATGAATTCATTTTGTATCATCACTTGGAATTGGATCATTCTCTCCTTAGAGAACTTCACACTTTTCCTTGGTGGATATTTTTGGATAATGGATGAATTTTGATGTATGGATTGGGTTCTTCTTATCTTGGAGCTTCCTGTATTGCATATGTGTTGCTGGTTGGATGCATTTTCTTACATGTAAGTGCAATTTTAACGCTATTTTCTTTCATTTTGCTGCATACATTGGTTATGAGATTTTCGCTATTTTAGGGCTAATCGTCGCATGCATTTACTGCACCAATGTGGAATTATGTTTCTATTTAGCTTGTCTCCATGTATGTGCCATGTTTGATGAATGTATTTTCCTAGAGATCGAGTTATCTCAATAAGCCTCTTCCATTTGCAACGAAGTATAAACGCTTTTAAGGTCACTTTTCTTCTTTTGCCCTTAACATTGGACGAAGTCAACTTTGAGAGCCTCCTTGAACAAGAAATGAAGTCCATCTTCTTAATTCTCCTTGACTCCATATCCCCAAGAGGAATTAGTCACCGATCTATCAAAGGGTGGTCATATAAACCATATTTGTTCACCTTTTCCTCCCTTTTCTAGGTCTAGCCACACTGGGCCACCTAGGGCATCAATTTCCTGAGGAACTAGCACTAGAAATGTTCGACCTCTTAGGCCCTATTGCACTGGTGTGTCCTCAAGGTCTCCTCCGAATTTGAAGAGATTCAGACAGTGGGATTGCGAGATATCCCAAGCCCTAGGTCTAGGATCAAACTTTGCCTTGGTGTTCCCAAGGCTAGTACCTCATAGGATCATTTTGACATCTTTAGGTGAAAACAATGTTCCACTGAGTTTCTGGGACAAGGAAACACGAATGAGGATATGCACAAGGGGGATGTATATAAGCAACACCAAAATTTAGGGAAATTTTGGGGAAACGAGGGGACGTAAGAGTCATAAAAATTATAAAATTATAAAAAAATTAATATATAAAAATAAAAGATAAAATCCCAACAGCGTGTCAATAACTTAGTAAATAGTAAATATTAATAATTATGAAATGTACATCTAAATATGATCATCATTTCGTATTAGACTATTATCAACCATAATTATTGTTTGACATTTCTGCAATCTTTAACGTAAAATTGTAAATCTAAAAGTAAATTAGTAAATTAAATCCATCATTTGACATTATGCAATGTCCCATCTAAATTTATCATTTGGCAATGGGCATTAGTATTATGCAAAGTACATTTAATTAAATTAATCATTTGACAATTGAAATTTCACAATGTACATCGAAAGTAACTTCATCCTACAATAATGACATTATGTTGAAGTCTAAAATAGTTGTAGAATACTAAACCAAAAGTAAACATAGAAAGCAGGGAAATACTAGTAAATTTCTCAAAAAATACTAAATAATAAATCACAGCTCCAATCCGGTGGCTCCAAGTAACAAAATTAAAAACACAGCTCCAATCTGGTAGCTCCAAGTCACAAAATGAAAATCACAGCTCCAAATGTCTTAGGCCCCTGGTCGATGGTAAATCCAAATCACAACAAATTGCAGATGAAAAGCATCCAGCGGGGGCAGCAGGAAAATTTCGGGTAGCAAGGTAAAATGTCGAGCGGCAGTAGAAGGAAAACGTTTAGCGATAGGGTAAAATCATAGGGATAATGAGAAATGATTGAGAAATGTGAATGATTATGTTTTAAAGTTTAATTTATCATTTAGGGGGCATTTTCATTTTTTATGTTTTTAATTGGTATTAGCAATAAAATTAGGGGGGACACAGGGGGCGCTTTTCGTCACTAGAAAAAAGTCCCCCAAGAGTTTCCTCGAGTTTCCCCAAAAAAGGGAACATAGGGAAAAGTTTCCCTAGGAGTTTCCTTGTCCCGAGAGCGTGGGGGAGCGAGGAAGCGTGTACCCCACCCTGGGGGCGCGCCTTCGTGGAACACTGGGTGAAAATTCTTGTTTGATCCTTTCCCCTTGCCTTGGTCAGGTTTAGAATATCATCGGTTGCTAGACTCCATCCCCTTAACCTAGGTTGGGTCCACTTGGTCCCGTCTGGTCTCATTTCTTATCAAAGACAATTCATCAAGGGAAACTCAGGAATCCAAGTTTTATAAGGATTTTAGGGATTGGGAAACTCCTTTTCAAGTGATATTCCTTTAACCTAACCCTCAAACCCTCACCTCCTTTCCCTAGAAAGTCTTGTACCTTGCTTAAAGAGCAAGCAAGCTCCATTCTTAATCCTATCATAGGGAAAGGGTCATTAAGGTCACTTCACATCTATTTGTTGATCCATCCTTTATAAGTGGCTTCCTAATTGCCGGTTCTCCTCCCATTGGTGAAATCCCATAAAGAGCAGGGAGTCTTAATTGTGGTGAAATTAGGCTAAGTCTCCATCGTTGCCCTTGACCTAGCAGTTGCCCTCTTAGGAGTCCCTTTTAGGTCCCCTAGCTAGTTTGAGTGGTAACATTTATGGCGCCATTATCATGAACACGAGACGTGTGTTTTGTTCCCCATACGACACATTGACATATCATTATTGGCGACTCCATTAGAAGAACGAAGACCTAGTTCTTCATTGAACTTCAAAGTTAATGCTTGTAGGGTGAAACAAGCATCTATTAAGGGATCTACATTCACCCTGGCGACTACATTTTTAATCCTAATGTGTAAAAATCATAAGAAATGGATTATCTCAAGCAGCAGGTTTTCCCCCCTTCTACTCATAATAACCTTACTACCGAAGAAGTTCTAGAGCGCCCAAAAATCAAAGCATGGATCAAAGGCTCGATGCTTAAGTTCAAAGGGAGTCCTAACCAAGATCCCAATGAACATCTTGAAAACTTCTTTTGGGCCTTAGCCCCAGTAAGGATTAACAATAAAGATACAATTATGAGATTATTGGCCTTATCACTTGAAGGTCAGGTTAAAGATTGGTATAACACCCTCCCTCAGGAGATTGTTATTGATTATGATAGTTTTGAAAATATTTTTCCAACAAGATGGGGTGAAATGCCTCATGAAGAATGGGAGGCTCTTAGAGACGCCTCTGTGGAAACGATACACAATGAAATGAGTGATTTTAATCTTGGTAAAGGTGAGAAGGAGAAACCTCCTAATGTTACGTGTGATAAAACCCCAAAGAAAGGTACCACTAAAGGAATTGGAGATAACTTTAGTGATCTAGGTGACAAGCATGAAGATGAGTCTTCATTGAGTCCACATAATGAAAGCGATGATTTTGAGGACACGTGTTGGGGAGGATGAGGCTATGGGAAGTAAAGTTGAGGTTGACCTTACCTTTCTGGGTAGCACTCCTGATGACTCTTCTTTTGAGAACCTTGAGGAAGGTGATCACATGAGCTCCTTGGAAGATAACATTGGAGAATATTTCCGCATTGAAAAGGAGAAATGGGAAATCATCGGGCCCAAATTTGATTGTACTCCCATTTATGATACTGACAAAGAGCATGAGGCTGAGATTGGTTTTTCCTTTTTACCGAGCATTACTTTTGATGACATATCCATTGATACGCTTGGGAAGGAGAATTCTTATTTTCCCTTACATGAAGAGCGGAAATTGGAGGTTATCGATTCTCCTTTAAAGGAGAACCCAATCCTTTATGCAAATAATGAGGAAAGTGATGGGGCTCCTGTGAAAATTCCACAACTTGGAATCCTACTGCAGCAACTAATTAGCTTTCTTCTATTTGTTAATTAACTGAACAAATTATTTACTGCTTACTACGGTAAATATCGAAATCAATACGTTGTGGCCTTCACAAAATAAATATAGTGAAATAAATACAATGCAGGAAAGCTAGAAACACACACACAAATAACTTAGTTATTTTTGGACAAAGTCTCTGGAAAAACCCAATGTGGGAAAATCGGTGCAGCAACTCAAGGTTTGTATATTATGCAGTAGTAAATTTTGAGTACAAGTCTATGGTTGCTCTAAATCTAGCAAACCATACAGAGTAAATCTGACAACAAGTTAGAGAGAAAAATTTCACTCTGCAATTGGCGATCCGAAACTGATCCAGGCTCCGAATGAGTAGCTTTCCGTTGCCTCTGCACAGTCACTGTATAAGCCTACACAGTACTGCGTCACACATCTAGGAATTGCGTCCCCTTCACTATCCGATCAACCGTTGTCTAGAAACTTGAACCTCCTTGCCCTCCGGTCTCTCACTCCGGCTTCTGGCACTGAATCAGCTCTTTCCCCCAGCAAAAATATGGATCTCCTTTGAAGCTTTGTGCTACCTCTCTGCTTTGCACTCACTGGATCTGGAAAACCTTCCTCCGACCTTACTATCCTTGCCCCTCTCTCACTGCAACGAGCTCACTGACTCTCTCTCTCTGGCAACTCAACGATGCTACTCAGGAAATCGATTTGCCAGTGAATTCGATCTATCAGTGATTTCAATCTGCTCAAGTGTTTTCTCCATGTGCCCATCAAGTTCTTATAATCTCTCATTGAGACTTCAACGACCATGATTAAAACTTAATCGATGGCTAAGATTAACTAAGACTCGATCCACGCCTTTTTCTAGAAGATTCGCACCTAACTTAATTAAAACCTTTTAATTAATCATATTTCCTAAGTTTAGACTTAGGAAATATTAAAAACTAATTAATTATTTTAATTAAGCCATCTTAGGTGGAATTTGTTGAGATTTTGTGTATTTGGGGTAGCATCAATTGTGCTCTAGGTCTCAAATTTTGAGGAAGGACTAGAGTTCACCTGATCTACAAGACACGGAAATGGATTTGGGAAATTCCATCTGGTTTAGGAGATATTAAATTAATTAATTATTTTAATGTATTTCCTAAGTTAAAACTTAGGAAAATAAAATAATTAAAGTGAATTTAATTAAACATGTGATGAAATTGTCTTAAGTCACACGGATCAAGCTTTCTTTTAATCTTAACCATTGATTAAAAATGTAATCTTGGTCGTTGATTTGTCAACGAGAAAAGTATAAAGGAAAGGCTTGGGGTCATTTGCAAGGCACACAGAGGCTGAGCACTGAAGCTAAGATGAGATTCTAGGGCGGGGTTGCTAAGAATTCTCAAGTGTTTCAGTTGCAGAGAGGGGAATTTAGACCAAGGGGATGATCTGATCCCGGGTCTAGAGCACACATGAAGCAAAGAAGAGATCAGGAAAGACAATGCCGAGGAAGGCAGCAGCAGTAGCAGACGACAGCAGCAGCAGCAGAGTGACTGAGACCTTCAGGGGTTACACAGAGACCCTTAGGGGTAGCGTAGTGACTGCGTCACCCAGTCTGGGGTAACGCAGTCCCTTCTAGTGACAGCGTTGAGCATTTGGAGGTTGACGCAGTGTCTTTCAGGGGCAGATCTAGGGTTTCTAGGCCTAGATCTGGCTGAGTTCTGTAAATCCCATTTGAGGGTGTGGATCAGTCAGTATTGTTGGTCTTAGATCAGCCAGGTGCTGTAGATCTAGAGTTTTCTTTGTAGGGTTTTCCAGATCTGAAACCCAGAGTTGTGTATTCAGAAATATTCTTAATAATACAGCCCTCCAGCAGCCAGAGACCGGTTTTCCCACATTGAGTTTTTCCGGGGACAGTTTGTCCAGAAATAACTGTGTCACTTTGTCCATAAGTGCATGTGCTTATTCTAGATTTGAATTGGTAGAGATCTGTTATGTGTTTTGCTTTGATGTTAACTTGAATTAATTCAGTTGATAACTTGTATAAGTAGGAGAAGCTTAACCGGCTTAACAGAAATAATTTCTGCATAAGAATTAAGATTCATAAATTTCTATAGAATTTCCCCAAACGATTTCTAGGTCTTGGGGAATACATGTCTTAGCCTCTTTGCAAAATCCCAAGGCTACATATGATGCTACAAAAATCAACAGCTCCCACATATCTTCCTTATGATTATATATTCAAATCATTTGAGCCTTTAGATTATGATTTTGGGGAAGGAAAACCCGTTGAACATAACACTTCACCTTCCCCTTTTGTTCATCAACTTGAATCCTCCTCAAGTGAGTCCCTCACACCTTGTCATAAGATCCCAATTGCCCACGGGCCATTTCCCCCTTTTGAGTAGACTATAAAGACAAGCCCCTCATTGAATATTCTTTATCTCCCTAGGCACCCCCTCAACGTCATGGTCAATCCATAATCTCCCCTTTCCAGTGTGATCATCACGGACAACCTACTTATGTTTCTCTATCTCATCACTTTCCCTTTCCTACTAATCATAACCCTATGGAGACCATAAAATATGACATAAATGATAAGGACCATAATGGAAATAATATGCCCGAGTTTGCCATTCATCAAAAGTTTATGAGCCTAGGCCCTAACCATTAACATCTCTATATTTTGGTTAGAAGAGAGGATCTCATGGACTAGACCCCATCCTTTTCTTACCTCTTCTCATGTGATTATCCATGTGTGGGCATCATAATTTCCTACCCCCCACCAGCCTTATCATCCATGTGATTCTTTCCACATTCACTTCGGCATTTGCCACATGAGTAATCATACGAGTTGGCATGTTTATATTGATTTGATGATATGTTGGTTGCACTGGCTTTATGATTACACTTAATATTAACTTCAGCATATGCATGTTAGCGTAGGACGCATTACATACTCATTTTCGCATTAGAACTAACACCATATGATAATGCTCATAGTAGATTAGCTGCATTTAGATTAAAACTTGCATATTTTATTACTTGTTGATTTTATGGCTTGACATTAAAGATGGGTGATCATAAGACACCATGAAAAACATGTTGCCCCGTGGGTTTAATCATTGATATGTGCAGATAACAAGTCTACGGTGACCAAGAGACTGTTGGATTTTATTGATAAAACTTGAATCATTGATTAAAACTTTAGATTTTATTGATCATGCGGAGTATTAATTGCAAGTCAAGTTGACATGGCGGGAGTGGTTTTTGTATTGAAAGCGAAACCAGTGGTGGTTATCGCATTGCTCTTGGGCAGTAACTGGTTTTTAACTTTTGCAATGCGATCCAATAATAATAGGACACGTAGCAAGCGGTGGTTTCATAAAACAACTTTTATCGCAAAAATTTTTGTGAACATCGCCCGATCACTTTGATAATGCGATATGGGATCCGCACCGTCGGCTTTGGTTGAGTGAAGTGAACGACTAAGATGCGTCGGGAAGCTGCGGGGAAATAATAAGGTGGGGTCGGGCTTTCATTGTGAGCCATTGATCTTAAAAGGTAAAGATCTACGGTGTCAAATAAATGTGATATCGGGAAAAAGGTAGGGAATGGAGCAAAGGGGTGGGACCCGGGTTCAATATTATCCATTGATTTTGATCGAGATGATCGGACGGTCGGACGGTTGAGGTTAAACCCGATGCTTGCGAAAATGAAATGGAAATGGGTGTTAAATATATAAAATGAGTTTATATATTAAAAGGGTGGATTTAATAAAGGTTTAACCATGGTTTGCATATTATGAGGGGGAAAAAGGCTTAGGCATTTTAACCTTGGGTTAAGGGTAATCGGGGGGGGATTCAAAGATGTTAATGTTTTTTGTGCGTTATTTTAAATACACGTGATGTAAATAAAATGCGCATTTTTGTATTATTTTATTTTATTATATAGTTTTAGACTACAGAGGGGTCTAAAAACCATAGGGGAAAAGAGATATATTTTTTATGGGTAGTTTTGTGTCAAAGGGATAACTTCGGGATGTTTTTCAACATGTGCTTAATATCTTTGACACAAAAGCATATATTAAGGGGGTTTTGGGGATATTAAATAAAAGGGAACTATATTAATAGGACTAGGATAATTGATAGGGAGTTAATAAAATATGTTAAGTGTTAATATGTAAAGGGGAAAGTGAATACTCAAAACACACAATTATAACCAAGAAAAGTGAAGATCAAAACCAAACTTGCATTATGATAATTTCATCACTTCAACTTAGGATAAAATGCCATTTTGAGGGTTTTATACTTTATGAGATATAGGAATTTAATCAAATGGGCCTTTATGTAATATTTTAAGTAAGAAAAGAGTTCTTACTTATGAAGTTAAATGGTGATGAGTGCATGAAGGTGTAAATGATGAAAATTTATGGGATTAATATAGAAACTTAACATTTTCAACTAATCAGTCATTGAGCCTTGGGTCCGGTCCCAATAGAAGTCAAGGAAATGCCTTGAGCCTCTTTGACTGATAGTCTAGAATATCAAATAGCTATGGGGAGGGGAAATTAGTTATTGTAGCCCGGTGAAAAATATTTACAATGAATTTCCCACCTTCTTCTACCTACCCAATCATATCTTCTAACATTTTTTCTTCTATTTTGATCAGGTGCATTTGAGCTAGCAACCTTACAACATTTTTATTCTTTTGAAAGCAGTAAAACTATCTAATTCTAAACTTATTTCATTCAAGAATCCAAATTAAACTGTTGGATTCTTTTATTCTCTACCTAACTAATGAATTGTCATGATTAAATTGTATGACAATTGTTTATTCTCTATATACAACATTTGAAATTGAAAAATGATGAGTCAAGATTAAATTGTTCAACTCATCACAGATTATGGCATTTATTGACACTCTACCATAATCAACTGCAAAAGGTAAAAATAGTGGCATTTAGACTTGCACACTTTCATGTTTTATTCATCTTTTTCTTTTGGGGTATACTATTTTTTCTAAGTCCTTTGATTTTTCTTTTAGGACTTTTTACCCTCTTTTTTATTTTTTTTATTTTTTTATTTTTTACAAAATATGGGAATACAACTTGCAGAAGGCAAAGTATGTACATATTTACAAGATTACCATCAGTCAAGTCAAAATTATGAATTCTATATTTATAGGTCACTAACATCGGCTTCACTTGGGGATAGCATTTCCTGGTGGAATGTCAAGAACTCTGAGATCAGTAGCCTTCATCTTTAACTTTGATGATCTTGTAATTGTCTTCTGTTTTCTGCAACAATTCATACTTATGAGATTTTATACTGCAAAGCTTAGGGCCTTCTCTTCGGGCTTCAACTTTGTAGATAAAATCTCCAATCCAATCTACACACTTGCTATGAATATTTACAACAATAAAGTAAATCAATCTAACTGTTGAGTGACTCTGAAGAATAGTAGTGTTTCAGCATCCTACCATTCATTGGTGGTCCTTGAAGTTCAGTTCCATCCAAATTCCTCATGAAAAAGGAATTATTACCTCTGTAACCATATATCACATAGGGTCCTTGCCATAGAAAGTCAAACTTTCCATGTTTGTCTTTATTCTCTCTTCGTGAATCCCATCTCAAAACTTGATCTCCTATGAAAAAATCATCTTCCTTAACCCTTTTATCAAAAATCTTTTTGATTTTGTCATGTAAAACTTGTGATTTTTCATAAACTTCTTCCCTAGTTTGTTGGAGATGTATGGTTTCATTAATTCTTCGTTGAATATCATTTGTTTCCACCTGTGATTTCTGGATAATCTTCATGACTGGAACACCCAAGGAAGAGGGGAAAACTGCATTTGTTCCATAAACAATCTGATAAGGTGAAGTTCCAATAGACTTTTTTGTGGTAAGTCTATCAGCCCATAGGGCATAGACTAGCTTTTTGTTCTAGGTCTTTTTGTTCTCTTGGAGTAATTTTTTGATGATATTGATTAAGCTTTTGTTTGATGATTTGGCTAAACCATTACCTTGGGGATAATACGCTGTGGAATGACCTAAGGTAATATGGTATTTATGACAGAAAGAAATCATTTTCTTGGATTTGAATGCAGCTGCATTGTCAGTAATAATCTTATGTGGGCATCCAAATGTTGATAAAATATTACTTTCTATAAATGAGATTATAACTGAATCAGTGGCTTGCCTAGTAGGAATGGCTTCTATCCACTTGATAAAGTAGTCTGTAGCAGTTAAAATCCATTTATGTTAGCCTGAAGAGGGAGGATGGATTTCACCAATGAAGTCTAACTCCCATAGTTGAAATGGTTTTTCAGTTGATATAGGCGTAAGAGGTAAAGGTAATAGTTTCTTTTTCCCTTCAAAAATTTGGCATTTGTGACAAGAGGTAACAAATTTTTTAACATCAGAGAATAAAGTTGGCCAGTGAAAACCAGCTCTCAGTATTTTGTCTGCTGTACTCTTCCAGTATAGGTGGCCTCCACAGTCACCTGCATGAAATTCCTCAAGAATTTTGTTAGCCTCAGATTTTAATAAACAATTTAGTAAAATCCCACTATTTTCTTTCCAGTAAAGTGCATTGTTTAAGATACAAAACCTCATTGCTTTCTGCTTGATGAATCTTGCTTTGGTTTTAGTTAGCCCAGGAGGAGCTTGTAAATGTGTTAGTACAAAGATAATATCAGAGTACCATGGTGAGTCTAGATAGGCCTCACTAATCAATGGAGTCGCCATCTCCTCCTGGTCATCTATTTATGCAATGAAATTAATGTCTAAAGCATTGCAATTTGATTCAGCCATCAATCTGGCTAAACCCTATCCTTTAATGAGCTTTGTTGGTTTGATTTCCAGATCGTACTCAAGGATAGTGGCTATCCACTTTCCTCTCCTACTATCAGGTCCATCTTGTGTCAAAATATCTTTAATTACTGCATTGGGAACATATGCAATGATGTGTGAATGAAGTATATAAACTCTGAAATCCTTGATGGCTTTAACTAGGGCTAAACCCTATTTTTCCATTATATTGTACTTCAGAGGTGCATCTCTAAGGGCTTTACTAAAGAATGCAATTGGCTATTCAAAACCTTGATTGTTTTTCTGCAGAAGAACTGCAGCTATGGTGTGTTCAGATGCAAAGGAAAAAATTATGAAATCTTTTGTATAATCTGGGCTGATGAGGACTAGTGCTTTTGTCAAGGCCTGTTTTATGGATTCGAAAGATTGTTTGGCCTTTATTGTCCACTTTATTGCGAAGTCCTTTTTAAGCATATTGTTGAGATCTTTTATGATTTCAGCCAGATTACAGATAAATCTTCTTAGAAAATTGATTTTACCCAAGAATGCTTGAAGTTCTTTTATGTTTCTTGGTGGTTGAATGTTCAAAATAGCTTCAATTCTTGCAGGGTTTATTCTAATGCCTTCTTTGAAGATTATGTGACCTAACAGTTTTCCTTCTTCTAGTCCGAAAAGAGTCTTTTTAGGATTAAGGGATATACTATATTTTCTACACTTGATAAAAACTTGTCTCAGGTGATCTAAGTGTTCATCATTTGTTTTTGAAAAGACAGTAATATCATCAAGATAGATAACTAAATATTCATGGATCTCCTTAGCAAAGGCAATATCCATGGCCCTCTGAAAAGTGGCTCCTACATTTTTCAATCCAAGAAGCATTTTCACATACATGAAAGTGCCCCAAGGAGTGCTTAATGAAGTTTTAGTTTGATCATCTTTATGAACTAGAATTTGATTATAACCAGAGAAACCATCTAGTAAATAAATTCTTGAAGAACCTGCCACCCTCTGCAAAATATGATCCATTTTAGGGAAGGGGTAATTGTCTTTCAAGGAAGCTTTATTGAGATTTCTAAAGTCTATACACAGTCGAATTTCTCTGGTTTTCTTTCTGGTGGGCACTAAATTAGATACCCAGTCAAAATACAATTAGATACCCAGTCAGAATACCTAACTGGTGTAATTATTTGTGCATCAAACATTCTTTTAACTTCTTTCTCGATTAAAGGTAACAAGATTGGATTAATCCTTCTTAGTTTTTGTTGAAAAGGTTTTTGATTTTCTTTCAAAGGAATCTTATGTTGAATTATGTCTTTGTTGTAAGTTTTCAAATCTTCGTAACCATGCAAAAACATCCTGATATTCTTTCAAAAATTCTATGTATTTAACGTTTTCTTCTGATGACAAGGATTTTGATAGTTTGATCATTTTTGGTTTTTCATTTGTTCCTAAGTTATATTCTTCTATATCAGACCTGACTGGTTCCATTTTTGGCCTTTTGGGCACATCATTGGAATCAAACAAGTCTTCTAGGGGAGCTAAACCTCTGGGTAAAATGTTATGTTTTAAATCAATCAAATCTGGTTCATCTTCCATCATTTCCTCTATATCTACTTTTTTCAATTCATCTATGTCACTCTAAGTAAATATAGTAGGTCTATCAAAATATGTACATCTAAATTATCTAGATCATCTAAATCATCTATTTGACAAAAATTTGAATCTATGTTACAAGGTGAATCTATATTACAATCATTATCAATTTGGCAATTTTGAAACTCTTGCTCATTGTTCAAAAAGTGATAGATTTGTTCATCTTCTCAGAAAATTTGCCAGTATTTTACATTATCTGGGACAATAGGTCTATGTTTGATTTCAGCAGTGTATTTTTGTAATGGTGAAAATGGAAATTTGCAAGTGCTAGCAAAGGTTGCTAAACAATGGGCTTGCATGTTCTGTTTTCTAGGGATGATAGCAAACTTGCTTTCTAACAAATCTTCAACCAAATCATGTGTTGTGTCCCTGTATCTGGCGAGTCTGGGATTGTGAACAAAGTATTCTGCATTTATTTTCTTTATAACTAACTCAAAATCTCCCATAACTAATATTCTTTGCCCTCCCAATTTTCTAATGATTTGAAGACCTAAGATTAAAGCCTCGTATTCAACCATGTTATTGGTACATTTGAAATTTAATCTAAAGGCATGTCCTTGGGAATGGCTTGTTTCAATTTTGGTAATCCATACACCAACTCCAGTTCCTAATTTATTCATTGATCCATCAAAATCCAAATGCCATAAAACCTCATGACCAATGTAATCATCCATTATTTTAAGCTTCTTATCAGTGAGTTCAGTTTGGTTGTTATTATGATCAGAGTTATAGAGAATAAAGGAATCAAGATCAGTAGGAGTTGAATAGATTAGGTAATTGGTAGGTCTATCAACACTGTTGATCATAAACTTCATTAAAGTCTCTCTGTAAAGCTTTTTGGGCTGTCCAAATACCAAGATAGTGGCATAACTCATGTCAAGTTGTAGAGATCCCTGCAACTTTGCTCCCCATGAGCGAGAAAGAAGCATGCCATATTTTGGCGGGATATCAGCTACCACAACATCCATGATCATGCTTTTACCAGGATATTGGACTAAGTTTACACACAGATCTTTAATCAATCCTATGCATTGGACTTTGGATGAATCAAATGAAAACAGATCTTTATATGGCCAGGTTATGTCTAGATTCAGGGTTTCCATTATTTCTCTCGGCATTAGGTTATGGGAAGCTCCAGTATCTAGCATAGCAATGTGTAATATCTGATCATGTACAGTAAGACTTAAATAAAATGGAGGTACTGACCCATCTGATTGCTTACCATCTACATTTGGACCAAAGATTAATTCAGGTCTATCCTCACTCATATTAATTGTATCCTCATTTTCATTTACATTCAATGTTTCAGTAATAATAGATCTATACAAGTCATTTTTAGCCAATTCTACTAACTGAACAGCTATCTTTAACTTGGATATTTCAGATTGAATGTTAAATGTTGACTGAGATTTGATAGCTTGAATTATTTCATCTTTTGGAACTGTTGTTTGGGATGATTTTTCTTGTGTTTCAACAGTTTTACCTTTGGCTTGGGGTTTTCTTTTATCTTCTATTTGAGTTTCCTGGTTTCTGCTATCTTTGATTGTTTTTTCAGGAATAGTTTGAGTGTTAGCGGATGCTTTATCAGATTTGGAATTCTCAGCAGAAGATTTAGGATTAGATGATTTTGAGTCAACGGGATTCTTTTTTGGATCATTAACTGTTGCTGAATTGGTGGTCTTTGTGGTATTAGCCTTTTGGGCATCTTTAGAGGATTGAGCCAGCTCATCAGTGATATCTACAATCTTTGGACTATGCTGTTTTTTAGAACTTGGTGGGTTTGAATTTTGTTTATTTTCTCTGGGAAGAATCTGCAAAAATTTCGTTTTGGGAGCATCAATATTCTTTTTGTTTTGGCTTTGTTGAGTTGGAGCATTGTTTTTTATAGTAGGCTCATTAGTTTTCTTGCTCCTAAGGTTATATTGGCTGTGAATTTCATTTATTGCGAAGTCATAACCTTGCTTATAGTCAAAGGATTCACCAAATTCCACTTTGAACTGTTGTAGCTCAAAGAGTTCATGGTCCTCCTGAGTGAGGAAAATTGTATTGTTTTCATCTATCCCCATAACTATGTTGATGTCTTCCTCATCCTCAACATTGTTTTGTGAACTCTCTGCAAAGATTTCTTGGAATGGGAGTCTAATATTCTGATCTAGGGAGGGTTCTTTACCTTTCCCAGAATTGTTGTTTTTCCTGTAGTTGGGATTCCTGATTTGGGATTGATTCTCCCATTGTGGTTTTCTTTCAATGTGGTCTAGTCTCTCAACTACTTTTTCTAATGTTTTGTTAATAAAATCAAATTTACCATCTAAGTTTGAAGCTTCTTCTTTGATGGTAACCCTCCTCTCGTTTCTCATTCTGGCTTTTCTGGCAAGGATATTGATTTCTACTCCAACAGCATTTAGTTGCATTTGTTCTAGGGTGTCTGCATCCCTTTCTCTAAGTTGATAGGCCATGTCTACATCAAAACAATCAGGAAATTTGAGCAACACAGAATATGGAGTCGGTTTAAGGTCTGCAGGAATGGAATTGTACATACAGTTGTATCTGGTGCAAAAATCTTGGACAGACTCATTGGGAGCTCTCTTAACAGCATCAAACTTGGATAATATTTGTTGGGGATTTTTCTTCTTTTCCCATTTATTTAGGAAAGCTCTATGGAATGCAGCGAAGTCTGCTATAGTACCAACACCTAAATTTCTAAACCATGTTTTTACTTCTCCAGTTAAGCTTTGTGCAAATAACCTCATTCTGACATCAGACTCATCTATCTCAGAAATTTCCCAAAAATCATTCATTCTAGTGATATGTTGTTGTGCAGTAATTTGTGAAAAATTATCAAACAATGGGATATCCTTTTGGTAATTTTGGGGCATGTCATGGAGATTTTGAGGTAAAACCAAGGGAGCATATCTGGCTGCCATGGCTTGGATTTTTGCTAAACTGGGAGGTACAGTAGTAGTGGCAAGGATAGTGTTGATTACAATAGTAGATGTGCTGAAGGCTGAACTTGAAGAGCTTGGAAAAGGAGATGAAAAAGAAGTGGTATGGCTAGGGCTTATGGTGGTGGTGGTTGTAGTGGATTTAGTGAATGATGGAAATACTACTTTAGGTTGCAAGGGCAGCTCAGTGATGAATAGTTCTGTGGATGAACTAGCGGTGGATTGAGGATATGATGAATATATGATCCTAGGCTGTAAAGGCAACTCAGGACTAACAGGCTCTGGAGGTGAACTGATAGTGGAATCGGTAAATGAAGTGGCAGCATACAGAGTAGAATCTGTTGCTGGAAAGATGGTGGTGGACAATTGAGAAACTGGAGGTTTAAATTGAGACAAAAAATTGGCTAACTTGATAGCTTCATCAATGTCTTTAACTTTTGTGACACTTACCCTTTCTACTGGACTTTGACTTTCAATTTTATCTGATTTTATAGGTGCTGAAATAACTTTCTATTTTTCATTCACAAAAGAAGTAAAAATAGGATCTAAAACAATTTCATTTAAATCAGTTTTAGATTTGGTTCTAAATAATGATTTTTCAAACTTCAAATCAAATTCAATGTTTGATAAGCTTACTAATTATTTGGGTAAATAATCAGCTCTTTTCAAGGGTACTTCAATTTCTGAACTAACAGTTTGTTTTTTCTTTTTTCCTATCTGGTCTGGATTGTCTACTATATCTGCAGGGTTGGGATCAGGGTTGGATCTAGTATAATAGACTTTCTTTAGAGCTAGAAGGATTATTGTATAAATACTCACAACCTTTAAACTTAATCTTAAAGTAGAAAAGATATTTTTAAAAATCTTCCTCCAAGATTAAACTTAAAACTGGAGAGTGGTTAGTTCCCCAGTATGGTCGCCAGTATGTTATCACCCTAGTTAAAGAAAACCAAGGGTAACCAAGAACCTCTTTTGAAATTCAGGATCTAACCTTCCCAAATTCCGGAGAGGGGTCTCTCCTCAAGATTTAGCTTGATTGGTTATAAGATTTTAGGCTAGGTATGATTGGACAGTGGGATTTGTTTTGAAAGTTTGGTGGGAATAAAAGGTGTTTCAAGGTAAACCACAAAGGGATCTACCAGACCATTGGGCTATGGAGTCAACTTTCTAGGCGACAGAGCTAGGAAATAAAGTCTAAAGAGCAAATGTACTAAGGGCAGAGTAGATGACCTTCAAAGGATTTTGATATAAGCTTTTTGATGAAATGGGTGAAATCTGAACCAAAGGGCAATTAAGAATCCTCAGGTTACAGAAATGAAGATTGAAGGAGGGGATCAAACAGGGACTAAGAGCATTTAAGAATTCTATAGTCCGGTTATCAAGTAGAAAACATAATAATGAACAACCAGTAAAAAACAGGGAGCTTTTTATCACTAATCCTGTTTAAGCTTTCCTAGTTAATCATTAAAGATAGAAAACATTAAAATGAATGTATGGAAACTTTTGAAAGATAAAACAGTGAAAACAAGAAAATACTAGATTTATCTTGTCAGCACAAGAACCCTGAGTTATGATGTCTTTAATCTTAATTCCAGTTTGTTGCTTTACTGATTGACTCACACTAACTTCAATATATCCAGCAAAATGACTATAGTAGTCTTGATAAATTTTATTCCACACCTAATACTTCGAAAAGATAAGTATTTATACAAAAATTATTACAAAATATCTTAGAGACATGTAACAATATCTCTAGGCAAAATTAAAGTTTATTACATAGAAAGAGGAACAGCTGCAAAACAAACTGGCAAGCTGTCCTCTTATCAATAAAAAATAGGACAAATTATTCTAACTTGTTGCTGGGTTGTAGCTGCTAAAAATGCTTGCTAGCATTTTGGAAAAAGATCTTTTTGAAGATAACTTGAAAGACACTCTTTCCATTTCACATCTTTTCACCTGTGCTTTATCACTGATACTCTTTACGTTGCTCCTTTTACTGTTTCACTGTTGTAAAATAAAGAATTATCTGCAATAAAAAGGTATTTTGACTGATACTCTTTGACTCTGTTTTTGATCCTGATACACTTTGACTGCAAATTTTCATAGTAAGTCAGTGAATTCCTGCCATTGCTCTGCACTGGGAATTCTCATACTCTTCAATTTTCTGTAACTCTCATCTGCCTCTGTATACTTGGCAAAATTGGGCTTAACCATGAAAATATGTTTGATTTCATTTTGTAGAAAGAACAAGTTTTCAAAATATTCCAAAATGACTTTACCAGTAGGAGACCCTTGTGGCAAAGGTTTGTTGACCTGCTCTTTGGCATAAGCCTTGATTTTGTTGTCATAATCTTTCTGTGGCATCAACTTTTCATTTAAAGCATGAATGTCTGGAAGGCCAGCTTGTGTTAGTACTGTGTATTTGGCCCAAAATCTTGTGATTTCCAAGCTCATGTCCTTGCATCTGTCCTCCAAATTATTCATCATATTTCTCTTATTCAGGACTATTTTGATTTGTAGTATACTTTCAGTTTTGTCCTGAATTTTTAGCTCTTCAAGCTCTTCTCTATGTTTGCTATTCAAAAATGTAATAAGTCTCAAGGCTTGAACAGGTTTGTCAGCCAGTTCTTCTTTTGTCTTATGTATTTCTATTTGGGCTGCTTTGAGTAACTCTTTTTGTTCATAAAAAATTTGAATTGAAGGCAACTGAGAATGTATACCTTGAATGATGTTGTTCCAAAGATAATTCTTGATGTAAGATACCTGCTCAGTGAGATTAACTTGTTGTTGAAGAATCTTTACCTGTTCCTGCAATCTGTTGGCTCTTTGCTCATGTCCTTTGGATGTAATTAAGGCATCTCTGTTAGATGTTTCAAGATTTCTGATGGTGCCTTTTAAGCTGATTATCTCTTTATCTTTCAAGGACATGTCTTCCATAGCTTTTACTATGGCAGTTGTTTCCCCTGTTGGATTTACCTGTGAAGTAGATGAAGAAGTGGCAGAGATATCTTTAGAAGTAATTGACACTGCAATTGCCAATACTCCTTTCGGTGCCAAATGTTCTGCCAATGTAGAGGGAATAGTTGTACTTACAGCTGGGATAACTGTAGGAAGGGGGACTTCCTGAGCTTTCTTCAATATTTCATTTTCTTGCATGAGAGATTCTATTTGATTTTCCATATCTTTAATCTGAGTTGTCATCTTCAAAACCAGTTGCATGGTTTCCTCTTTTTCTGTCTTTTCTTGAAGAACTTCTTTTGCCTGAGGGTGCTCACTCTGTGGCAATTTGAGTTGCTTTCTCAGGGCTGCAATATCCTCATTCTTCTGCTTTATCAATTTCTTAGCAACTTCAGTATTAGAGAGATCTAGCCAAGTCATTTAGGGCCTTCAAGAGACTATCAAATGCTTCCTCCTCTTTACTCTTGGACTCCCCCATATCACCCTCCACCACAGCCTGCTCTGGAGTCTCGACATCTGGGGTGATTTCCAACACTCTTTCTAGGCGCCGATGCCTTTGCCTCTTGTAGGTAACGTTCTGTCTATCCTCCAAGGTCATAGGAGAATCCCATAACTGAGCCAAAATCTGAGCTCTGATACCATTATAATATTCCTACTTAGGAAATACAGTGATAAACAAAGCAAAGATGAACATGCACATACAAAATTCAAGCACATAAGTGAACACCCAGATTTTCTCCAAAAATAGCACCCAGTTGAGCCAATTTAATAAAATTTGACAGTAATACAATGGGGTATGATGTGATTGCACCTGGGCTTCCCAAAAAGGCAAGCTAGACAAGCCCTAGGCGGAAAATGCAATGCCTGAATGTTGGAATGTGTTGCTTCAACTATGCCTTGCGCTGCCCTGGAAGAACTGCACTATCTGCTGGAAAGAACCTGCTGAATGACCCACTTTCGGTGCTCAAAAAATTCTAGGAAATTAACCCTGGACTCCTCTCAAATAATCAACCAAAACCTAGAAAGGGTTTGGCCTAGTTTTGACCTCTGAAATGGACCCCAATTTCTACGTGCACCTCAACTGGCTGGGTATTTCGGCCCACCTAGAAATGTAACTGCTCTGGCCCTCCAAAATAGTTCTAAAAGCTAGTGGATTCCTCCTCCAAATGATTCCCTAAAATCTCAGCTCATATCATTTCCACAAGTCCACCTCCTTAGCTCCCACGTCCACCCAAAACACCTCCTGCACAGGCTCCACACAGTCACTAAAAGGGTCACGCTGCTACAGCAAGGGCTCCTCAAAATCTAACTGACCCTTCATCCAAAATCTCTAGCAATAGGTGGCCCAATGCTCCCCTAGAATTCTCAATAAGTTTGTTGTGTTGAATTTCGCAACAAGAAGGGCTTCTAATTTAATTTGTACTTAATTAAATTAGAAGGAAATTGTACTTCCACATCACATGACAGCTTGTACGAGTTAACTGAGTCAGGAAGACTTATTTAGCTCAGTCATTTCGAGTTGGTGGTCAAACTGGAGGCATGTAGAGTTCACTCTAAGTTTTAGAGGGTCCAATTACAGTTTATTTAGAGTTGTAATTAGTTAACTCAATTATTTGACTTAAAATCAGTTTAACTAGTTCTAACTGATGGATGAGCTAGTGAAAGGTCCAGTGAATAAAATCTTATTTAATTCACATGCAGTGATCAATCAGATAATTGATAATTCGCTATAAATAGTTGTCGCATGTCACTTCTAAGGAAGGCCCAGTTGAGATTGGAGTTAAAGGGAAGAGAATTATCAGTTGTACAATTAGAAAATTGTAAAGGTCATGCATGAGGTTAGCAGGATGCCTTAGATGAATTGCGCAATCAATTATTGGGAATTTCCTAATTAATAGGGGCTCAATTCCTCCAAGAATGCATAAGCAAGGCTGAGCAACCACGAGGCAGGAAATTGGTTAAGTATTGGACCATTCTTGATGGGATCAGAGTGAGACAGTCTGAGATGGTGCAGAGGTTTCTCAGGAAGGGAAATAGCATTGTATTTTTTCATATTCTTGACTTAATGCAATATACATATAAAGGGGTTTTTAGCTGAGGCTTTCCCCAGATACATCTTTGTGTTGTGAGATTGAAATTTGTTCTCTTTCTTGTTCATGTGATTATGCGATCGTAATTACTTTCTGTAATTTGTAGAATTGATTCAAGATTTTGTTTTAGCATATTACAAGATCAGTTGAATCTATCTAGATTTTCTAGTAGGAATCACTATAGAAGAGAAGAACCAGAGTTTGTTTTGAACAGGTGAATCGAATTTGTAGATTTATTCTTCAGGACCAGCGGTAGATCAGGATGTCTTTCTCTAGATTGAGACTCGAATATACCCTTGAGGGTAATTCGAATTACATAGCATGGAAGGACAGGATGGAGGCAGTGTTGGAGGACAATGGACTGAA
Organism: Pinus albicaulis; assembly: GCA_034641835.2. NCBI lineage: Eukaryota > Viridiplantae > Streptophyta > Pinopsida > Pinales > Pinaceae > Pinus > Pinus albicaulis. The sequence goes on from CM076572.1 coordinate 739,914,825, forward strand.
GGAATTCATAGAAACTGATATTCCCCAGCATGCAGCAACAGATGCTCAACTTCTTGATACATGGAAGAAGAATGTAGCAAAGGCGAGAAGGATTATGTTAGAAGGAGTTCGAGATCATATTGTCTCGAACCTCCATGGAAAGGAAATTCCATATGCTATGTGGAAGGCCTTGACAGATCTATTTCAAAATAGCAGCGACCACAGGAAATTGGCGCTGAAAGATAAGCTCAGAAAGATCAAGATGTAGAAGGGCGACACAATCCCAAAATACTAGACGAAGTTCACTCAATGTCGAGATGAGCCTGGAAGTGTTGGTGTGACAGTTGCCAAGGATGATTTGGTGACCCTAGCACTTCTAGGCCTTCCCAAGAGCTGGCATAGCTACCAGGACATGGTGAATGGAAGGGAGAAGCTAACATAGTGGGAGAGATTGTGGTCCGAATTGGTACAAGAAGAGATTCAACGGAACACCAGAGATGGATCCTCATTAAAGACTGATGATGGGGAGGATTGTGCCTTGGCTGGAAAGGCGAAGAAAGGGAAAGGGAAAGCGTACCATTCCAAATCGGATTCCGGTCAGGCAGGAAAGAAGCGAGACTTGTCAAAGGTAAAATGTTTTCACTGTCATGAACTTGGACACTATGTTACAAAGTGTTCGTACAAGAAGACTGGCAAGAAGCCCTCAAGAGGAGCGGCAGATGAAGCACTTGCTTCAAGGTTCGAATTGGATTTCACCCTCATCGCATGCATGGTGTCCCCGATGGTGGGTTCTGTGTGGTACTTAGATAGTGGAGCTTCGTTCCATATGATCAGCAACAAAGAATTCTTCAATAACTTGGAGGAGAAGGATCTCCAGATGCACATCAAGATGAGAGATGATGGGAGGTATAGCGCTACCGGCATAGGTACAGTTACCATTTAGAGGGAGTCAGTTACTCCTCTCACATTAAAAGATTTCATGTATGTTCTTGGTTTAAAGAAGAATTTCGTTTTTGTTGTTATGTTGGAAGACCGTGCTTATAATGTGATATTTAGCGAAGGAAAGGTGTTCCTTCTTCACAAAGCCGCGGGACAGGTGAAGAAGATTGGGGTTCGAGTAAAGAACCTCTACAAATTGGATGTAGAAGACTCTGTTGCCTTGAGCACAAAAGCAGAGAAGGTGGTGAGCCAAGACATCAGTGAGTTATGTCACAGAAGGTTGGGCCATCTAGACCATGGCTCTTTGAAGATCATGCAGCACATTTCTACAGGACTTCCAAAGCAACGTTGCACGAAGTGGGGACGAAGCGGGGACGTTTTTTGGAAGCGGGGATGTGGAAGCGTCATTTCCAAAAAATTTAGGAAGCGAAGCGTCTCGGAAGAGTCTACTATATATATATATTTTTTTTAAATTTTATTTTTTGCATTTATATTAAAAAAACATCCAAAATACCAAATTAATTGTAGAAGATATGGAAGCATGCATATTTGTACATAAATCAAGATAGATATGACATCCATTGTACATTAATGATTAATTATTTGAGCATCAACCATCTATAATCTAGATTCTTCTCCTCTTGTCTAGCCTTTGCCTCTACCTCAATTATCTAGGGACATTAGTCAAAATTGCCCAAAATTGATCAAACTACCTAATGCAAGACTTAAAATATGGTAGAAAGAACTTAACATGCTTGATCGATGATTTTGAGTTGATTGAGATGTAATTTTTTGCTAACGACATGACAAAGGAGTTCAACAATTAACACCACCAACACTAGGGTACATATAGGGCTTGGTGCTCTTGATTAAATGCTAATCACATACCCTCATACATGATATAATCTAATGAAATGCCACCATACCGTTGATCCTGAATTCCTGAAAACTATTAAGTCTGCTGAATTTTGAATAGGATGTGAAATTCTATTTTCTACATATGGAGTCCGATCAGGGTTTAACCACTCTCAAACATCCTGAGTCATTTCATGGTAATGTTAAAAATTAAAGTAAAAGGATGAAAATGAAAAATAAAGGACAATGTCACATTACCATGAGGGAGCATCTAAGAAACATTTAAGGAGGTGGAAGAGAGCTTATATCTTTTTCATCCTATCCCTAACTCAACACTAACCCACCCTCTAACCCAACTAAAGATAAAAATTTAAAAATAAAAATAGAATAAAAAGTCATTTTTTTTGCTGCGCTAATCGGATCCATACGGCGCTGTACGGAACCGCCGGCGATCCGTACGGATCCGTACAGGAAGTGTGGCGGTTCCGTACAGGGATCCGTCGTACGAAACGTGGATCTGTCGTACGGAAATGCGAATCCATCCATATGGTTCCAAAAAACCAGGAAGCGTAAAAAAAATTCCGAAATGCGTTTCTGAAATTCCGAAACGCGTTTCAAGGGGCGGATCCTATACGGTTCCGTACGGACTGCGTTTCGGGGATTGGAGCTGGGGGGGGTAGTTTCCTGCAACATTGTTCCAAAGGGTGCACTTGAGCAGCTAAATACATGCAAAGGGTGTACATTGGGGAAGTATACCAAAGCCATCTTTGACGATAAGGAAAGTCGAGCAAAGGCGATCCTTAAGAGAGTTCACTCAGACGTGTGTGGATCATTCTCGACAGCTTCCACAGCAAAACACAAGTATTATGTGATTTTTGTAGATGATTTTTCACGCAAGTGTTGGATTTTCTTCATGCATAAGAAAGATCAGACGTTCTCAAAGTTTTGTGAGTTCAGATCACTTGTCGAGAAAGAGACAGGGAAGAAGGTGAAGGCTCTAAGGAGCGACAATGGTGAAGAATATGTCTCTAACGAATTCAAGAACTTCTATGCTTCAGAAGGAATTCGAAGGAAATTGATAGCACCTCATAACCCAAAGCAGAATGAGGTTGCAGAAAGGAAGTACAGAACTATTGTGGGAGCAACATGAGCTATGTTGCGTGATCAAGGCCTACCGTTGCATCTATGGGCGGAAGCATGCAATACAACAGTATTTGTGCAGAACAAAAGTCCTCATTAGATACTTGGGATGAGTACATCAGAGGAAGCTTTTCAGGTAAGAGACCAGATGTGTCGCATTTTAAAAAATTTGGTTCATCAATTTATAGCCATGTAACCAAAGATGCCAGGAAGAAGCTAGAGCCAACAACTAAGTTGGGGATATTTTTGGGGTACAGTGATACACCTCACAACTATTGAGTGTACTTGCCAGCACAAAGGATGACAGTGGTCAGAAGAGATGTGAAATTCAATGAAGAGAAGGCCATGCAAATTTCCCTTGAGAGGGAGCTTCAGTTGCATGCACTTGAGGAGCCCTTGGCTCGAAAAGAAGAACCTCTAGCTGTGGAGCAGCCACAAGCAGAGATGTAGAGAGTGGAAGCACCCACTCATGCAGAGACATCCCGAGATGGAAGGAAGTGCACCATACAGGCTGACAAGTTGGTGCTTGATGCTAGAGAGAATGTGGGAGCGCCCACATCACAGTGCAGGCAGAGAAGGTCCCCAGAGCAGTACACTGGATACATGACTCTTATGAGCGAAGGTATAGAGATAGAGCCATCCTCTTTTCAGGAAGCAGTGCAGCAACCAATTTGGGTTGATGCCATGGTTGAGGAGTATGACTCCATTATCAGAAACAGTGCATGGAAGTTATCCCAAGACTAGAGGGGAAGTCAGTTTTAGGATCCAGGTGGATCTACAAGATGAAGCAGGCAGCAAATGAGAGTGTGCAAAAGCACAAGGCCAGGTTTGTGGCCAGAGGGTTCTCTTAGGTGGAGGGGATTGATTATGATGAGACCTTTGCAACAGTCGCAAGGTACTCAAGAATGACACAGCAAAACCAGAGAAAGATAACTCTAAAGAATAGGCCAAGTACATGAAAGGAGAAGTGAGGGCTCGAAGGATTCTCATTGAATCCATTAAGGATCATCTCATTCCTTTTGTTGCAGATTTCGGCACATCTAAAGCAATTTATGATAACTTGGTGAAATTGTATATTGTAAGCACTACAGGTCAAAAGATATCTCTAAGGAATAAGCTTTACAAGACAAGGTTGTCGAAGGATGAAGACCTGACATCATACCTCTTGAAGGTCTCACAATTAAGGGATCAATTACAAGCGTTGGGAGAAGTTGTGATTGATTTTGAATTAATAACTTGTATACTCAATGCATTACCTCCCGAATGGAGTAGCTTTGTGACAAGCATTTATCCAAGGAATGACACTCCAAACTTTGATGAGAATATGGTCTTTGTGTATAATAGAAGAAGCAAGAATAAAGTCAACAGATGACACCAAACCAAATAAAAGGTCCCAAGCTTTTGCTGCCAAAGTAAAGAAGAAGGAAAGTTTGGAATGTTTGAGATTCGTCAAAGGAACACCAATTCGCCACGAAGAAATTTAGACATGCCCAAAGTGCAATGCTTTAGATACAATGAATATGGACAATTTAAAAGAGATTGTCCCAAAGACCCACAAAAAAAATAACAATAAGAGGAAAGAAAGAAGTGGTGCACATATAGCTGAAGAAAATGACGAACCTGAGAAGAAACCAAAGAATGATGACACCAAGAATCTATATTATTGAAGGACTCTCCACCATCAGGTTTGTTTACAGTATGTTCTCCTTTTCATTAGAAGATGGCAGTTTAAGTAGAATGTACAGTTACATTTGTAGAAGAAGTTTGGAGCATGTTGAGAATTTGGAGGGGCGGTGATTAATTCAAATTCTCTTCTTGATAATTACTTGTGATCTTACTTTACTTACTTATGTATTCTCTTCTTAGCTTATTACATCTTTCATCAAGTCAATTACCAAAACACAAAGGACACAAATATAGGCTCTTCAAGCTAGGGCCAAAACCTCTCCCTCTTGGAGAGGAAAACCCGCAAGGAATTCTTCTTATAGACTTTCAATTGACAAGTACCATGACCATGACTCAGACCCTTGACCTATGTATGCCTCCAAGACCTTGTCACTGCTTCTTCCTTGAACTTTTAAGTTGATCCTTCTTTTCTGCAGCAACAAGCACTGTCCTGCACCATCACTAGAGAACTCGGTCTCTAATTCTATCTTCAGTTACTCAAACACTTCTTCTCTGCTTATTCTTCTTTGTCCTTAGTACCCTAAACAAAGATCTTTCTTACTGTTGTAGCACGTCTTTGCACTTTGCATGACAGAATAGTAATGTATTTCCACAGGCTTCTCTACATTCAGATATTATAGACAAGGTTACTCAAGACACTATCCTTCCCTTCGCATGTTCTTGAAGCCTCTTCTTTTGAGATATATATCCTCCTCTTTTCGCACTGAAACTCAGGGGTAAATCACAGATTTACCTTCCTTCTTTTCTCGCATTGCAACTCGGAGATAGACCACAGACTTACCTTACCTTTATCCTTGGTTTTCTCGCATCAAATCTCAGTTCTTAACCCTCACATTTTATCACTGTATAGTATTTGAATTCTTCCTGTAATGTTGTCCGAAGATATCAGACTTGTCCGAATTCATCTCCCTCAAATGACTGCAGAGCTACTTACATATATTGACATTCTTTCTCTATTTTACGCCGACCCTTCAAACTGATTATAGGCCGACTTGTCCACAGCTTATAGGCCGACTAGAGGAGCTTATCTTCCAGCGTGATGAAGGTTGTCTTGAAGGTTGATTTGAGCAGTGGTGCTAGCACCATACTTGAGCCATTTCTCCAAGGTTAAATGACAAGGTCTTGAGGCATACTCCTTTGACTAGACTCTTCATACACATGACTCTTAATTAGTACATTTATGACAAGATGACAAATCCCTAAAAGACATCAAGAAGAAGTCTTTTGACCTATAATAAAAACCTTGCTCATGAAACCCATGAAGCAAGCATAACAAAAATACATTTTATTATCTTTGTCTTCTTCATTACATAAATACATAATTACATAGTCAATATGAAGACCGAACCTAGTTACACTTTCCAATAGAGCATCATGGAAAGAAGCATATAGCATTGGAAGAAGTAGAGACTACACCATCAGTTGCATCTCATCGGTAGAAGTCATCAAGCAAAGATAGAAGATAGAAGATTTTGGACCATCCAGCACTCCACCATTCATGCAGTTACTATTTGACACTCACATCATCATAGAAGCAATCAACTAGCTAGAAAGGATCACAAGGATCCTTGATAGTGATTATGAAGGTTCTTCACTATGTGAAAGAATTTTTGTAGCATAACAAAAGATATATTTCTACTAAAATATGTTGAAAATTAGGTAGGGCAATAATTAATACAAATTCTCTTACATGATAACTGCTTGTGTTACATATTTACTTATTATCTTCATTCAACATTATTATTATGTTCAATACATCAAATAGTTATCAAAACAATAACATCAGTGACACAATAGTTAGGCTCCAAGCTAGGGCTAAAACCCCTCCTCTTGAGGGAAAACCCGCAAACCTCTGTTATGAATATAATTCATAATAAAATAATAATAATAATAAATATTAATGTAATAATAAATAATAAGTAATTAACTAATGATTAGTTAGTTAGTGACGAAGAGGCATGTCTTAGAGACATAGCCATTCGTGAAAGGGAACTTGCATAAGGTATAAAAGCGGGCCCCCCTTCTCATTTGTAACAATCCTATCAACAATTCTTTAATACAATATACAATTTACAATTTCTGTCCTACAATGGATGTCTTTGTTTACGAAGTATTTTAATATTTCTGTTGCGTATACCAGTGAAGCGAACATCGCGATTTAATCGTGATTTTTTCGGGCGAACGATTTAATCGGCGATGTTTTGCACGATTTTTTGAAAAAATCGCTAATCGGGAAAAAATCGCGATTTTTTTCATTGTATGATCACTGCCCCTTGTCCTTCAACTCGTCATCAACTTGGTTGTTGTAAGGTTCCTAACACAGTCAATTAATTTCAGACATATATTAATTTCAGTATATATTCAGCAGTGACGTATTTCAATGAAATGTAAGGTTCCACACACAGAGATTTAATTGCAGACAAAATATATTCAGCAATAAGGTATTTCAATGAAAATTTGCAGTGAAATTTAATTGAAAAACAATTATATACCTAAAGAAATACCTGGAACGCAGTTGATGATTTTGATGATGGCTCTCCTCCCAGTGATGCTGATGCGGTGTGATGCTGTTGATAGTTAAACAGTTCACCGAAACAAACAAGTCCTCCCAGCCAATCCGGGAACAAGTCCTCTCTCACATCTCACTGGTTTATAATTGCCATTTAATAAGGTGAAAACACTCTAAAGAAGCAACTTCATTTAAGTGACTCATTGGCACATCATTCGGAAGAGATTTTGTTTAAAGCAATATTTCCTAAGTTGGATTATAAATCACTTTGACAACGCTCACATTGAAGTATCGGTTTACTTAGTTGAAGCAACCAGATCTGAAGCATTTTGTTGCTATAAAATATAACTTTTGGTTCAAATCCAATCTCAAATTGATTACAGGCTCACTGAGAAAATTTGAGAGGTCGGAAGTCTGATCTCTAGGACATTTGAGGCAACCACTAGGGTTTTTATCCTTGGTGTTTGGACGCAAGTCTAAAAGGTACAAAACACCCTAGCTGCAGGCATTCAATGCCTTAAATAAACTCATTACAGTGGTTATCAAGACTAAATTGATCTTTATTGCAGGCCTAGCAGATCTTTTCTGAGGGTTTGGTATTGTTTTTTTTTTTTTTTACATTGAGAAATTGTCATTAGAAAATTCTGATCCATAGACTTTTGCTAACTGTGTTGAGACTGCAGGCCTTCATCCGTTCATCACAGGGTTTAATGTGGTCTTTTGGATCAGAACACTGAGAGGCTGCCCATAGGCCAAGCCGCAAGGCCTAAAGGCCACAAGGTTTCTTTTTCTTTTTTTTGTGCACTGCTGCTACCTTCATTCACCTCCGAGCTGGTATCACTGTGGTTGTAGGTGTCCTCTTGTCTCTTTTACAGGGTTTCATCACTGGAGGTCTGTTCCTTTGTGCCTTTCATTTGCCACAGGTAAATCTCAGGCCTTAAGGCATTAGCTCTCTTGATTGCAAGTCTCAAAAGGGATGCACAACTACACATCAGAATACAACTAAGTAAAGGCTCTGACATTGAAAATTAGCCAAGAAAGGGTTTAACGTAGCCAAATCCGTCACAAGTGCCGAATGCTCTAGCTTTAAATTTGGAACAACCAGAGACTGGTTTACACAGGCAGCAGCTTTATAAATGAAAAAAAAAATTTGTTTTAAAGGGCCTATAAGGTCGTAAGAGGGTTTGAACTTTCCTCTGATACCATATGTAAGGTTCCTAACACAGTCAATTAATTTCAGACATATATTAATCTCAGTATATATTCAGCAGTAACGTATTTCAATGAAATGTAAGGTTCCACACACAGAGATTTAATTGCAGACAAAATATATTCAGCAGTAAGGTATTTCAATGAAAATTTGCAGTGAAATTTAATTGAAAAACAATTCTATACCTAAAGAAATACCTGGAACGCAGTTGATGATTTTGATGATGGCTCTCCTCCCAGTGATGCTGATGCGGTGTGATGTTGTTGATAGTTAAACAGTTCACCGAAACAAACAAGTCCTCCCAGCCAATCCGGGAACAATCCCAGACCCAGAGGATGTCTCCTCTGCCCCCGTGCCCAGATTTCCAAGAAGAACAGAGACTCCCAGGCAATTCAATCTCACAATTCGATCTAACTTCAGCAGAATTCCTTTCCTTTGCTCTCCCCAAAAACATCCCCCTTCTCCTCCATATTACCTCCCTTAAATAAGCCCCCTCCACTGCCCCATACTTCCCCGAGGTCTTCCCCTTATTAATGGTGATATTTTCTGTATTTATGGTGGTATACTTTTCATTAAATTGGGATAGGAATATAATTTAAACAATCTTCCTCTACCGCCTCTAACCTCCCGAGGCCTTATCCATCCTTATGTTCATATTAAATTTTTTTATGGTGGGTGGTCGACATTAAGGTGAGTACGAATATACATTTATGAAGGTGGGATTATATAATTATGTTATTTATAGAGCTTGGGACTTTATTTAAGTTCCTTTAATATTAATCTTTAATATTGCATACTCATTTTAACTTAAGGATTTTAACTTTATTATTTCATTTCTTTTATTACCTCTTTTCATAAAATTTATACTTAGTTGAACTTAATATAGATCTGAAATCTTAATATTAAGTTCCCAATCTATGTAATCTTGATATTAGTAGGTGGGTGTACTAGTGCGATGTGGGCGGTATAGGCAGGTGTAGCTATCAAATGCCTATATCGTTCACATGCTAATATCGTTTTGGGTATAACTTGGGAATGGGTCTTTACAGTTGTCGTCATAATCGAAGCGTTTCGCTACACCAGTGTTGGAGATTCTCCATTCCACCGGATTCGTCGGCAGGCCTTTGGCCATAATAAAAATTTGAAAAAAAAAAAACAAATTTTTTTTGATAAAAATAAAGTCTAAATAAAAAAGGGAGAATATTAAAAAAAAAATATTACATAAGAAAAAATTAAAATTAAAATGAAAAAAAAAAAAAAATATATATATATAACATTACATTACCAAAGGTCGTATATCAGCTGCAATCGTAGACTACCCCACATCTGTGCTATCGGGCTCCTCGACCGATCCACGCTGCCTGCACCACGTCTCGACTGACACCTAACCTCTCAACTTCTGCAGCCACAATCGTATGACTACATCTCTTTTGCAGCCGCCCTCGCTAGGCCACCGCACCACCCTGTCAACCACCAACAGGCACACAACAACCGTCATCGCCACTTTTCAACCGATCCAAAGCTACTCCATTCCTCGTCCAACAGTCCACAGCCCTGCCGCCATCCAAGCCACCACTGCCCAAGCCACCATTGCCCGATAGTAGCAGCTACAGACTCTAAACCGTGAAACTAGGTGGCATCTATTGATGGTTAAAACAAAATTTGTTGCATACAGCCAAAAAAACCAATTTTATCGCAGGTTACAGTAGTTCACTGTGAAACTGCCACACAGATTACAGTGAAGGATCTGTGCGTGTTTGTCGTTGCCTTATTGGGTTAACTCTAATCGTCGTTTACGCTTAATCTAGCAAAAAGATTGTTGCGAAGAAAGATGTGACTGCAAGTTCTGGACACGACTATCCCAAACATCACGTTTCAATTATTTGTTAGGGAGAAAATTGTTGATCAACAAAAAAAAAAATTAGTAAATAGCTTCCAGTTTCAATCCCATTTAAGAAAGAAAAATTAAGAGGTAAACGAAAAGGAGGATAATTTAGTTCAAATATATATATATATATATATATACACTATGTTGCACGGGGACCTGTCCCCTGATCTGAATGTGATCGATTAAATGTTGAGGTAGTTTGATTAGTTTGTCATTAAGATTGATTGTTAATTGAAGAGAGCTTTAAAGTGAAAGACGGCATAAACCAGCAGCAAATAAATGACTAAAATACAGCATAAAACAGAGAGAAGAAGCAAACAATTGATTACGGAGTTTGTCCCTGGTGGACTACATCCCCTGCTTTCAAGTGGGCGTCCTCTTTATTAGGATTGATCGTGAGGAATTTCTTTACACAGAAATGAATCATAATGATTGTGCTCGCAGGCACTTCTGGACTCTGTAAACAGAAAGTACACTCTCTCGCCTTTCCGACGCCTGTCTCTGCACTCAATTCCGCCTCCGGACGGTGGAGCTATGCTGAAAACAAAACTGCCTCTATCCTGCTGAAACTGAACTCCAAAACATCCATGTCTTCCATGAAGAAATTCCATGGTTTATATAAGGACTGTTTGAACCTCCATTTCCTCATTTAGGAGTTAGTTTAGAGTTTAAGGGGATAAGGGCCGAATTTCTTCTTCATACATGAACCTTAGGGATCTAACACCCTTAACCTTTGGCGCTGAAATAAATACAAAAACCCAAAATTGACCTTATATTAAATTTCTTAACCATTCGGGCTAACTAACCGAGCGGAGGATTTAATATAGAGCATGTGACAGGTTTACTTTCCGGCGGTTACGGTCCTGACCAGCGGCCATGGTCTTGATCGGCGGTTAGGCTTATCCCGACGCATATGTTCACATTTCTGATGCGATCTCCGGCCTACAGTTTAAATGTTTTAACACTATGGGTTTTATTAAATTTTAATTGCAAACTGTTTTATTTGCAATGTATCATACCATAACCTGAATCATAGTGTTATAACATATAACCCATCGTATCTTTATTCACCCGAACCTTAAAGGTTTTTGAAACATAGATTTAATACCCATAGCCCGAACCTTATTTATAAAGGTTTTTTAATATGATTAAACTTTGCGCTTAAGATTTTTAGTATATAGTTTTATAACCATGTTTAATGTATAGGTTTTTAATACCAAAGCGCTTAGGTCCCTTAGGTGTTAGTTTATATGTTTAGGTTTTAGGCTAGCTATTAGGGTTTAGGTCTAGGTATTTAGGGTTCTAACTTAGACCTTTTTCAAAATGAAGGTATTACCTTTTTAAACCCCTTTTTCTTAACCCATTACATGCCATTAACTCTTTTTCATGTTTTTTTCTTCAATGTTACAAGCGAAACTGGCAGATTAGAGACTAAACTGGAATTTGAACTGCTAGAGCTGACCGAACTTCTCTGTTGAACTGTAATGAACAAGATCCTCCTGGATCATCCCCGCCATAATTTCATGTCATTCCCTCCGTTCTGGCATTCTGTGTACTTTGGAACTCATCGGAAACGTTCCAGATTTGTCGGGGACTCCATCGAGGACATGGGGACTTCAAGGTCGTCCCCTAGTTGTCCCTCGAAAATTTGGGGAATTTTTGGGGACTTCCAAAACGTCCCTCGATAAATCAGGGACTTCTTGACGTCCCCAATAAAATTTCAAATCATAAGTTCAAAAAATATTAAAATATTTCATTTTTACAAAAAAAAAAATTAAAACAAAATTCAAATAAAATTCAAAATTTTAAATTAAAAAATGTAAATTCCTAAATTACATCTACCCTAACCTAAAGGCTAATGCATATACCTATCAAACTTAAAACATTTACAGTTTACCGTTTTACCATTTGGCAGTTACACTAGTGACTATTATTTTTAAATTTTAATTTGTCATTTTGGTTCTTGGACTATAGTCTATGATTATAATTTATAAATTTATAATCCATGGTTTTCTACTTCTAGACTCTTAATTTGAGATTTATATTTAAATTTTAATTAATTGTTCATGTTTACATCTTTATTAAATCTTAATACTATTTACTTTTATGCTTTAGCTGCTATTTAAATTTTGAAATGATTAATCATGCATCAATGATCATAGAATGATTATGTAGATATTAGACAGTAGTAGATTGCAGGTTGTAAGTTGTATGAAACTAATAGTACTTCTAAAGTTATGCAATGATGACGAAATTTGTTTTTGTGATGCACAATTGTCAATGAAAATTAGATGCTATTAGACTAATAGTATTGGTCTTTAGTTTTAACATTTTAGTATTTTATTTATTTTGATTCATGTTTAATTCTATTTTAATTTTAATTTTTTAATAAATAATAAATAGTTGCCGCACTTGACGTCCCCAACCCGTCGTCCCCTGAAAATTTGGGGGTGCGCTCTAGCCGTCCCGGAAACTCGTCCCCCCGTCCCCACAGCCAGGTGCAACATAGTATATATATAATTCCTAAGTTTACCTAAGGGGAGTTTAAGGGATACAAAAAGTGATTAAAAATAAGGTTTATAAAAGTTTTATAAAAAAGGGTCCCTTGAGATAAAGTGAGAAGTGAAAAATTATTAAAGTGGTCATTTAAATAATTATTATTTTATAGAAGTTTATAAAAGGAATTATCAAGGCAATTAATATTAAGGAAAAGTAAGGTTAAAAAAAACGATTACATAATACTTAAAGTCAACTCGACAAAACAAAAATGGGATCAATCATGGAAAAAAAAATGATGGAGATAATGGAGCTCAAGTCTAAAATGTCAAAGGAAGAAGTGTTTTCTTATAATGGGTTTTCAGTTACAAATCACAAAGTAATTACATTAAAAGGAAGTATCCAAGTAAGAAAAATTAGTATCGCTATCAGCACAGGCAATGATAAAAATTATATCAACATCAACTTAGCGAATAAGCTATTAATTCCAGAGCTAAGCATTGGGGTAAGGAAAAACATTTTTGACCAAAAAGAGTATACAATTGGTGATTTACAAGTGACAGTAAATCATTATGAGTGCATATCTCAATATTTTGTTGTAAAGATGGATTATACAAAGGTTGACGTCATACTCGGTCAACCCTGGTTTAAGGATTTGGGTTCATTCATGTTAAATATGGAGAAAAAATTATTGATGTTTTCTTATAAGGGAAAGATAATCACAATTCAAGACATGACAATGGAGTCAAAATCGATAATGTCTGCATCATAAGACTTTAAGGATATCTCAGACTTGATGTTCAAAGCTAACAAAAAAACTATATCAAGGAAGCAAAGAGAGCTTGAAGAAGTCATATCCAGCAAAAGACAAAGAAGTTTTGTGCCTCAGAGATCACCAAGAGAAACTACTTGAACAAGTCAAGAAAGCTAAAGCATCAAAGAAGGAACTCAAGAAGCATTTATTAGAACAAGAACAAGAACAAGAAAATGTACGTTTTAAGAGCCTTAATCAGACATTATTAGAACAAATCAAAAGTTTAAAAGATGATGAAGCTACTAAGAATAGAATCAACAATTCAGAAAATGATGAACTTGTATGTTTAAGGAATCATAACCAAACCCTACTTATGCAAATAAAGAAACTTAAAAATGACAAGAAATCGTTGAATGACAAGCTAGAACAACTTCAAAGTGAAGTATTGAAGTTGCCAGTTGTTTCAGCCCAAGTTGAAGACAAAGGGATTAATACTAATCCAGACAATATCACAAGTAAGGAAGAAGAAGAATCTAGAGAAGATAAAGCATATGCAGAAGTTGCAATTCAAACGTTGGACATCCCAACTGATGATTCAGTCGCTCACTCAGCAACAACAGCGCCTGAAGGAAATCAAGAATCAACCACTAACATAAGGGAAAGCCAAACCAAAGGAGCTATGTATCGACATCCGAATCACAAGAGCAAACTTTCCAATCAGTCTACTTACCAGTATCGCTCAGAACACGAACGACAAATTTATGTTTCCAAGAATACTAAAGTTTGCAGAATCCAGTCCTGTGATAACCATTCATCACAAAATTCAATTCCAAAGAAGATCAATCTAGGATGGTCTGATCCGTTCTCAGTATGACAATTTTGTCTATCGCTCAGAGTATCATATCGTCTCGTATCGACGAAGATGAAAGTACAGAAACGAGAAGATGTTATTAAGTAAGCTTTGAGGACAAAGCTTTTTGAAGGGAGAGGCTATGTTATGAATATAATTCATAATAAAATAATAATATTAATAAGTATTAATGTAATAATAAATAATAAGTAATTAACTAATGATTAGTTAGTTAGTGACGAAGAGGCATGTCTTAGAGACCTAGCCATTCGTGAAAGGGCCACTGCCTAGGGTATAAAAGCGAGCCCTCATTCTCATTTGCAATCATCCTATCAACAATTCTTTAATACAATATACAATTTACAATTTATGTCCTACAATGAATGTCTTTGTTTACGAAGTATTTTAATATTTCTGTTGCATATACGACTATTGGTTGCTACAACCTCTTCTTATAGATTCTTCACCTGATGAGTACAAAGACCATGACAAAAACAGTGACCTAAACTGCCTCTACTAGATCAAGACAAAGTCATCCTCCTTGATTGCACCATGCAGCACTGTGATACCGAGACCTTCTACTGAACATCACCTTTCCACTTAACAACACCATGACTATATCATGGTTTTTTTGGCCTTCCTTCACGTTGTATATACCCTAGGCTAGGATTGAGGCTCTCATTGAATGCAACCTCCTTTACGCACTGTATTGTAGACCTTTTCCTTCATTATGGTAGCCCTCAATCTACAGAGTAGTATAGACCTAGGACAGAGATAGATAAACCTTCTTTCCTTCACTGCTTAACCTCATGTTCTTCGCACCAACGGAAGCCCTTAACTGGCACTTCTTTATGTATAGATTAGACCCAAGAAAAAGATCTTCCTCTTCGTTGGACAACCTTCTCTTCTCGCACCAAAATGCAGAGTTGTTCACTGCAATAACCCATTTGAAATCTCAGATACTTCATCAAATTGTTCTGTGAAAACTGTGAGGGTATAGGCTCCTTTATATAGTTGTTGGAGCCTATAAATGAGCCAACATAACATAGGTGAACCGACATGTCTCCAATTATGAGCCAACATGTCAAATAAATAAATAAATATATATATATATATATATATATACATTGAAGTCGACATCTCACTTCTTTAAGCATATGTTGAGGCCGACTTAAGGATGATTGTGTCTTGTCTTTTTGGAGGTCTTCTTTCAAGTGTAACATGACTCTATTAACATGACAATGACTCTTATAAATCCTAAAGACATCAAGAAGAAGTCTTTGACCTACAAATAAAACATCTTGTCATGAAACCCATGATGCAAAGAATACAATAAATACATTTTATAGTTACAATTCATTATGAAGACCGAACCTAGTTACACTTTACAACACTCCCTCTTAACTAGGGAGGTATTCCTAATGATATCAGGTCACACTCAATCACTTTGAAGAGATCTCATAAGAAGAGTCGGATTTGTAACCCATCTGTTACTAGCATCATTAATCCAGCATTGTCACATAGCAAGGCCTTGACTAACAACTCCATCTCTTACGAGACCATGAACTACAATGATGGTGATTCCAATGACTATGGACACCCTCATCATTGTCTTCAAGGTACATACTCCACCCGAGTGTTCACCGAGTATGACCTTCTAGGACTATTCTTATTGGGATAGCTAATCCTCAAAGAATATCCATCCACGACTATTCTTATCGGAATGTCCTACCACATTCTCAAAGAGTATCGGATGCCATCCTCCATTATATCTTCTCAATTGAAGACCAGAATGACGTGTCTATCTCTCCCTCTCAATTAGGGAGGATCCATTCACCATGTGTTTGCATTTCTCTTCATGGCCTTCATTAAGACTTACTGCAGTTAGTCCTCGTCTCGTGCATGACACATGAGATAGAAAAACATAATTGTCACTCCCTCTTAATCAAGGATGACCCAATCCATGTTCCCTCTTAAATATGGACTTGTAGCAGCTTCAAGGAATGTCCAACTACTCAGAGTAGCTTTCTTCCTTCACTGTCATGTTGTGAAGTCTTCTTCTTTCGGGACTTCTTCATCAACTACAGAGTCACAGACTATCCATCACTCTCATCATCCCTTCAGAGAGCGATCCATCAGTCTTCTCATCTGGTCTAGCTTTATGTCATGTTGCTATCTCCATACCATATTTCTTTAACGATCTTTCGTTTTGCTATATGGTCATCTACGGTGGAAGACATGTACTTCCCTTTGGCAGCCCTGCATAAGCTCATCCAGATATTATTCAAAAATATGAAATGAATACTTAAATCAGAATTACCTTTGTGATGGTCTCAACATCCTTCATACATGTTGACACATCTCCCCTAGTTATTTATTATCATAGTCTCTATCTCTTCCATCAGAGACTTCATATTTTTCCGAGAGATCTTAGTCAAATCTTCTTGGGCTGCTTGGATGTTGATTGCTTCTACATGGTTGCATATCTTCGTGATCTCTTCCTTTCATCACACATATCTTTCTTAACAACTTCCAATCAGAGTTCCTTGATTATAGTTGGCCACCTCATACTCCATATGAGGACATAATGTTGATTTTATCTGGTGTGACTTTATACTTTTTTGCATCCTTACAGAGGAGGAGATCCTTTTTTCCTTGATCATGTTTCTAGTGAACTATATTACCTACAATCATATGACCTATCTACAAAGCATCCAGTGTTAGCATAAACATATATGTACTTCATTTTGAATCATCCTGCAGCAATTTTGTCCTCAAAATGAAGAGTTTCATTCCCTTGAACTACTTTATCAATATGTCATCATATCCTAATCCCAGAATTCTGCAAGTTAGAATTCTCGATAAAACCTTTTGCTTCCTTTCTAACCAGTGAATCCAAAGAGGACTCCATTAGAAAATGTCAGCACTTGTTTCAACATTGATTATTGAATGATGACCCTTGACCTAGATGATTGTCTTCCATAAATGTTGTTTTCAGTGAGGTTCCCAAGAGCCACTAATTTCATAGCATGGTTGTCACATAAACTAGTTTCAAACATCCCCTTATGACAAGTGCTCCTCCTTCAATGCTTTTATCATGATGCTAATTCTAGAGTGATGCATCTCTATCTAATATACAATGCTTCCTAACATACTATTTTACAACTGACATAAACCTCTCAAAGAAGAAGATGCTCTCAATCATAGTAGAGATCTTTCACTTCTTCTTTCTTAGATTTCTTTCAATCAAGTTCTTCCTTTTCTTCAAATGTTTGAGTTCTGCAAAAACTATTGCCCTCAACTTGTCTTCTTTCATAGAAACCCTAAGTTGTTGAATGAGATAACTTACTTATCTCATGAATTTTGTTACCCTTAAGACCGTATGAGTTCTTGTTTCTAATACTTCCACAATGTCACACCGCATCATTTTTTTTTCCTCGAAAAAAAAGCGTAATTTTATTTCCGCAGATGAGAACAAAATTACATTTAGAAAAACCACAAAACTGTGATTTGTCAATCAAACAAATAAGTTTGTTATCTAAACAATAGGTCAACAGTCAAAAAAACAGAAACATGACTGCTGTAAAGAGCTAAGAAAACCCAGTGCATCACCGATCACTGTCCATTCAAAAAAACTATTAGTTATCTTAAAACTTCAGTCCCACTGCTATCCAACCAACAACAGTGGGCTGTCCGATATAAAAGATTCGCTGTCCAAACTGTTTCAACAACCAATTCAACAGCTGTTCAAAGAAACGTTGTAGCCACTCCAACTGTTTCAACTACTGAATACTCTGCCCCCAGAGTTCGAAGGAGCCAGAAGGGAGCAAACAACCTGTGACAGCAGGGGAAAATTGGGGGACTAAACATCCCCAGCAGTGACCCTAGAAACGTTCCTCCTTCGAGGGGAAACGCAAACAGACCAGCAGCGACCTTAAAAAGACAATCAAACCCTAGTGGGGAACCAGTAAAGAACTTGTAGGCTCTTACCCCCATCCAAACTCATTCATAATAGCTGTAAACATGTTACTCCAACACCGCAGGCAATAAACCACCGACCTAAGTAATTAAAAACATAACCATCAGCCGAAAGAAAACCACGATGCTCAGTCGAAAAATGAGGGATGGAAATACTCTCGAGTTTCACCATCCCTGTGCTCGATAACCTTCCAGGTCCCCATAGCCAGCCAAAGCCCCACCTTGGAAGCACGATCCGCATCACCATTGTTTTCCCTATAAATATGCTGACAGGAGAAAGAGTCGAAGGTAAGGAGGAGCTCCCTTATCGAAAGAACCAGATTTTGAAGGTGAAGAAGTCTACACAGTTGTATGCCCTTTATCCAATTAATAACATTCATAGAGTCCCCAAAAAAATTTATAATCCGGCACCCTTTCTCAGCAGCAAACATCAGGAGAAGCTTGAGGCTCAAAAGTTCAGCAAAGTTATTAGAGCCTTCCTGCATCATATCTTTAGCAGGATCTAGGAGCCATAACGAGACTTATTGTGAGGGAGAACAATCTTAATGATCTCTTACTCCCTCTTTCTATGGAATACTTTTCATCAGCTCCTTCCAAAATGAACTTTCTTTCCTATATTTGACATTATCCTTTAAGGACCATTTTTTTGTTGGAAAGTGTAACTAGGTTCGGTCTTCACAATGACTATGTAATTATGAATTTATGTTATGAAGAAGACAAAGATAATAAAATGTATTTTTGTTAAGCTTGCTTCATGGATTTCATGAGCAAGGAATTTTATTATAGGTCAAAGACTTCTTCTTGATATCTTTTAGGGATTTTTCATCTTGTCATAAACGTATAAATTAGAGTCATGTATATGAAGCAATGCTACACTTGTAAAGAGTCAAAGAAACGATGTAAATGCCCTTGTCACCTTGCTGGAAGAATACTCCTTGGAGAAGTCGGCCTCATAACAGTTGGACAAGTCGACTCAAAGATCAATCACAACTATTCATACACAGGTCGGCTTATTACAGATGGAAACAACTATTTATACGCTAGTATATTGCGCAGAACAGAGACAAGAACAGTTCGGATTGTCTGAGATTTTCGGACATATATTACAGAGAAAAGTCTGCAGTTTGGTGTGGAATAGACAGCAAAGAGAAGAGGTATATACAGCAAAGGAGAAGGGTTAATATCACAGTGAAGGATGCCGAGACCTATTCAAGGGATAAATTTGTAGTATTCTCAAATTGGGTCTGAGTAAGGAGTGCGAAAAAGGGAGTATCTCTCTAATACTCTAACAGGAAGAAAAGACAACGAATGGAAGACTGATCTATCTCACAGTAACCATGGGTAATCACACGCTGACCGAAGGTGATCTCAGGAAGTAACAAGACATGCAGTAAGTGCAAAGAAGAAGGTGGACTGTCCTGCAAAGGAAATAGATTGCGAGGAGTGCAAGAAGAGGTCTCCCTATAGTGGGAAGAAGGTGGATTGTCCAGCGAAGAAAAGGAGGAGTTCACAGTTCAGAAATAGGAACTAAGTATCCTAGTATTGGTGCAGTGCAGTGCAGAAAGAAGGATCAGCAATAAGGATGTTGACACCTAATCCTATGGGATGGGTGTACACATTTAATATTGTATATTATTTAATATTAGGAAATAAGGAAGGCCAAGAGTCATTGGGAGATGAATCCCAATAGCCTCACCTCCATGTATAAATCCATGTGCATTCTTCAGCTAATACACATTCTGATTTTGAGGAGTTACCTCCTGGTTTGACATGGTATCAGAGCCAGCTCCACTATTGGTATTTCTGCCTGTGGTGTAACTCCCTCTCCTTTGCTCAGTCAATTTTTATTAATAGTTTTTGCTGCTCCTAAATTTCTATACTGTTATTCTGCATTTTTTTTCTCTTAAATTATCCACAGGACTGACATTTGCAGCTCCTGAAGATTCTACAATTCTGCAGACCCTGAAATTCTGCAAATTGCAGCCCCTGCCACTCTGCAATCCTACAGTCCTGCACACTACCATTTCAGTTTTTTTTTGTAACGGCCTTTTGGCCTCCTCCATTCTCCATCGACTCACCCATTTCCCCTACCTACCTGCTATCTCCCTAAACAGCTCTCTCCCTACGTTCCTCACACTTCCCTCACTCATTCATACAGCGTTCACCATATATAATATTTCGCCCCTGATACAAGTCGACTGTCCTTCATATATCCTCTGCACTAGTTCTTACACCGCCCAGTCCCTCGGCACATCTCCACGCTGCCCACACTTCAGTCTCTTGGCATCGTGGCTCCTGTCCCTCCCACACAACGCTTCTTTCAACATACATCCCCACGCTATACACAGCGCCGTCAACATACATCCCCACCCTGCGCTCTTTACACGCCCTTACTATCTGCGCAGAACCCTCTCACATTACAATCGATCTACCCAGCCCCCTATGCCCTCACCCTCAACTCCCTATTCACACAACGCATCGCTGTCCATTGTATATTTAACACAGCATTCCATATATATTAATACGCTGTCCATTTAATACAGCGTTCCATATTATATATAACGATGTCTGCACGTTTATATACAACGTTGTGTAACGCTGTCTGCAACGTTTATATACAACGCTGTGTAACACACGTTGATTGCGCACCCTTACATTGTGCAACGCTGCCTCTTGAGTTAGCATAACACCGCTGCCTCCATATCTATAACAACGCTGCCTCTTGAGTTTGTTATTATAACAACGCTGCCTCTTGAGTTTTGTTATTATAACAACGCTGCCTCCATATCTATTATGCGCTACCACCATTCAATACCGCCCTTTGCATATAATACGCCCTCCCACTAATAAGTTTTGTCCATTGTACACTTAATAAGTTCTGTCTTTGTATATACGATACACTTTGCATTACGCCCCCCATATTGTCTTACGCCCTTCCCATTCACAATACCGCCCTTCATTCTATTTAATACCATTCCACTTCATATTATACCGCCCCTCCAAAACCATATTATACAAAATTTTTTTCCAAACAAAACAAAATATATATATATATTTTTTGGTGCAGAATTCAGTTTTTAGCAAGAGCTTTTGTGTCTTTTTAAATTCAGTTTTTAGCAAGAGCTTTTGTGTCCTTTTAAATTCAGTCTTTTAGCAAAAAGTGTTTCTGTCCTTTTAATTTCAGTATATTTTCCAGCAAAGAGTATTTTTGTTTTCTCTCCTTCAAAAGAGATTCTCCAGCAAAGTTTTTTTCTCTCCTCCTTCAAAAGAAGATGACAGTCCCTTCATCTTCTAAAGAGACTGCCTACTTGGCACAGAGAGAAAAGAGACATGCTTCAGGTTCATCCAGAGGAAGAGAAGGCAGAAGACAAAGAAGAAACTTCAGAGAAAAGGGGGGCAGACAATCTAAAGCTCAGCAGCAAACAAATCAAGACAAAGGTAAAACAAGTGACAAAGACAAAGGTAAACCAGTTGAATCAGCTCATTCTGTTCTAGCACATTGTAACAATGGAGTAACTGAAAACCTATTTGATGTTTCATTTACTTCATGGAGAGATGATTGGTTGCTAGATTCGGGAGCAACATGTCACATGACATTTAGAAAAGATTTTTTTGAAGATTTCACTGACAAAGTTGATGGAGCAGTATATTTCGCAGATAAATCCAAACTCAAGCCATCAGGGCTTGGTACAGTCAGGCTTAAACTGCCTGGTCTTCCTGATCATATCCTACATGAGGTTCTATACCTCCCGGAGTTGAAGAGAAACTTGCTGTCCCTGATCGAAATGCGGCAGCAAGGACACTCAGTTCACTTGTTTGATGGCAAGGCAGAGGTCAGATCAGCATTAGATCACTCACTTGTCATGGAGGGAATAGAAGAAGGGAGACTTTTGAAGCTGAAAGGTTCATCTACTCATGCTCAAAACTTTGCATTCAGTTCACATCATGATGAAGGTACATTTCCATCAAGTCTTTTATGGCATGCTAGATTTGGACACTTCAATTATGACAGCCTTCGTTTGTTGAAGAAAAATGGTGTTGATGGACTACCTACAATTCCTAGAAAACCTAAGGAATGTGATGCTTGTATTCTAGGAAAGCATAGCAAACGGCCATTTCATGATTCACACTCAAGAGCACATAGGAAACTTGAACTTGTTCATTCAGATTTATGTGGCCCTATGCCTATTGCTTCTGCAAATGGAAACAAATACATGATGACATTTATTGATGACTACACCAGAATGTGTTGGATTTACTTACTGAAGAATAAGTCCGATGCTTTTCAAACTTTCAAGAATTTTCATGCATGGATTGAAAATGATGCACAAACACATATTGGCTCTCTACGTACTGATAATGGAAAAGAATACACTTCAAACGAATTTGAAAATTATCTTCGTCGACATGGAATCAAACATCAAACAACTGTGCCATATAATCCCCAACAGAATGGTGTAGCTGAAAGAATGAACAGAACTATTTTAAATATGGTTCGCTCCATGTTATTTTTCAAGAATGTAAAATTGATGTTTTGGGCTGATGCAGTTCTATGTGTTGTTTACATAAAGAATAGGTCTCCTTCAAGTTCAATTAGAAACAAAACTCCTTCTGAAATGTGGCATGGCCGCATTCCTTCGGTAAAGCATTTCAGGGTCTTTGGGTCCACCTGTTATGCCTTGATACCCAAGGGTCAAAGGAACAAACTTGGTGCTAGAAGCAGAAAATGTATCTTCTTGGGGTACTCCAATACCTCCAAAGGATATCGTCTCGATGATGAAACAAATAAGAAGTTTGTGATAGCAAGAGATGTCATATTTCTTGAATCTTCCAAGAGTGACAAGGTTGTTGAGCGGCAACTTGATCGCCTAGATAGATTCACACATGCAAAGTCCTTCCAAGAATTTGATAATGTGATTCCACGTCTTGAAGGGGGGATTCCGATATTGAATCAAACTGTGGAATCATGTCCTGAAGCACATGAAGAAACAACCACGGATGACACATTGGATGATGTGATTGACAGAATTGGGAGATTGAATCTTGAATCAATCCCAACTCAGTCAAATGACCAGCTTGGGCCATCTCAGAAAGGTCCTCCCAAATGGCTGACAAAAACACTGGAGAATTTTCATCCTGATGAGGTTGGAAAAACGGGAACAAGAAGTTCCACTCAACAAATCGAAGGTGATGTACATAATTCTGATTCCCCTGTTGATATGGATATTGCTTATAACTGTGAATTGAGTTTGTCTACAGATCATGAACCAACTTCCTTCAAAGAAGCCGCTTCTCATGATGAATGGAAAGAAGCGATGCGGAAGGAGTATGATGCCTTGATAAAGAATGGCACTTGGAAGCTGGTTGATCCGCCTTTGGGAACGAAACCAATTGGCTGTAAGTGGGTCTACAAGAACAAGTACAAAGCAGACGGCTCGCTTGACAAGCACAAGGCCGGGCTTGTGGCAAAAGGATTCGCACAAAAATAAGGAGTCGATTATGAAGAAACTTTTGCTCCCACGGCAAAATGGACCACCATCCGGACTCTCTTTGCCTTAGCAGCTCAGAATGGATGGAAAGTCCAACAGATGGATGTAAAAAAAACCTTCTTGAATGGAGATCTAAAGGAGAAATTTTATATGTCCCAGCCAGAAGGATTTGTGATAAAGGGTCAAGAACACAAAGTTTGCAAACTTGTAAAATCCTTGTATGGCCTCAAGCAAGCACCACGAGCTTGGTATGAGAAATTGACCGAGCATCTTCTGAAACTTGACTTCAAACATTTTGATCTTGATGATGCAACTTTGTTTGTTAAGAAAGTTGGAAAAATAGTTGTATATCTTGTGGTATATGTAGATGATCTTTTGATAACATGAAACAATGAGAGCTATATTGCATCCATGAAGAAAGAGTTGAAGAAAGGTTTTGAAATGATTGATTTGGGTCATGTTCATTACTATTTGGGTATTGAAGTAATTCAACATCCTAAATTCATATTTCTTTCTCAAAAGAAGTACATTGGAGATCTCTTGAACAAATTTGGCATGGATGACTGTAATCCCTTAACCACTCCAATGGAACAAAACTTGAAGCTCATATCTATTGAAGGGAAGGAATTTGAGGATGCAACTAAGTATAGACAGCTTGTAGGAAGTCTTATCTACCTGACCACCACCAGACCTGACATTTCATTTGCTGTTGGAATCCTCTCAAGGTTCATGCAAAAACCTTGTGAAGGACATTGGTCTGCTGCAAAAAGAGTGCTAAGGTACTTGAAGGGGACTCAAAACTTTGGACTCAAATATACACAGGTAGGCGACTTCAGCTTGATCGGATACTCTGATTCAGACTTTGATGGCGACAAAGAAACAGGGGTGTCTACTACAAGTTACACCATGAGTCTTGGATCAGGAGCTGTCTCATGGAGATCACGCAAACAGTCAGTTCCAGCAGATTCCACGACCGAGGCAGAATATGTGGCAGTAGCTGAAGCAACAAAAGAAATTGTGTGGCTCCGGAAGATCCTGGAAGATTTGCAGATGAAACAAATGTATTCCACTCCTCTCATGATCGACAACACTTCTGCAATAAAGTTGGCCAAGAACCCAAAGTTCCATGATCGAACAAAGCACATCAATACAAAGTACCATCTAATTCGACATCATGTTCAGGCCAAAACCATCCATCTACATCATTGTTCCACAAATGAGCAAACTGCCGACATCTTCACCAAAGCACTTGGAAGAGAAAAGTTTGAAAAGTTCAGATCGATGCTTGGACTCACCAACATCCCTTCGGATTAAAGGGGGGAATGTTGACACCTAATCCTATGGGATGGGTGTGCACATTTAATATTGTATATTATTTAATATTAGGAAATAGGGAAGGCCAAGAGTCATTGGGAGATGAATCCCAATAGCCTCACCTCCATGTATAAATCCATGTGCATTCTTCAGCTAATACACATTCTGATTTTGAGGAGTTACCTCCTGGTTTGACAAAGGATTCAAGAAGAACAGGTGACAAGGGTGTTGGAGGTACACTAAGGTCAAGGGTCTGTCTCATGGCCATGGTACTTGTCAACTGAAAGTCTATAAGAAGAATTACTTGCGGGTTTTCCTCTCCATGAGGGAGAGATTTTGGCCCTGGCTTGAATAGCCTAAATTTGTGTCTCTTGTGTTTTGATAATTGACTTGATGAAAGACATAATAAGCCAATGAAGAGAAGACCTAAGTAAGAGAAGTAAGCTCACAAGTAATTACCAAGTAGAGAATTGAATTAAACTATGCCCTACCAAATTCTCAACACTTTTCTTGTACTGTTCATAATTCTTCTTCTAGCTCCTTTTATGTCTTCAATATTGTTCATGTGAGAGAACCTTAAGACTTATTTTCCATGACTTCACTTATCTATGAGGACTATGACTATCCTCCTTATTTCATGCAAGGACCTTCGGTAACACAATCAGCTTATATATATCCTTGCAGAATGAAGTCATTTAACGAAAATTGATTATGAAATTGATTATAGATCAGCTTATATATCTTACTTGGCAAGTGAAGAGGAGATCTTCACCTTGATGCTTCCTTGAATCATCTTCTTCTTGAGCTGCTTGAGACTATATGGTATGGAGATCACATGACATCCATTCGTGATCTAGATCAAGACTGTATCCTTCCGAAGTTGTGAGCTCAATGATATATAAGAATTATTTCTATTGAAGGAAGCACTGAATCATATATATAGGATTGAATCATTATATTTTCCCTTGAGTACTGAGATTTGTGATCTAGTGCCAAGGATCACAGGACTGTGATGTTCGAGTTCTGTACCCCTTCGAACTGTATTATATAACCGAGAATCTCAGAGTGAGTCTGAGTTGTGGAGAAGTATGTATGATGAGGTTTTGTTCAAGATGACTGTGTAACATTACTTCATATACATGTATGCCGAGACTGTGTTCAAGATGACTGAGCATGTAAGTATTAGAGTATAGGTAGTACTCCTTGACTGAGATCCAAGCTTATTGACCCATGCATCCGAACTGAAGTATCACTGGATTGAGTACAGAGAGAACACCGAGCCTGTGATGTAGGTGACATGTTTCATAATCTTTGTGCTATACGAGCTGCGATGTGTCCAAGCTGAGATTGTAACCTCCAAACTGAAGTGGATATGTATCACTGATAGCCCTTCTTGTAACCATAGCTCTGAAACCATGTTCAGAATTAGGTAGGGCAATAATTAATAAAAATTCTCTTACATGATAACTGCTTGTGTTACATCTTTACTTATTATCTTCGTTCATCATTATTACTGTGTTCAATACATCAAAGAGTTATCAAAACAATAACATCAGTGATACAATAGTTAGGCTCCAAGCCAAGGCTAAAACCCCTCCTCTTGAGGGGAAAACCCGCAAACCTTTTCTTATATATTCTTCACCTGATGAGTACAGAGACCATGACAAAAACAGTGACCTAAACTGCCTCTACTAGATCAAGACACAGTCATCCTCCTTGATTGCACCAAGCAGAACTGTGATACCGAGACCTTCTACTGAACATCACCTTTGCACTGAACAACACCATGAGTATACCATGGTTGTGTTGGCCTTCCTTCATGCTGTATATACCCTAGGCTAGGACTGAGGCTCTCACTGAATGCAGCCTCCTTTACGCACTGTATTGTAGACCTTTCCCTTCATTATGGTAGCCCTCAGTCTACGAAGTAATATAGACCTGAGACAGAGATTGATAAACCTTCTTTCCTTCACTGCTTAACCTCTTGTTCTTCACACCAACAGAAGCCCTTAACTCACACTTCTTTATGTACTGATTAGACCCAAGACAGAGCTCTTCCTCTTTGCTGGACAGCCTTCTCCTCTCACACCAAAACGCAGACTTGTTCACTGTAATAAGCCGTCCAAAATCTCAGATACTTCATCGAACTGTTCTGTGAAAACTGAGAGGCTATAGGCTCCCTTATATAGTTGTTGGAGCCTATAAATGAGCCAACATGACATAGGTGAACCGACGTGTCTCCAATTATGAGCCAACATGTCAAACATATATATATATATATATATATATATATATATATACACATTGAAGCTGACATGTCACTTCTTTATGCATATGTTGAGGCCGACTTAAGGATGACTGTGTCTTGTCTTTTTGGAGGTCTTCTTTCATGTGTAACATGACTCTATTAACATGACAATGACTCTTATAAATCCTAAAGACATCAAGAAGAAGTCTTTGACCTACAAATAAAATATCTTGCTCATGAAACCCAAGATGCAAGGAATACAATAAATACATTTTATAGTTACAAGTCATTATGAAGACTGAACCTAGTTACACTTTACAACAAAATCATGGAAGCTAGCATCAAAGAAGCTCGCAGAAATGAAGATAATCGAGTTGCGGCATGAAGATATAATTGAGAACTTCTCATCTTAGAGAAGGAATGTCATCTGGAACAACATTCTACACATCATTCTCAAAAAGAAATGCAGCTCGGAAAGAATACTAGATGGCAAGCATAATTCATGTCTTCAGTAATATTGCAGGAAGAAATTGTAGCAGAAATATGCTTGAAATACTAGCATGATATTGAATAAGATTAGATAGAACTCTTCTGTTCAATTGCACAAAGAAGTATGATGAATATGAAAGATCTCTTCCATATGCATAGAAAGCATGATAGATGAATGATGGTATGTTTTGATTGGATAAGAAAGAACTCTTCCTTTGGAAAGCATGGGCAGAACTTATGATGAAGTTGGACAACATCCAATATGGTCTCCTGAAGCATGGCATTGATCTACATCCGATTTGGTCTCTTGAAGATTGTAAGAAGAATAACTTCAGAGGGAGCTGCATAAACTCTACTAAACATGATTTTGAATCTTGTTGATTAGTTCACTCCACAAACTCATTGATAGACACTTGGAAGGCCAAAAGCATGAAGAAGGATTCAAGTATGAAGATAGACCATACAAAGGGATGTTGATCTCAGAGGGAGCTACTAGCAGAACATGACATCTTGAAGGATATCATATTTGGGCAGCTCTGATTTTGATAATTTGGTATTGATGATTTGTTTGAGATATAACTTGGCAACCTGGAAGGACATATTGCAGAAATATGGATTGAAAAGATAACAATTGAGAAAATATATTTACAATTGTTTGGTTTAATCTCAATTCTAATCTCAATTTTAATCTCAATTGGATTGAGTGGACAACATTGATTTTTGGCTTAATAGTATTGAAGACTGAAATATGCACACCATGAATGGCAGAAAAGGTAGCAAGTCACAAGATAGCATGTTGGTGATGTTGAATTCGATGATATTCACTTTCCTATGGACAAAAGGAGCAATGATTAAGAATACATTGATTGGTTTGGAAAGATACTATTGATGATGAAGATAATGATTGATGGAAAGTGATGTAGAAGAACCTTGTTACGAATATAGATTGACAAAGAGTTTGGCTCCACAACATCCAGGAAGGTCGAAGCTCAGATACAATACGATGATACGAGAAGACGAGCTTTTGCAGCTACTACTATGATCTCCATAAAAGAACAATAGTCGATGAAAGAAAAAAGAATGAAGCATATGAGTATAATGAAGTCTCCTTGATTAAGAGGGAGCAAGAAAATCTCCTTTATATTTGAAAAAGGAGTAATGACCTTCTCCTTGGTTAAGGAGTGATATGGGACACTATATTCTCTTCTCCATGTATCATGCACTAGGCCAGGACTAACAGTCGTACATCTAGTGAAGGCCATGGAGGGAGAATGTAGAATGGAAGATTGGATAAGCATCTGGGAAATAGTACTCCTTGAGGATAGGAAATCCATGATAAGAGTGGTCGAAGAGGACTGATATTCTTTGCGGATTGGAAATCCAAGATAAGAATAAGTCCTAAAGGACATACCTTGTGAACATCTGGATGAGGTATGTGCCTCGAGAGGCTGAGGTGTCCATATGTGTGTGCCTCCCATCCCATTAGAATTGAATCTATAATATTACAAGAAATGCCAAGAAGATGTGATACAAGTGAGAAAAGATAAAATCAGTAAACAATATATAGGAAAAAAATACAGTGAATCCATCCCAAAGTTGGTTTCCCTTTGTTATCAAAGGGACTTAACACATATACAACAAGCCAAATTGGTTTTAAGCGGACCTCAATCTGACAGTTATTCTTATTAGAACATCAGATGGTCATATAAACTCTGGAGGATGTAAAGACTTGATAAATGTTATGCTTTTGAAATGAAAAGCATGTTTACCCGGCTGATTTTGTAAGCAATGACTGCCATGGTGAGTCCCTGTTCATTGTCAAGAAGGGATAAATCCCAATCATATAAGAAACCTGCATTTACATAATAGCAATATAAAATTGGATTTTCAAAAACATGTACACATGTTTAAATTAGGGCATTCCTCAAGCATGTTGCGTTAAATCCATAGACATGATAATTTGATGTTGATCAATCCAGGTAAGATAATTTGAGCTAATCATGAAAAGTATTAACCATTTAATAACTGCAATGAACATAAGCCAGTTGTCATCTAGTAAAAATAAAGGGCACTGTGTCACAAGTTACAACCTTCTCGGGAAAAGCCTTGAATATTTCCAATGATATGTATGCACCAATTGAATGACCAACCTTCACAAAGGAAAATTAAAGACAGATTACAACTCTGACTAATAGTTATTTCAAGTGCCAGAAAACAACAAACTAGTCCAAACTAATATCAATATCTCTAACTGCTATACAAAACACAGCTAGAAAACACAAAGGTATGGTAATCAACTGAATCGTATAGAACAAATAATATTAGCCCCCAATAACTAGATCATTTAAAAGAATGCATTTCATCAACCATCCGTATCACAAAATAAAAACACAAATGATTTAACAAATGCAATGAGAAACCCTTTCCCCTAGAAGTACCACAAAAATATAGATGACATCATCACATATTTCCAAACACCATATCAATCCACTTCACCCAACAACCCCTAACCAATCCTTGGAGGTATGGTTGTAACCGATGGCCTGTAGCTGACTTTGTCAAAAACTCCAAGCATGCAAACTTGCAACTACAAGACATAACTAGGTTTAAGTTGTAAATTGGCTTCCCACACATGAGAAACATTAAGGAAAAGGATATAGCTATAGGATTGGCTCCGACGGTCAGAACCATTATAACTATCAGATGCACCATATCTCTCGTGGAACTCCACATTATTGCCTTAGAGTTTGTTTCTAAATAGCCAATCAACAGAATTTGTGAAAAATGGCATAAATCCTATCCTAGATGTCCTTTTTCATAACCAGGACATGTGGCAAGTTCCGGGAATGCAAACACATTCACACAGCATATAACCAATGATAGTAGAAACAATAAGCATGTACATAGTTAACTTTTACAATTAACTAGATTCAATTATAATGGGATGGATGCTATCACCCAAAATATCTCACGACATGTAATCACATCTAATTTGCATGGGTACAAATATGAGTATGGATATGACAAACTTTTAGAAAAGCTTGGCTACAATATGGGTTGTATGTGGAAACCTTCTACAAGGGATTCTGTCAGGGGTTTGAGGGTTGCAGCTCACACAAATGGCAGAGATAAGGCTGTCGTCAAGGGTTTGAATGCTGCAGCTAGGCCTTGGACGCCTCAAAACCAAATCGGACCCCTGCAAACACCAAAAATTAGCCAAAACGCCAAAAAAATCACCACTAAAATGCTAAGAATTATCTCTTAGGGACAGTGACCCTCCTCGCTTGGGCGTTGGAGTTCTTCGGCCTTAGGAGGCTAATTTAGGTCCTCGAGGGCTTGATTCATCCCTCCCCACTTGGAGGATTTTGACAAAAGGGCTGGACGTTTTTCCTTGTGGGTGAGAAACCCCAAAAACCCTACGCTTAGGGCTAATTTCTTCACAAAAGAATTCGACCTCCTTGATAGCTTGAGAAAATCACCTATCCAAATGAAGACAAAATTTCCCAAAACCCCAATATATACAAACAAAATCAAAAAATCCCAAAACCCCAAGTGCTACAAAACTGAAACAAGGGTTAGATTTATTTACAAATATACAATATTTACAAATTTCTAATATTAGCTCTCATTAGAAAATTAAATCTTTGCAGCCCTAGAGTAAATAGAATTTTGAGGATTTTAAATGTTATGAACAATGAAGCACCACTCGTATAAGACCCGCGTGTACCCGCGGGTCTTCGCGGGTTATATAGCGAGCCAGGTCACTCGCATACAACCCGTGCTCTCTACCCTTACCCGCGCAAACTCGCATTAAACCCACCTACTCGCATAAGACCCGCGAGTTTCTCATAGCACCCGTATCGGACCCCTATAAGACCCGTCCCACAACAAAAAGCATTTTTTTTGGATTTTTCTCAATTTTTTTTATTTTTCTAATTTTTTTGGAAATGAGGTGGAGAAAAAGGGAATTTGGAGGGAAGGAAATGTTTTATAAGCACCTCTCTCCCTTTCGGAGTAGCAGCACTAGCGAAGTGAGCACTGGCGGAGTAGCAACACATAGTAATAGCAAGGCAGAGTCACAGCACAGGCGGAGTAGCAGCACAGGCAGAGTAGCAACATTGGCGGAGTAGCAGCACACTGTAGTAGCAGCACACTGGGAGAGTAGCAGCAAGGCAGAGTCACAGAACAAGCAGAGTAGCAGCACTGGCAGAGTCACAGCACTGGCGGAGTAGCAACCCACTGTAACAGCAAGTTGGAGTCACAACACTGGCGAAGTAGCAGCACTGGAGGAGTAGCAGCACACTGTCCAAGTAGGCTTCATGATCTTTGTTTCATTGCTTTGCAACTAGCTTCTTGCATGTAATTTTTTTTAAATTTTATCTAATCAATTCAATTTTTTTTGTTTTTGTTCACTTGCAATTTGCAAATTTTTTTGGCCTTGTAGCTGAGTTTCTCAGCCACACAACGGCCTTGTGTGGCTGAGAAACTCAGCCACAAGGGCCTGCGGGTTGCCTCCTCAGCGCGCAAGCCCTGTGGCTGAGTTTCTCAGCCACACAAGGTCGTTGTGTGGCTGAGAAACTCAGCCACAGGGCCTATGTTCTGCCTCCTGAGCCTGCAGGCCTTGTGGCTGAGTTTCTCAGCCACACAGCGGCCCTGTGTGGCTGAGAAACTTAGCCACAGGGCCAAAAAAAATTGTAAATTAAAAAAAAAAAAAATTAATAACCAAAAACCCAAAAAAAATTAAAAAATATGAATTAGATTTTAAAAATTTAATTTTTTTCTTCCAGATTTCGTCACCATGCCACCAAAGGGGTATAGAAAGTCTCGTGATCCGGCATGGGCACATGGTCAACGAATCATTGCCGGTAATGACTACCATGTGAAGTGCAATTATTGCAATACCACAATGCATGCAGGAATAAACAGGCTAAAATACCACCTAGCTAGAATTCCTGGGAATGGTGTGGGATGTTGTCAAAATTTCCCTGATGAAGTCACTACTGAAATGGCAGCTGCTTTGGAAGCTATTAAAGAAGAAACTTCTAAGAGGGCAAGAAGGAAGGATGAGATTGTTGGGATAGGTAGATCTTCATCTCAGAGTGAAACACAGATTGAAAGTCCGGGTATTGGTAACTCCTCTTCAAGTGTTGTAGCAAACAGGAGTTGTAACGACCCATTCCCCTGTTATACCCAAAACAATATTAGCGTGTGAACGATATAGGCATTTGATAGCTACACCTGCCTATACCGTCCACATCGCACTAGTACGCCCACCTAATATCAAGATTACAAAGATTGGGGACTTAATATTAAGATTTCAGACTTTATATCAAATTCAACTAAATATAAAATTTTATGAAATAAGGTAATAAAAGAAATGAAGTAATAAAGTTAAAATCCTTAAGTTAATGAATCTTTAAGTTAAAATGAGTATGCGATATTAAAGATTTATATTAAAGGTACTTAAATAAAATCCCACCTTTATAAATATGTATACGTAAACACATTAATGGGGATCACCCACCATAACAACATTTAATGTAAACTTAAGGTTGGGTAAGGCCTCCGGAGAGAAGATTTGTAATGATGAAGAATATTTGTGTTAACAAACCTGGTGCATTTTTAACTTATTATTGTAATTGTATTTCTGTAACAATATTTAAGAACAAACATTCTTGAACTGGAAGAATGAGGCAGAACAATAAAAAAATGGCCATGGGGACCCGGATATTTTTCGAAACGAGAAATGGTTTCGCTGAGAACAAGAAATCTGCGGCTGCCGGTGTTTGGGAGGAGTCTCTTGTTCTTGGAATAGTGGGCACGGGGGAAGCGAGGGGACCACCCTCTGGGCCAGGATTAGTCCGGATTTGGGCGGGAAGGATTCGGTGCCCCGGTAATACGATTTTGTTCACGACATCACCAACAAATCTTCAGCCGCTTCAGGTTCAGGATTCGTAAGTTTGTGCTGATTTTCAGGTATTTTTCTACATATAGGTTAATTATGCAAGCTGAAATTTCAATTTATATCCTTTCAATGTCTTATTAGATCTGTTTTACTTAAACAAAAGTTCAAATAGGTACAAATTCTAGAACTCTGGGAGCAGGGTTATTACATTTGGTAATAAGTATCAAAGAGTTGAGAATGGTTAATCAGCATACCAGGGTTTGGTTTCTCTAGAATGTGAAGTGACAAGCATTGTAACGACCCATTGCGCCACGCATATACATTATATACGCTAAAATACAAAGGGTCCGAAACCGGGCATATAAAAGTTTGCCCAAACCTCAACTCAACGTAAATCCTAAAATTGTTAAATTCGGCTTTGGTATCGGAGCTAAGGTCAGGATAAAAGGCAGTTGGAATATCACAAAGAGCTAGTTCAGTCGCTATTCATCATATCAAGGCACCTTGAAGAAGCAGGTGGATTTCAGTATATCTAAGGACAAGATCATTTCAGAAATCACGTACAAGAAGAGATTAAAGTTTTTCGATCAACCACACTAAAAGATGAGTATAAAGTTTTGATGCTAGATCTCTGAAAAGATTCCATATTACAGTGAAATAGGTTCGGTACCATCGTAGCAAGGAGGCTTCATAACTTTGGTACCATTACAGTTCGCATCCAATTCAGTCTCATGAACTCGCAGAATATCAGAGATTAGTCATGGGTACTGATTTGGTGTAGATTTCAGAAGGAACTTTAAGCTACAGTGATGAAATTTCGGTTTATGACAGTGGGATCATTTCAGAGAATAAGCCTGTAAAATTTCAATGGATACACAGTGCATCAAAGAAGTGATTTCACTATAAAATTGTAGAAAGATTATCAGCATATAAGTGCAAACCACAGAGACAGTTTCAGTGATATAACAAGTTCGGATATTTTCCAGAATTAATTCGTAACATTTTCGATGATGAAGGATTGGGCTCCTCTATATGGAATTTCATCATTTTGGCTTCTTTAAAAACACTGAAAGGTCTGCGCCATAACTATCGGTAAGATGCCCTGTCCCTGCTAAACATACTCGATCATTCTGAAACTTTCAAAGAAATTCTAGTTTCAAAGTTCACATTTCTGTTCATGCTTTTGAATTAAGCTTTTGTTTTATTATGTCTCCCGGCGGGCAGAGACGGTTCTTTTGTGTTTGTACTTGATCAAATAACCATGCTCAAATTTTATATTTGCATGCGGGTGGTGATAAACCGTTGAAACGCTATGCATAATTGAAATACAGTAGTTTATCCTTGAAGACAGAAAGAAGACCGAGTCCATACTTGCTCTATTAGCTGATTTATTACCCTCAGAATCCACAGAGTAAACAGTTTGGTTCCCTAGGTGTTTACTATTTAAGGCATACGCTTTAGGTGTGTAACCTATGGGGATTTATTTCATGTATAGAGTGTAGATAAAATGTTGTTTTCACTGAACGTGACATGAAAAACAGGGCATCACTTTGAGGGCTCTTTTGAACAAAACTATATACTCTGTAAATGCCTTGTGACTATGTTTTGCTTTCAAAGAATTTCTGGACCATTATTATGGATGTCTTCAGGAAAACATTTCCTGGGTATACCAAGAGGGAAATAACACCTCACTGATATACAATAGACCATCCTCAACCGACTAAGACTCCACAACTGAGGTGAGGCAATGTATTTTAAAATTATGGAGAAAGTTGGTGTTGTCGCAGAATCTTGATGCTAGAATGCTAATGCTCCTTTTACACTTCAGAGTCCAGACCAAGCTACTTCTACCTAATAGTAAATACATAACATGATTGCCGGTTTGAATTGATGTAATACTTTTGAACTTAGTCTTGGATAACAGTACGTGTAAACTACTGCAAGAGTAGATAATTGATGAATACTTAATTTTGTAGGCAGTTTTATTACAGGCTTGGAAAGTTCATGTAGCTCATAGGATGACTGTTTAAGTTCAGATGCACCATTTATTGTGTAAGTGTTCCTCCTGTAAGAACTATCTGTTCCCTTTATGTATGTTAACTTGGAGATATGTCTTTCTGTGTAAACATTGCGTTCATCTTCGTCCAATAAAGTTAATTTCTCCAATACAAAACTCCTCTATGTTTCATCATCTCCCTAAGGATCCTTAATTTGTCCAAGGGTTCACTCATTAACTCCTATCAGAAGTTGCATATGAGTTAGCAGAAAATATAGACTTGCAAAAGTGAGAGAGTCGTATATCTGAAATATTTGAGTTGACACCTATAAATAGGCAAGGAGTATGAAGAAATAACACAACAAATGAGTTGTTGGCCCAATAACAGATTGTAGGATAAGAAATAAAAGGGAAAGAGTTGTTCATATTTTTTGATATTGTTGACATGGTGATGACATTTTAGTGAGTGAGATGAAGGGGACTGTCAACTGATGGGTGATGTATTTGAGAATTGGCACTAACAGGGTGGGTCCCGGGCCATGTAATCCTGTCAGCGTGTAATCTTGGAAGAGGAGTTGGATGATCGCTCTTATTATTATTTGCCAATATATTATCTCCATGTAATTATTACATATTAATCTGTACTTCCAGTCGGTAATAAATCTATTTCTGTTGGATATGAAAAACGTTCCGAGCTTCATGTTTAAGTTTCCAGCTTTCACTCATTGAACATACTATGTATTAGTTGTGGGCAGTTTTGTGGGCATGCTGTTAGCAGAGTGAAGGAAATAGTGCCTCCAAAAGACGCTATAAAACCGCCTCCATTTTTTCATTTACAAACAAAAGCAAGGAATCTCATGACTAAAGATGATCTAAGTGCCCAGGAGTTGGGATTGGAGGCAGCCAGGATTTTCGAAGATTTCCTCACTGAAGATGCTTCCTTTAAATTAACAAATATATTTAGCAGATTGAAGCTATGGTATGCTCTATTTTGAAGTGGGTAATCTATTGGAGTCGATATACTCACTATGATATCTGCCCATTGGAAGTCACTTCGAAGCAGCCACACTAACTTGTAATATAAACAGGGACAAATTTTCTTTAATGCCTCGGGAGGGAAGGTGTGTTTAGGCTGACAGTAAAGCTAATCAAACCATCCAGAAATCGCAGTTGTCTCAAATGCAAGGTTAAAATATAAAAATTGAAGGAAACTAAAGTTAAGAGTAAAGACCTGCAAGTAATACGGATCCCTAGATACCTTAATCACCTAGGAGAAAAGATTAAGAATGCCGTATAATTAATATTAAGATATTAAAATGTAGGCTTATTACAGGTTCTTATTTCTCAGGAAGAGAAAGAGATACAATTTCTCTTTATACACTACGTATATGAGACGCTTCTACTTTGGCAAGGCAATTGCAGCAAAGGAAGAGCTTAAGATAGCATTAAATCAACATATAGCAGCGAATTTAGGAAGGAAACTCAAAATTAATAATCAATAAGGTTATAAAACTCGATAAGGAGCGATATAAAGCTAATTTTAAGTTTGACAATGGGATTCATCAATTAAGAGAATTAGCAAAACTATTTCCCATGTTGAATGTTGCAGAGAAACATACAAGGACACAGGAAAGAAAATCTATGAGTGCATTTATCATGATAAAGCACTCAATGATCTAGCTGAGACAAGAGGAGAACAAAAGAAGAAATGTTCAGCAGTTTTGTAGCTTTATCATGAACCTGAACATCGATCAGCTTTTGAGTAACTGTTTGTAGTGGCTATCTCTTTTAGGCATTATCATTTAGAGAGAAATTTTATGATAGTCGTGTTGGGTATTGTAGAACTACTCAAAAATCCAAACATTAACAGAAAGTCTATCAATTCTGTACAAAAGTTATCTGTTTCAGGTACAAGGATGAATGGTGCAGAGATCAGGCCTAAGAGGTGTTGATATCAACTCTACTTGATGAAAATGAACTATTCTATGCAATGATTACAGTTGTGATTATAACAATAGTTATAATTAATAAGAATCCATAATAAATAGTGATCAATAAGCTTAAAGTAACACGTATATTTGGTAATAACAAGAAGTGTATAACCATAATTAGAGTAAGTGCAATATATGAGTGACAGTGAACCATATGATCTTCATAGCTTACTGAGTGTAATACCATAGCTATTTGGACTAGAGCTCACATATAAAAGCAGGGTTTCAAGTGCTCTAAGTGATTCCGTAATAAACCGGTACCATTCACCAGTTAAGTAGGAATAAGGATAGAAGTAATGGCATTCATAGGCTTGATAAAAGTTGAATCCTATCTGATATAGCATCTACTCGTATATAAAAGAGACCTTCTTGCTTCACCTATTTCACATAGTGATACTCAGCCTTGCTATAAGATTCTAGTAGTCTACATGTTCGTAAGGTCAGTACTATATAAGCTATACTATTCAATGGATTCACACTGGTTAACCTGTTGTAACGGTAATAAAAGCTCTTTTAGTATAGAGGTTCATCTCTCACCATGTTACATAATAAACAAGGTAGTATTGTACTAATATAGAGTCAAGGGTAAAGGTTCAATGTTCTTCATTAACATATCACTATCTTCACTGATTCCCATTGATTTTATTAGCTATGAAGAGTATGACATAATCACATACTAGCCCAACTTACCGCTTGGTAATCATAATCACACAGCTTACTGGTCATGTATAAAGAGTGGTCATAGCTTATCCATGAATTTATAAAATTTATTTTGAATGATCTCATAAGAATGAATTTTACCCCCTGATACATGGATACCCATAAAGATAGAATGCTACTTCAATTTGGTGATACAGGATATATGCTGTTTATTTTCAATTTACTAGGGCATGGACACCAGTATGCAATATGGCATTTAAATTAACATTGCAAGAATGTGAAATTATAGATTAGACATTATAGATGAAAATATCTATCGAATTATTTCATTGCATTTCAAATACGATTCAAAGAAAGAGAATAAAAGTGTAACTACATTGCGAATATGAAAAGTGAAAATAGGGGTATATAGAATGAAAGTGAGTAAAGTAGTGCGTCATAATTAGAACATGAATAAACTAAACCGAAGCAGCATCTGAAATGAGAAATTCTATTGAACATATTGATATCTATGTGAGCAAATTTTCTTTTTATAAATTCTAGGATTGATATCATACGTATCAAAGTATTTCGAATGTGTAGAAGTTGTTATATGGGTAACAATTGGTTATGAGCAATATAAAATGCATATGCTGTAATATGTGTTCGAGTGTTTACATTGCAGATTATGTACCAGTGAGTATCATGCAGAAAAACAGATTACTAGAACAATCTACGTGATGACAGATTTCCAAGAACAATTGAGACTCCATGAGATCCCAAGATAGGGTGTTGACCCTGGTCCTGCTGGGAGGAGTGGAAGTGTTGCCCACTGTTTACCCTCCAATACCTGGAGTCATGGGAGGACTGTGTGAGTCACGCTCCCCTAGACGTGTGATGATGACTGCCGGATGCCTACGAGCATGTCAGGTCGACGTAATCAACTCTGACATCATTGAGGTCTATGAATGGATCAGTAAAACTGATGCCATGGCATATTCCTGTAGAGGACGGATAGGATGGAAGTGGAAGAGATTAGGAAGGATAGGATGATTTTAGCATAGTTTGGAGACTCGGTGAAGATGGGAAGTAACAATTAAATTTCCAATACATACTTATTTAAAACGAAAATTCAATCTTAAAACAGGCATCCTACAATCACCCTAATCTCTAAAAACACAATATTAATCTGAGTATATAAAACCATAAACTTCGGGACGAAGTTTTCTGAAGGGAGGAAGTATGTAACGACCCATTCCCCCGTTATACCCAAAACAATATTAGCGTGTGAACGATATAGGCATTTGATAGCTACACCTGCCTATACCGTCCACATCGCACTAGTACGCCCACCTAATATCAAGATTACAAGGATTGGGGACTTAATATTAAGATTTCAGACTTTATATCAAATTCAACTAAGTATAAAATTTTATGAAACAAGGTAATAAAAGAAATGAAGTAATAAAGTTAAAACCCTTAAGTTAATGAATCTTTAAGTTAAAATGAGTATGCGATATTAAAGATTTATATTAAAGGTACTTAAATAAAATCCCACCTTTATAAATATGTATACGTAAGCACATTAATGGGGATCACCCACCATAACAACATTTAATGTAAACTTAAGGTTGGGTAAAGCCTCGGGAAGTTTGAGGCGGTGGAGGAAGATTGTTTACATTATATTCATATCCAAACATAATGAAAAGTATACCACCATAAATACATAAAATATCATCATTAATAAGGATAAGACTTCGGGAAGTTAGAGGCGGTGGAAGGAGATTATTTAAAGGAGGTGGTATGGAGGAGAAGGGGGGGGAATGTTTTCTTGGAGGAGAAGAAATGGTTTCTGCTGAAAGGAGAAGGAAGGAAATGCCGGCTTGCAGTGTTTGGGGAGGAGTCTCTTGTTCTTGGAAATCTGGGCACGGGGGACAGAGGGGACACCCTCTGGGTCTGGGATTAGTCCCGGATTTGGCTGGGAGGATTCGATTGCCCCAGTAATCTGTTCTGTTCACGACATCACCAACAAATCTTCAGCCGCTTCAGGTTCAGGATTCGTAAGTTTGTGCTGATTTTCAGGTATTTTTCTACATATAGGTTAATTATGCAAGCTGAAATTTCAATTTATATCCTTTCAATGTCTTATTAGATCTGTTTTACTTAAGCAAAAGTTCAAATAGGTACAAATTCTAGAAGTGGTTTCTACACCGGGTTTATAAAATAACATTCTGATTTTTCTGCAAAGGTCTCATGTTGTTTTCTTAAATCTCTATCAATCTAAGCTCTGGATCTAAGTGTGCAGGGAAATTTTTCTTAAGATTGGGCGTCTGGAGAAGTCTTCGGTTGGACCAGCCGACTCCCAATAAACATAAATCTGATAAGCTCTTTATTTGTTAAATTCCAGGTCTATCTTACGATGTTTGTGGTTTTGCAGGGTTTCGAAGGCTTGTGCCTCTCATTAAAACTTTAAATCTCTGAAAATTGTGCTAAAACGGATTTAGATCTAGCCATGAGGGTTTGAAATCTGTAAAATAGTTGTAAATTTGTAACAACTTTTTTTTTTTTTTTTTTTGGATTGTGATAGTTTAATTGTTTCATGTTGTGTATATCTTCAAATCTGGCTGTCTTTTGCAGGTTAAGGGTTTAAATCAGAAATTTTTTTTTTTAGATCTAAGGCAGATCTTGCCCCCAAGGGCCAGATCTGGCCTCAGAATCGAGTCTGTTGGCGAATCTGAATGTTATTTGATTTAAACGGCATTCAAAAACTAATTTTAAAGGGAAGAAATTTAATTTTGCTGGGAAATTTGTGCGTATGGGATTTTCTTCACTCTACTATTTGCCTATCCATCCGATCTGCAGGTCGATTTTCCTAGCTGTCCT
This sequence comes from Pinus albicaulis, assembly GCA_034641835.2. Taxonomy (NCBI): domain Eukaryota; kingdom Viridiplantae; phylum Streptophyta; class Pinopsida; order Pinales; family Pinaceae; genus Pinus; species Pinus albicaulis. The sequence continues at coordinate 739,956,063 of CM076572.1, forward strand.
TGTCTACATCACCTCTGCCCTGCTGCCGTCCTCCATTCCTGCTCCATTAAACCCTTGCTCCCCCTTCACGCCCCTTTCCATCTTCCACTCAACATTCCATAATCTGGGTTACACAGAAAAATTCTTAAGTCTGCTGGACGGATTGAGGTGTGTTGGGTTTATTGAGATCACTTCCTGCATATCCGTCTAAATTCTCACGCCTTTCCTCTGCCCGTTGAGCCCTCCAATCCAGCGGCCTCCTTCTTCTCGTGCCTGCTCCTCTTCAATCTGCATACACAAAACAAATTCACGCAGACGTCAAACCTCAAAAGCTTGTGTTTCGATTTCTTTTGGTGCGGATTTCTCACATTGACCCCATTCTCTCTGTCTTCAAGCCACGTCGTCGACCTCCCCTCCGTCGTGCTCCATTCCGTCCGGCGTCCAAACTGCAAAACGACAAGCTCGAACCCGCGTCCATAACTTGGCTCCTCGACCTGCAAACACAGAAAAACAAATAAACGCACAGATATAAAATTCGAAACCTCACATGTATATGTGTTCAACTTCGATCGGTCCTTTTTTTTTAATGTGTAATTTCATTTTAGTGATAGCGTTAGATTTTAGTTAGTTTTAATGGTTAGTTTGGCTTTTTAGATTTTGAGTTTTAGATTAGTTTTAACTTTTTGTTATTTGATTGTTTTAGATTTAATTTAATTTGTTTGGGTTAGATTTATTATTTTGACTTTAGCATAAATTTTGGTGTGATTTTAGTTTAGTGTATAGTTGGGTTTTAAGTTTAGAATTTGATTGTTTAGTTTAGATAGAGATAATTTTAGCATGGTTTTGATTTAGTTTTAACTTTATTTTTATTTTAGATTTAATTTAGTTTAGCAACTTTGTTTTAATTCAATTTTGTTTAGATTTAGGTTTAAGTTTAGTTTAAAATTTAGATTAGAGCTTTTATTTAGATTTAGATTTTTAATTGGTTTTAAATTTAAAAATAAAAGAACAAAAAATTCCAAAAATCTTAAAAAAATTAGAAAATACAAAAATATAAATTTTTTTCAAAAGTTCTTAGTCAAATGAGCTAATTTTATCTAAAGTTTTGACTATAGAAACATTTTCTGGATCAAAATTAATTGAAGCATCATAAATCTAGAAATATTGCAAATCTCGGGCATTTTCATCTTGTGATAATATTGCTGAGGGTTTAAGATATTTTTATTCATGGTTGTGGTGTTTTTCAATCGAATATCATTGTGATCAATCGTGTTTTAATAAGCAGCAATTAATCGTCACTTATTTGTTTATAATTGCATAACGGGATTTTATTTGACTCCATAAGGCACTGGTCATAAACGTGAAATCTAATCCGTGGATTCTCGTTAATTTTATTAAGTATTTGATGTCTTAGCTGTGTCTCCTGGATTTTTCCTCTTCATTTCTAATAGGGTCTACCTCCCTTAGCTTGCAAGGAGACAACTTAAATAGAGAGATTGGAGATAAGGGTGATAGCCCCCAATCTGAGCCGTTGTCGCGGTGCCTTGACAATCTGTGCGACAACATTTTTTGGCGCCGTTGCCGGGGAAAGAGTTTTTCTGTCCTTGGTATTAACGACATTTTATAATCTTCTGATCTTTCATCACCATTCATTAGCCTGTCGCAAGGGATCACATTTTTTGGTGTCTTTCATCTCTTCATATTTTCATCGTCTTATCTTTCGTCATATCTCTAATCATTTCATCATCGTATTTTTAGCACCTGGAAATTTTGGTTGGCTTTTTGTTTGGGTGGCGACTCCACTTCTTTAATCTTTTTATTCCCAGACAAGAATCCCCCCCTGATATCCATCTGCTATCTATCGATTATTTCTCCTGTTTTAGAATTAGTTTCATGTTCAAGTGGCGACTCCAATTCTTTCATTTTTTACAAGAGTTCCTGTTAAGAAGTTCGCTTCTTGAGGACCTTTTGACTATTCTTGAACAAAGATCTATTTCTAAAATCCTAAAAACGATATCATGGATGTTTTTGCCCCGTGTAATTTTGCTAATATTCAGGGTTATCCCCATGATCTCCCTCAAATGGATAAATTACCTATCTTTCAAGGAAATGATGCAGTTAGTGTTAAATCTCATTTGTTTGCTTTCACTAGCTGGTGGAATAGATTTGCAGTTACAAATAATAATTTCGATGATGTAAAGATGAAAACTTTTGTTCTTACTTTTGGTGAGGATGTTGCTGAATGGTTCATGGAAAAACCTGATAATTCATTTGATACTTTTGAATCAATTGTAGCTGCCTTTAAAGAAAAATATGGTGATAAAAGGGAAGATAGGCATTTGGTAAGAGAGATCAGTACCATAAATAAGAAAGAAAATGAAATGACTGAAGAATTTAACAGGAGATTTAATGGTATCCTTAGAGAAATATCTCAAGCTCATAAACCTCCTGATGGATCTCTTCTGAATTTTTACATTGATGCTTTTGATTCTGATACTTCATATGAGTTAAGGCAAGCTAAAACTGCAAATTATAAGGCTTGTCAATCTTTCGCTGAGGAGATTGAAAAGGATAAGAAAGCATTTGGAATGTCCAAAACTCTAGATTTTGAAAAAGATGATGATGACCCTATGAAAAGGTTAATGTAGAAACTTGAAAGCATGGTGCTTAATCAAGCGAAATTGATCTCTGAACATGCTAAGGAAATAAGTGTCTTACAGGCTGGGTTGGTCCAAATGGAAAGAGTTCAAACGCAAAATTCCCAACCTAGAAATAATAAGGCTTTGCAGAAAAGAGGCCTATCTTATGAGCAGAGACCGACAAATCCGCTTGAATCTACTAATCTGGTTGATGAAGTTCCTCCTTATTGTAGAGCCTGTAATGATCTTCATACTTGCCATGTTGTCAAAAGAATCATAGCTAGTAGAATGGCAAGGTCAAGCCATCAAATTAATGTTGTTGGTAAGGACTATCACATGCATATAGAAGATCATGAAAGTCAGGTTAAGGAACCAACTCAGATGATTAAGGATGTGCAACTCAATCATATGCAAATTATTCAAAACATGGAAGCTAATCAAATCTATCTTCAAAATAAGATAACTTCCATGGAAGCAAGTCATGCACAGGAAATAAAGATCATGGAATTTAATCACTCCAATCAAATAATTTCCATGGAAGAAAAACATGTTAAGGAAATAAATGTCATGGAAAACAGGTTAAAGATAATGGAAGTTAATCATTCTAATCAGATGTCCATCATGGAAGCAAGACACACCTAGGAAATGAATACCATGAAGGAAAATCACTTGTTGGAGATGAGTTCCATACAGAAGAAGTTGGAAAAAATGGAAAAATTACATATACAAAAGTTTCAGCCGAAATTTGATTATGAAGATTCATCAACAGATCAGAAGACTTCTTGTCTGCTAAGGCCATTCCCATCTCATCACACGGAGGATTTCCCATCTCATCACACGGAGGATTTAACTATGATTTCAAAGGATGTTGAGAAAGACCAAGCTTATATGTCACCATTGACAGAGTATATCCAAAATAATATTGGTCACGCTCTAGGTTCTTCAGATATTTTGTACAAACATTTTCAAGATGAGGACAAGAATTCTACAGTGGTCTCATTGCTGACATCACAACCCACTCAGAAGAAGAGAAAGAAGCAAAAAAGAAGAAGTAAGTGGTTTGATTCTTCTGATGGTCGAGAGCAACTTGACATTTGGATAAGACAGAGTCCTACATTATGCAAGATCGGCCATGGCACATCTGAAAAGCAGCCTACAGACTTGCCTGAAAGCAGGCAAATGCTCAGCATACACTATATTGAGCACATCTGATGCCACAGGGCATCCTCTGTATCGTATTTCTAACCCTACTCCTTGTTATTTCAGCGTTTCATTTTTGCAGTTAGAGTAGATTTACTTTTCATGTTAAATAGAATAATAAATAAAAGAAGAGCTTCTATTTTTCATGAACTTAATGTTATATGATGATATTTGGATGGACGCTACTTATGTAATCTTGTGTGTTGCTTGGATGCAGATTCTGGATTCTCACATTCCTTCAATGAAGCAACGTGTCCCCAAGTAGAGCCAGATGTTGACCGCACTTTGTCAACTACCCCATAGCAGTACACCCCCATTTTTTCAAATGGGATTCGTCATGTTCAACGTGGTTGTGCCATTCAGATTCCATCATCCAGTTTTCATCAACAGTTGACATTGTTTTACAAATGATGTAAACCCATTCTGCATGTAATGATGTAAATGATCTAAGTAAGACCGTCATGAATGTAACAACCTAGGTAAGCCTAGTATGTTGTTGATGATCTCTATCCTAGGAGGTTTTTTGTCTCACTGATTCACGAAAGTGATCGGCAGAGTTTTTCCCTCTAGCCTCACCCCAAAGCTAGGGTGGATTTTGTCATCAGCATACTAAGTGAGTCCTAGTGTTTCTATCGAGTCCTTGTAAAAGTAGTTTGAGCTACTTGGTCTACTAGATCATATTTTGAGTCGCAAAACTGGGTATTTATTTGAGGGTTTATACAAATGGGTTTTCCCCCTTCATGTATGTAAATGTATTATTTCATGTAAAAGAGGGTTGGAAAAATAATTATAATCCCCTCTCAGTGAATTAATTAAATTTTCTGGTCAATTAATTAATAAAATCTTAAACCAGAAATTTAATTAATTTAGGGTCCTAAGTTAGGATTAAATCTTTAAAGGCAAAATTTGTGGATCCTTGGAAAATGATTTTGAAAGCCCCAGGCCAAGGGAATATTGAGAATTTTAAGAAATATTGGACCCTTGGGCCTTGGTGGTTAAGTCAAGGTCAAAATTTTGGGGTAATTAACTCAAAAATAATATTTTTGAGTTAATTAAAATTTAATTAAATGATAAATTCGTTTTTTCCCCAAAATTTTAATTTCAACGTTCCGGATTAAAAGATAATTAAATCTTTTGGACGGTTGAGATTATTTTGACGAGGATCATCCAAACTAGCCGTTAGAGATCTAGTCCTATAAATTTAGAGGTCTTTGTCATTCTTGAGGCATCCGATCTCAGAATCGTGCACTTGCTCTTAGAAGCTCTTGTAAACTTTTTGAGGAATAAAGCTAAAGACTTTGGGGTTACAAATCTGGATGTTCCTTCTCAGATCTATGTGGTGAATTGTCTCTAAACTCTGCTACTTTGTTTCTTGTATTTTATGGTTGATGGCCTTCATGGATTAATCTGCATATATGTATCTTATGCAGTTTTCTGGGTTTATAAAATAACATTCTGATTTTTCTGCAAAGGTCTCATGTTGTTTTCTTAAATCTCTATCAATCTAAGCTCTGGATCTAAGTGTGCAGGGAAATTTTTCTTAAGATTGGGCGTCTGGAGAAGTCTTCGGTTGGACCAGCCGACTCCCAATAAACATAAATCTGATAAGCTCTTTATTTGTTAAATTCCAGGTCTATCTTACGATGTTTGTGGTTTTGCAGGGTTTCGAAGGCTTGTGCCTCTCATTAAAACTTTAAATCTCTGAAAATTGTGCTAAAACGGATTTAGATCTAGCCATGAGGGTTTGAAATCTGTAAAATAGTTGTAAATTTGTAACAACTTTTTTTTTTTTTTTTTTTGGATTGTGATAGTTTAATTGTTTCATGTTGTGTATATCTTCAAATCTGGCTGTCTTTTGCAGGTTAAGGGTTTAAATCAGAAATTTTTTTTTTTAGATCTAAGGCAGATCTTGCCCCCAAGGGCCAGATCTGGCCTCAGAATCGAGTCTGTTGGCGAATCTGAATGTTATTTGATTTAAACGGCATTCAAAAACTAATTTTAAAGGGAAGAAATTTAATTTTGCTGGGAAATTTGTGCGTATGGGATTTTCTTCACTCTACTATTTGCCTATCCATCCGATCTGCAGGTCGATTTTCCTAGCTGTCCTTGTCTACATCACCTCTGCCCTGCTGCCGTCCTCCATTCCTGCTCCATTAAACCCTTGCTCCCCCTTCACGCCCCTTTCCATCTTCCACTCAACATTCCATAATCTGGGTTACACAGAAAAATTCTTAAGTCTGCTGGACGGATTGAGGTGTGTTGGGTTTATTGAGATCACTTCCTGCATATCCGTCTAAATTCTCACGCCTTTCCTCTGCCCGTTGAGCCCTCCAATCCTGCGGTCTCCTTCTTCTCGTGCCTGCTCCTCTTCAATCTGCATACACAAAACAAATTCACGCAGACGTCAAACCTCAAAAGCTTGTGTTTCGATTTCTTTTGGTGCGGATTTCTCACATTGACCCCATTCTCTCTATCTCCGAGCCACGTCGTCGACCTCCCCTCCGTCGTGCTCCATTCCGTCCGACGTCCAAACTGCAAAACGACAAGCTCGAACCCGCGTCCATAACCTGGCTCCTCGACCTACAAACACAAAAAAACAAATAAACGCACAGATATAAAATTCGAAACCTCACATGTATATGCGTTCAACTTCGATTGATCCTTTTTTTTTTAATGTGTAATTTCATTTTAGTGATAGCGTTAGATTTTAGTTAGTTTTAATGGTTAGTTTGGCTTTTTAGATTTTGAGTTTTAGATTAGTTTTAACTTTTTGTTATTTGATTGTTTTAGATTTAATTTAATTTGTTTGGGTTAGATTTATTATTTTGACTTTAGCATAAATTTTGGTGTGATTTTAGTTTAGTGTATAGTTGGGTTTTAAGTTTAGAATTTGATTGTTTAGTTTAGATAGAGATAATTTTAGCATGGTTTTGATTTAGTTTTAACTTTATTTTTATTTTAGATTTAATTTAGTTTAGCAACTTTGTTTTAATTCAATTTTGTTTAGATTTAGGTTTAATTTTAGTTTAAAAATTAGATTAGAGCTTTTATTTAGATTTATATTTTTTAATTGGTTTTAAATTTAAAAATAAAAAAACAAAAAATTCCAAAAATCTTAAAAAAATTAGAAAATACAAAAATATAATTTTTTTTCAAAAGTTCTTTAGTCAAATGGGCTAATTTTATCTAAAGTTTTGACTATAGAAACATTTTCTGGATCAAAATTAATTGAAGCATCATAAATCTAGAAATATTGCAAATCTCGGGCATTTTCATCTTGTGATAATATTGCTGAGGGTTTAAGATATTTTTATTCATGGTTGTGGTGTTTTTCAATCGAATATCATTGTGATCAATCGTGTTTTAATAAGCAGCAGTTAATCGTCACTTATTTGTTTATAATTGCATAACGGGATTTTATTTGATTCCATAAGGCACTGGTCATAAACGTGAAATCTAATCCGTGGACTCTCGTTAATTTTATTAAGTATTTGATGTCTTAGCTGTGTCTCCTGGATTTTTCCTCTTCATTTCTAGTAGGGTCTACCTCCCTTAGCTTGCAAGGAGACAACTTAAATAGAGAGATTGGGGATAAGGGTGACAACCCCCAATCTGAGCCGTTGTCGCGGTGCCTTGACAATCTGTGCGACAACAAGGCCCTTGGTGAAACAGGCACCTTCTGCTCCCTTTGACAATTGATTTCCCTCCTTGGAAATCTACCAAATCAACTGTGATTCAACTCTTCTTTGATCCTCTGATCAAACTGCAAGTTTCTTTTGGCTAGAAACCCTCTGAGAAGCTGATCTCCTCCCACTGTTTGTCACTTGTGCTAAGGCTAAAAAGCTTGAAAACTTCAGAAATTTAACCCCACCAACATCTTCTGAATTTCTGCATGTTTTATGGATCTGACAAATTCAGATTTGAATCACACTGGCTAGCTTCAGACCAATCCAGCGCTGTTTCTGAGCTGCCTCTACACAGTAATTGCATGGGCTTGCTAGGAGACAGTGTTAGACAATGTCACCCTTCCCTCTGCGTGAATTTGCCTCTGAAAACTGCGTTGTCCCTTCAGATTTGCGTTTCTGCTGCTTTTCCAGCTGCTTTCTGCAGCTAGAACCTTCAGTCTCTTGTTGGTGACCCTCCTAGATCTGCAATTGCTCTGATACCATGTGGAAATTTCTGAATCTTTACACTTTATGCAGAAATTATTTACTGTTAATCTGGTTATGCTCCTCCTACTTAGAAAAGTTATTAACTGAAAAAATTCAAGTTAAAATCGAAGCAAAACACATAACAGATCCCCACCAATCCAAATCTAGAACAAGTTCATGCACACAAAGACAAATTGACACAGTTATTTCTGGACAAATAGTCCCCGGAAAAACCCAATGCAGGAAAACCGGTCTATGGCTGCTAGAGGGTTTTATTATTAAGAATTTTCTAAATACAAGAAGCCTGGGTTCCAGATCTGGAAAACCCGACAGAGAAATATTAGATCTATAGCTCACTCGCTGATCTAGGGCAAAAATAATGACTGATCCACACCCTCAAACGAGATTTACAGAACTCAGCCAAAATTAGGGCCTAGAAACCCCGGCGCTGCCCCTGAAAGTCTCTGTGTCAGCCTCTGAAGCCCCTTTGACCCTCAGCGCTGCTCTGGAAAGGTTTGCGTTACCCAAGACTGGGTGACGCAGGCCCTACGCTGCCCCTTAGGGTCTCTATGTAACCCTTTGAGGGTTTCCTGCTGAAAATCACGTTGTCCTTGGAGGGACTGCGCTGTCCTTGCTACTGCAGCTTCCCTTATCCTCTGCGCTGTCCTGTGAGTTGATCTCTGCCTCTTGTGTATTTTAGATCTTGGGATCAGATCATCCACTTGGCCTAAATTCCCCTCTCTGTAGATGAAACACTTCTGAGAATTCTTAGCAAACCCGCCCTAGAATCTCAGCTTAGCTTCAGTGCTCTGCCTCTGTGTGTCTTTAAAAATGACCCCAAGCCTTTCCTTTATACTTTTCTCGTTGACAAATCAACGGCCATGATCAGATCTTGAATCAATGGCTAAGATTAAAAGAAAGCTTGATCCGTGTGACTTAAGACAATTTCATCACATGTTTAGTTAAATTCACTTTAATTATTTAAGTTCCCTAAGTTTTAACTTAGGAAATACATTAAAATAATTAATTAATTTAATATCTCCTAAACCAGATGAAATTTCCCAAATCAATTTCTGGGTCTTGTAGATCAAGTGTACTCTAGTCCCTCCACAAAATTTGGGAGCTAGAGCATAACTGATGCTACCCCAAGTACACAAAATCTCAACAACTAGTTCCTTGATCTTCTGCGGTAGGAATAATATACGAAGGAAGTTGAGAGTGTCAGCCTGCTGAACTCCCTTATTGTTAGGATTTGGATTAGGTTGGATTGGGAGCTGAGGACGAAGGGGAGGATTACTGGAGGGAATATTAGAAGGCAATTGTAGTTGTTGTTGTGGCATTGGTTGGGGGAACTGTCTAGGAGGAGAAGGTCCACGATAATTCTTAGACCATGAAGGGTTTCAGCTAGACTGAGGAAGCCAAGGCTGCCACGACGAGTATTGACAATATTGAGGCCATGTAGGTGAAAAAGATACCGACTGAGGGCCAATATTTAAATTACTGAAATATTGAGAAAGGTCTTGAGGCATACCTTGATTCATATTTGGTGGCACGACTGCCATGGCTTCTTGGAACCCATGAAGTACAGTTGATCTACTGCTTCATTTGCTCCCCAAAAGAATGCATTTAGTCCAGGAAGAGAAGAACATGAGCTGGTAGAATGACTCTGTTCACATATTGTACAAGCCTCCACAGTGTTCAATGAACATTCTTTCAACGGATGTTTCTTCCTGCATTAAGAGCAGAATATTGCCATGGTCTTCTCCAATTCCATTTGCTTCTGTTTTTCATTTAAAGTGTCCATTTGAGCGGATAATGTACTCAAGATATTGGTCCTTAAATTATCCAGCAGATTTCCAATTTCTGCCTTCGTAACTCCCCCGCTAGATGTCTTAAGGGTCCGAATTCCTAGCTTATTCCTTGCAGCTCCTCGTGAACACTGAATGCATAATTCGCAGATGGTGTCGAAATCTTCTTTCGATATATCCCTTTTTCCTACTATATTCAAACGTTCCAGAGACTCTTCCCTTAATGCCTGGAGAAATATGATTTTCAAGATGTCCTTGTCCAGGTCACTATGGCCTGATCTCTGCAAAGTATATTTGAAATGTTCCACACAATCCTCCATATTCTCATCCTCCTCCTGCATAAATTTAAAGATTTCTTCCTTGATATCTCAAGATTTGCAGTAATCTTGATACTTCTCCGGGAAAATCTTCTTCATGTCATCCCATGAGGTGATAGTTTTTCCCCCGAAACCCATAAACCATCTCAAAGTTGTCCCTTTCAAAGTAGCAGGGAATATTTTCAACTTTTGAGCATTAGCTATATAGTTGTACCCCCGACAGACAATGTCGAATTCGAAAAGGAATGTGTCCGGATCTTCAGAGGAAAGCCCATGGAAATTAGGCAATGCTGTCAAAGGAATGGGCTTCATCGGCACACCACCTCTAATATCTCCAATTGGAATTTCGATCGAGGCAGGTGCCATGAATATTTTCCAGTATTCACTTGGGACCTCAACAGGTTCTAGTGGTTCTTCAACAGATGGTTGAAGTTGTTTAACATCACTTCCTTGATCGCGTGGCGAAGCGAATTCCTTCAAATCTTCTTCTCCTGTACTTGGACTACTCAATTCCTCTAATCCTCTACTTGCTACTTCCTCTCCTTCTGCTGTCAAAAGGAGTACTTCTGCTTCTCCTAGTACTCTGCTCGCTACTTCTTCTCTTTCTGCTGTCGAAAGGGGTTCTTCTGTTACCGAGGGTAGTATTGGTTGCACAACAGACTGCCCCTCGAATTTCATCTGAGTTCTCACCTTGACAATGGCCCAAGAAGATGCTTCTGATTCAAATTTTGCAATGAGTTCTTGGATATAGGTAATCCTTCCTAAATCCTTCCTTCCTCTCTTTGGGAGTCCTCCTCTACCCCTTTTATTCGAATCTCTGTTCATGCAATTGGTGAAGGAAAAACATTCAAACAATTCTTACAGCTCAGGACTTGGAGCAAGGTAAAAACTTCCCTCCCCAGGACGAGATAGTGATTTAAAATAGAAAAAGAAAGAAAGAAGAAAAACAATTAAGAAATCTTAAGCTTAGGACCTGGAGCAGGGCAAGGAAACTTCCCTCCCCAGGACGAGAGAGTGGCCCCTAGGAAATCAACAGAAAAACAAAGCAATTAAAGCTCAGGACCTGGAGCAAGGTAAGAAAACTTCCCTTCCCAGGACGAGAGATTGATTCTGAGATCAATACAAGTTGTGTTCTTGCACCTTTGATAGCCTCCCTGACAACGGCGCCAAAATGTTGGTGTCCAAGTGTAAATAATATTATTCAACCCTTTCCCACATTAATTATCAATCCGAGATGCATTTGATTATTGCAAGGCTAACATGCAAAGTATATGCAGATAACAATTACACAATTCCGTATAAATCACTAATTCAATAGACTACACAAAACAACAACCCACTGTAACAACAATGAAATGATAACGACAATCAATTGTAATAGCAACTAGATTCACAACATTAAGATTCACAACAATCACATTACACTGTTACAACAATAAAGGAAAGATGCGATACAGTAAAAGAAACTAACACACATTAATTCAACAACACCTGGTCAAGAGAGCGGGCCCAACTCCCTAATCAGAGCTGTGATAAAATAACAAACTCAAGAAGAGATCAGAAAGGTGGATTGCATTAAACTGAAATGGATTAACAAAGTACTGTTACAGTCTCTCAATTCTCTCATCAGCTAACCCCCTCTCTACAGCTATGTAACATCTCTTATACAAATTATTACATTAACAGTTCATGAAATTATGACGACCGTTTACCTACATTTACATAGTGGTTGTGATAAACAAAACCAAATGCAAAAGATAGTAGAGAGATAAATCTGAAGTTGTTCCACCATTGCAACGCTATCCCTGTGAAAATTTCTGAATATACTTAAACAAAAACCCTATTGTTAAATTCTTGATTTAGTTCTCCTACTTACATAAGTTATTAATCTGAAATCTTCAGTATTAACATCGAAGTAAATACATTAACAAACTACACATGCAAATCTAAATTGAATAACATGATCAATGACAAAGTGACACAAGGATTTTCTGGACAACTGTCTCCGGAAAAACCCAATTCGGGAAAACCGGTGCTGCTAGCTTCTGGAGGGTTTTTATTATTAAGCAAATTCTAAGTACAATAGATCTAGGCACCAAATTGGTTAAACCGACAAAGAAATAAAAACGGCAGCAACACCTATATCCGGAAGACAGAAACACTGACTGATTCACACCCTCAAACGGGATTTACAGAACTCATTGCTTTTTTGGCCTCTAGAACCCCAACGCTGCTCTGAAGCCCATTGCGTTAGCTTGCTTGGCCTACGTCAGCCTCTGTGATGCTCAGGAAGGGCCTACGTCACCCCAGACTGGGTTATGCTGCCCCTGCGCTTCCCTAGCTGGGCCTGCGTCAGCCCTCCTAGCCTCCTGTTGCCTCTGCACTGTGCTTGCTCGGCTCTCGGCTGCTCTGCATAGCTGCTCTAGTATGCTCCTTCTCTGCCCTCGTTGTACTCTTGGCCCGGGACCACACCATCCCCCTCGCCAATACTGCCCCTTGCTGCAGCTGAAAGACTTCTGAAATTCTTAGCAAACCACGCCCTAGAATTTCAGCTTAGCTTCAGTGCTCTATTAGTTTGTGTGTTCTCCAACTAACCCCAAGCCGCCTTCTTATAATTTTCTCGTTGAAACTTCAACAGCCGTGATCTAATCTTGAATCGATGGCTAAGATTAGAAGATGCTTGATCCGCGTCACTTAAGTCTCTCATCACATGTTTAATTTAATTACCTTTAATCTTTTAATTTTCGTAAGTTAGACTTAGGGTCCTTAATTAAATATCTCTTAAACAGGATGGAATTTCCCAAACTACTTTCTGGGTCTTGGAGATCTTATGTACTCTAGTCCCTCCACAAAGTTTGGGAGCTAGAGCACATCCGATGCTACCTCAACACCCCAAAATCTCAACACTCCCTCTTAGTGAGAAATGTGCTCTAGCAAAACACTTCACCCTGAAGTTTTGCACTAATATTTGGTGTGGGTCTTTGCGCTGATGCTTGGCTTGCTGCCCATGACACTGTCACCGCCACTGCTACATCCATACTGCAGCGCCCTCTCAATTTGTTGCATCGTGCTGCTCATAGCACTGCCACTGCTAACTACTGCACTACAACTTAGTTGCTGAGAGTAAGCAACTGAAGGACTCCTGCCCAATCTTTGATAGACAAGTCAGTTGGGCTGCATCTCATCACTGAAGCTCCATAGGCTGCTGCTCTGAGCTGTTCTCCGGAGGCTACTGCATTACATAAGCAGACCTACTCTGCGCTGCTGCCCTCTACACTGCTGCTTCGCTGCGCTGTCCTCCTGAAGCCTCTGCGCTGCTACAACACTGTACTGCGTACCCTACGCTGCTGCTGTATGTGCAGTGCACTGCTCCCTCGCAGTGTGTCAGCCTCTGCCTCTGCTTTATCCGTGATCTTCTGCACCCACTGCTCCACTTGTCCCGCTACTGTCTTAAGGCTCCCATAGCTTGTATGTGATCTAAGAGTTGGGCTACTCAAGGATTCCGCCAACACTCTGTAGCTGCTCTACAAATCAAGATCGCCCCACTTTCGTGGTTCATGAGTGCTCATGGCTATGTCATCGTCGGAGCCATCGTTTCCTACAGCAGCCTTTGAACTAGAAGCTTCCTTGACCTTTTTCTTCTGAGGACAATTGCTGGCGAAATGTCCAAGTTCACCGCACTAGAAACATTTGATCTTTGAGAGATCGCGCTTCTTTTTTCCCTTGCTGCCTCTTTGATGCCAAGGCTGCATCTTCCTCTTCTTCCTTCTTTATCTTGCTCGAACCAGTGCTGTACTGCCTTTTGGTCATTTGACGGATCTCCTCTTGTCGGAGGATAGCCCACATATTGTCCTAGTTGGGAAGGTCTGCTCTGTGAAAATTTATGAATGTGCTCAAACAGAAACCTTGCTGTTAATTTTCAGATTTACTTCTCCTACTTACGTTAAGCTATTAATGTGAAATATTCAACATTAACATCGAAGTAAATACATCAAACACCTACACATACAGATCTAAACTGAATACATGCACAATGACAAAGTGACACACAAGGATTTTCTGGACAACTATCCACGGGAAAACCCAATGCGGGAAAACCGGTCTTTTGGCTGCTGGAGTGTTTTATTATTAAGTAGAATCTAAGTACAACAATTCTGGGCACCAAACTGGTTAACTCGACAGAGAAATAAAACTTCAGCTATACCTCTATTTTCGAGACATAAAAACTGACTGATTCACACCCTCAAACAAGATTTATAGAACTTAGCCTTTTTCAATCTTCAAAAACCCTAGCGCTGCTCTAAAGCCCTTTGCGTCAGCTCTGCTAGCCTATGTCAACCCCTGCATTGCTCAGGAAGGGCCTACGTCACCCCAAACTAGGTTACGCTACCCCTGCGCTACCCTGGTTGGGCCTGCATCAGCCTTGTTGGCCTCCTGTTGCCTCTGCACTGCCCTTTTTGGGCCTGCGTAAGCCCTGCATAGCCCCTGAAGCCTCTGCACTGCCTCTGTTAGGCTGTGGCTGCATTGCGTAGATGTTGCCGTCTCTACGCTGCTCAGTCTGCTGCTTCTCTGCCTCTTGTTGAACTCTTGGCCTCGGATCAAACCATCCCTCTCGCCAATACGACCCCTCGCTGCAGCGAAACACTTATGAAATTCTTAGCAAACCACACCCTAGAATTTCAGCTTAGTCTCAGTGCTCTGCCACTGTGTATGTTCTCCAATTGACCCCAAGCCTTTCCTTTATACTTTTCTCGTTGGGAAACCAACGACTGTGATCTAATCTTGAATCGACGGTTAAGATTAAAAGAAAGCTTGATCCGTGTGACTTAAGTCATTTTCATCACATGTTTAATTTAATTAACTTTAATCTTTTAATTTTCCTAAGTTAGACTTAAGGTCCTTAATTAAAAAGATTAATTAATTAAATATCTCTTAAACAGGATGGAATTCCTTAAATCTCTTTCCAGGTCTCAGAGATCCTATGTACTCTAGTCCCTCCACAAAGTTTGGGAGCTAGAGCACATCTGAAGCTACCACAACACATCAGAAATCTCAACACTCCCTCTTAGCGAGGAAAGTGCTCTAGCAATAATACTTCTCCCCGAAGTTCTGCACTAATCTCTGGTGTGGGTATTTGTGCTGATGCTTGGCTTGCTGCCCTTCATCACTGCGCTGCTGCTTCTCTTCTGTAATGCTTCCCCTGACGCTGCCACCGACACTGCCACATCTGTACTACAACTCCCTCTCAATTTGCTGCATCATGCTGCACTGCAACTTAGTTGCTGAGAGTAAGCAACTGAAGACTCGTGCCCAATCTTTCATAGACAAGTCAGTCGGGTTGCATCTTCATCACTGAAGCTCCATAGGCTACTGCTCTATGCTGTCATCTGGAGGCTGTTGCAGCTCTGCACTGCGTAAGCAGACCTCCTTTGTGCTGAAGTCCCCTACACTGCTGCTGTGCTACGCTGTCCTCCTGAAGCCTCTGCGCTGCTGCAGCTCTGCACTGCGTAAGCAAACTTGCTCTGCGCTGCTGAAGTCACATCAGCCCCTCTGCACTGCTGCTGTTGCATTTGCACTGCGCTGCTCCCTCTCAGTATCTAGCTCTGCCTTTGCTCCATCTGTGATTCTCTACACCCACTGCTCCACTTGCGCTGCTACCATCTTAAGGCTCCCGTAGCTCGTATGTGATCCAAGAGTTGGGCTACTCAAGGATCTTGCCACCACTCTGTAGCTTCTCTACAGATCCATGTCATCCCACTTTCATGGTTCATGAGCACTCATGGCTACGTCATCTTCGGAGCCATCGTCTGCCACAACTGCCTTGGAGCTAGAAGCTTCCTTGCCCTTCTTCTTCTAAGGACAATTGTTGTCGAAATGTCCTAATTCGCCGCACTGGAAACACTTCACGCTTCTTTCTCCCTTGCTGCCTCTTTGATTCCAAGGCCGCATCTTCCTCTTCTTCCTTCTTCACTTTACTTGAACTAGTGTTGTACTGTTTCTTCGTCATCCGACGGATTTCCTCTTGTCGGAGGATAGCCCACATGTTGTCCCAATTGGGAAGGTCCGCTCTGCCCAAGAGACTTTGGACAAAAGTTTCCCATTTCTTTGTGAGTGCATTGAGAGCAGTCCTCACCATGACATCGTCATCTACCTTGATTCCCATACCAGTTAGTTGATCCCAGATCGATTGTAGTCTGGACTCTGGACAGAAAAGGATCGATCTCCTCTCCCTTGGCCATCATGAATAACCTCAGCTGGTTCTCCAGAAACATCTTCCTCTAGAAGGATCTTCCTTCATACAGTGTGGTTAGAGCCACCCACATCTCATGAGCCTTTGCCTTCTCGGCTATGTATGGGACCACATGATCTTTGACCCCGTCCATGATAAAGCGCTTGGCGTGTGTCACGGCTTCTTCAGGAAAAGGGAATCGGTCGGTGTGGCCATGACTTTCTTTGCATGCTCCCTTAGATCATATGCCTCCATGACTACCAGGATTCTGGCCTTCCAGATTGCAAAGTTGGACAGGCCGTCCAACTTATCATGATCACGTAGTCCGTGAGGTTCCTTCTGCTCATAAAATCCGTCGGAACGAATCCTCCTCTCTATGCTAGAGACTCAGATCTAGGGTCCTTGGTGAGAAAGGCACCCTTTGCTCCCTCTGACAACTGACTCCCTCTCTTGGAAGTCTGCCAAACAAAACGAATCAGCTCTCTTCGATCCTCTGATCGATCTTCATACTTCTTTGGCTGGAAATATTCTGAGAAGCTATTCTCCTCCCTCTCTTCGTCAACTTGGCTTAGGCTAAATTCTGCACTGACAGAATTTTAACCCCACCAACAAATACTGAAGGACTGCAGGTTAGCTTCCGGCACTCTGAATCAATAATAGCTTCAGGACTGCATCACCCTGGCTGGCCTCTATGTGAGCAGATAGTCTCAGCGTAGTTTCTGCACTGCCTCTGCGCAGTAAGTGCGTGTGCCTGCGTGGATTTGCGTGGAGACTGCGTCACCCTGGCCTCTGCTTCCTTCTGCTGCGCTGCCTTCTCTGGTTCGATTTTCTGTTGCAGCTGCTGCTTTCTCTGCTGCTTTTTGCAGCACAGATTCTTCAGTGTTATGGCTGGAGATCTAGGTTTAGATCTGTAATTGCTCTGATACCATGTGAAAATTTCTGAATGTGCTCAAACACAAACCTTATTGTTAATTTTTAGATTTACTTCTCCTACTTACATTATGTTATTAATGTGAAATATTCAACATTAACATCGAAGTATGTAATATTCCCATTTTTGGTATCATCCATGACAGGGCTAGGAGGGACTTCCGGAGTTAGGAGCAGACAGGTCACATGTATAGATTGGTGCTAACAGTGGGCTCAGGAGCTTTTCAGAGGAGTTTTGA
>CM076572.1:739973654-740278654 GCA_034641835.2 Pinus albicaulis
AGCATTTAATGCTGTCATAAATGCTGTAAAATTTCTGTTTTGGGTTTTTCCTATTTTGCACGTTTTCCAAGGCGGAGTGAATGCACGGAAATCGAGATAAGTACTGTTGTTTAGTTGCTGAAATTTTTGCTGTAATTTCTGCCTCTCTGTAAAAGCGTTTTTTCAGAAATAAGAAGGAGCTCTCAAGATTGGTTTTCCCCAAGAGTTGTAGGGAGTTTTTCCAGGGTCACCTTGACCAAAAATACTGAGTTATGATGTGTTGAATGACTGTTTGTTACTGCTGTTATTTTATTTCTGCATTTACAACATTCTGAAAAATTTCGAGAATTTGTGTTTTCAGCAAAATTTATTTTTCCAGTTGTTGAATGTATGGTTATGGGAAAGGGCATTTAACTATTTTGGAGTAATAAGGCGAAAACTGAAAACCGGGGTGGGAAACAGAATTTTCGCAGGGTTATTACAGGAGTATAACATCTTCTTTCTTCACTCCTCGTACAACTCTAGGATCTCAACCAACCTTGGATAGTTTTAATGAAAAGAAGAGCAAGGAGGCAGATATGGCAGTGAGGAGGTTTTGGTACCATAACAGTCTTTCATTCAACTATGCAAAGTCATATTTTTATCAGCCCATGGTGGATGCCATTGCAAGTGCTGGCCCTGGATACAAAGCCCCATCTTATAATGCACTTAGGGGGAAAGAGCTAGATGAGGAGTTGGAGTGTGTCAAGGAACAATTGGAGAGCATTAAAAGCTCATGGAAAATTACAAGTTGTACAATTATGTCTGATAGGTGGACAGATTAGAGGGGTAGAACAATAATAAATTTTGTTGTAGCTTGCCCTAAAGGAACCATGTTCCTAAAATCCATTGATGCATCTGCAAATGTAAAAGATGCGTAAAAGATGCACATTTGATTTTTACATTGTCAGTTGATGCGGTGGAGGAAGTTGGGGTTGCAAATGTTGTCCAAGTAATCACGGACAATGCAGCAAATTATGTAGCAGCTAGAAGGTTGCTTTGTGCCAAATATCCCAAGATTTTTTGGACTCCATGCGCTGCCCATTGCATAGACTTGATACTAGAGGATATTGGGAAGTTGGAGTGGGTGTAGGATGTTGTGCAAGAATGCAAGCAAATTACCAAGTATATTTATAATCATGCTTGGGTGTTGAACCTTATGAGGGAATTCACACAGGGTGAGCTTAGTCGCCCAGCTGTCACACAGTTTGCTACAAACTTTCTTTCCCTCCAAAGCCTTTTGTATGAGTACCAAGCTTTGCGAAGAATGTTTTGTAGTCAACAATGGGTATTTTGGAAAGATAGCACAAAACCAGAAGCATTGTCTATGAAAGCATCAGTCTTTGGTGATAGTTTGTGGGACAAAGTCACTGAGATTGTCAGCTTCACTGAGCCCCTTGTGAAAGTCTTGAGATTGATGGATGGAGAGAAACCTCCAATGGGATATATTTATGAGGTCATGGATAGGGCCAAAGAGGCCATCAAGACTTTCTATAAGGGAGATGAATCTAAATATCTCCCTATATGGCAAATTATTGATTCCAGGTGGGACAGACAACTACATTCACCATTGCATGCAGCAGGAGCATATCTCAATCCTAGCTTATTCTATAATGAGGGGTCTAACATTCAAAGAGATCCCGAGGTGATGAGAGGTGTCATGATATGCATTGAGAAGATGTTCCCGGATGTAGATATTCAAGACAAAATCAACCTACAACGAGATATGTACAAGGAAGCATCTAGCATGTTTGGATTCAGCTCAAGCCAACATCTCAAGGACAAGAAAATGCCTTGTAAGTGCAAACTGTTAGAACTTAGCTTGTAATTTTGCTAGTTCTCTTTTATATGTTTGGCATTGCAAACTGATAATCTTTGTTGTTATTTTTTTACAGCTCATTGGTGGATAGATTGTGGCTCTGAGGCACCGCAATTACAGGAATTCGCCATCAGAGTTCTGAGTCAACCCTGTAGTGCTTCTTCTTGTGAGCGCAATTGGTCAGTGTTTGAGCACATCCACAAAAAAAAGAGAAACAAATTGGAGCATGAAAGGTTGGCGAAGTTGGTTTTCATCTACTACAACCTTCAAATGCTCACAAAACAAGTGCAACCAAAGGATACAGATCCAATTTTATTGGATACTATTGATTTAAAGTTTGATTGGGTTATGGAGGAGGAGCCCCCTGATTTGAGTTGGCTTGATGAAGAGACTGAAGATCTCTCTAGTTTTCCATCTCAAATGGAGACTCCCAATACACCTGCCTCACAGTTGCTTCAGCCTTCCGACGCTACCATGAGCTCCACGAGGGCTTATTATAGGCGTGGTCATCCATGAGTGATGAGACTCAAGATTGTTATGAGACAATCCTTTATCATTTATGACATATGTATTTGAATATTGAACTTGCTGACATTTTCTATTTTAATTATGGAATCATGATTCCTTTTCTTATTCAGTATCTAAATGTTTTGCTTACAAAAATCAAATATGCTATGTTGTACTTTTATAGATATGAGATGATGTTATGAATTATTGCATATATTGTGGTTTTTATAACTTATAAGGACTGGAATTATCATTAGTTTCTTTTTTCTGCTTAAAATTTACCATATTTTAATTCTTTTTTGCATTTTGACGAGTCTTATACGAGTTTTATACGGGTTGTTCCCGAGTCTTATACGAGTCGACAAGTCAATGGTCAGACGAGTCTTATACGAGTACGAGTCGTGCAACATTGGTTATGAATCAATAATATGGATGTATAATGTGTATAATTTCACAAAATATAACTGGTCAAAACCCTCCTGCAAAACATTTCGTCAAAATGAAAGCCCGGAGCTCAAACAAGGTTAGTCCTTTCCCACAATCTGTGAACTTGGAGTCCATGGGCTAGAATACCTGTAGATCTCTATTAGATCTCTATTATGGTTAAGATTCTTAACCATAATTGTTAGATCATATAGTAAATCAAATCACCTAAGATAACTCGTACCAATAGAATGTTTTTATTACCAACAAATGAAATAAAAGTTGCAATATTTGGCAAAATATAGAGCATCAACAAATAAACTACTAGCACACACCATAGATCAGCAAATAGAAGAAGACCATGAACTGAAACCCCAAAGTCTTTCTATTATGAGAAAAATAATTCCAGCAGAGTAGAAGCTCTATACATCAGTAGAAAATTACTTCACCTAAAGATGGGAAATAGAAGCTTGATAGCTTCTTTATATAGAAAAAACCCCTACAAGTGGAAAAGAACGGCTAGTTGGCTTGATCCTCGTCAAAATAATCTTGTCCGTCGAAAATAACTTGATCTTCTTTTAATCTTCACCGTCGTTTTTTTATTTTTCAAGAAAAATTCGAATTTCTCTTCAAAATCATTTTTTATTAATCCAAAAATTAATATTTTGGATTAATTTACTCAAAAAAATAACTTTGACTTAACCACCAAGGTCCAAGGACTCAAATTTTCTTAAAATATCCATTTTTCCCTTGGTGGAGGACCTCCAAAATTTATTTTTTTTGACCCACGAATTTTTTTAATATTTTCCACTTGGAGAGAATTTAATTTCTCTATAATTATTTTTTGACTCAAAATTAATTAATTTTCTAGCTTAGGATTTTTATTTTATTTTTCCAAAAAAATTAAATAAATGACTATAGAGGGGATTAATAATTCTTCCACCCTCAAATATTTTAGCCATGGTGTCTAACTATGAGTAACCATGCACTAAAATGTTTTTTACATCAAATTATTACAAAATCAACCCTTAGAAGGGGAAATACACATTTAGACATAGACCCTCAAGACATTACTCAATTCTGTGATACAATATGATCTAGTATGAAAACAAGTGTGCTTATAATAAAATAATTTAGCCATAGTGGGATGATGCACTAAAATTATCCCTAAGCACAAGTTTACAACAGACTCGATAAACACTAGGACTCACCTAAGACCTTGTAAAGGAATTCCACCCTAGCTTTGGAGTTATAGCTAGAAGAAAAACT
Source organism: Pinus albicaulis (assembly GCA_034641835.2). Classification (NCBI taxonomy): domain Eukaryota; kingdom Viridiplantae; phylum Streptophyta; class Pinopsida; order Pinales; family Pinaceae; genus Pinus; species Pinus albicaulis. The sequence goes on from CM076572.1 coordinate 739,977,691, forward strand.
TTGTCGATTATGCATGTTTACAAACACACATAATTCAGAGGGGTTAAAAAACTTCCTAGGATGAAATCCTTTGCCAAAATCAGAGGCCTACTTAAGTATTGTTACATAATTAAATGGTCATAATAGCATCATTTACAATAATTTGCAGAAATTGGGTTTACAATGATGAAATTCCGGTTGAATGATGACATTGATATTTGAAAAAAATTATCTTCTGCTTTGTACTTTGATTGGACTATTGACAAAGTGTGATCAACAGGCGGCAAATATTATTCCATTAAAAGTGTCAGCAAAAATTAGTGGAGAGTGGCCCTCACCAATAAAACAATATTCAAAAAGGGAAAATCTAGAACTTGGGAGGCTCAAATGGAAATTATAAAATGAGGATGCACTCATTTGCTAATCATCATATTCTATGATATCTTGTCATTGGCAAGAGACTCGAGATTTTTTATCTTTTGGGTTTCAAGCAGAACCCTCCCTCTAGTTTCAGTGGATCTCTTACCAACCTAGCTAGATATATTCCTTCTTCGGTGGACGCTATTTGCCACCCTAGTTGGATTGGTTGTTCGTTATCTAATCATAATTTGTTGTAAGGAAGCTCAGACATTCTAGTTGTAATTTGATTGCAAGAATAGAATCTACAAGGGTCGAGTTCATCTCCATCAAGTGGGTCAAATACCAAGGGTTCAATGATTAATTTCTGAGCACATAACAAAGCCAGATTGCATCCAATTCATATCAGATCAGCTGGACCAAAGAGATTAGGCTGAGGTCATGTTATTTTCCATATTAGAAAGAAGTCAAGTTACTCAAATCTAAGGAGGAGACCCAGTTGCCATTTCTAGATATGATTTTTACTCAGAGATCAGAAGTACCAAGAGTAATGGCAGAAGTGTCCTCAGACACGTAATTTTATTAATAGAAAAAGAAATTACATGAGAAATTTGCAAGAGTTTACACCCGTAGACTCCAACACTCTTGCAATTAGGAAAATGACCTATTTATAAGCTAGATGTCCTAACTTATTTTAGTTATAGACCACTTGATAAAACAACAAGTGTTCATTTACAATAAATATCCTTCTAACAAATCTACTAACTTTATTCCTATAATAGAGCCTACGATATGACACTATTCTAGAGTCATATCTTTTGTAACAATATTCTATTTCTAAGTGTCTCTAATATTTATTTAAATAATCTAATTTAATAAATATTTTATCCTAGCTTTAAACTATGATATTTGGATCATCTAACATTCCCCCCTATGATCCAAAGGTACATTACAACCTATACCAAGTTCATCCCTGAACTTAGTAAATTTTAACCTACCAAGAGGTTTGGTGAAGATATCGGAGATTTGATCTTCTGAAGGACAATAAATCGGCTTGATGACATCCTTTGCAATGAGTGATCTGATATGATGATACTTGGTGTCCACATGCTTTGTCTTTGAATGAAAAATTGGGTTCTTGGAAAGCTTTATTGCTGACTGGTTGTTGATGAATAATGATGTAGCTTCTTTTGGAGGAATTCCCAAGTCCTGTAAAACTCTACGCAACCAAACAATCTCACATGTTGCTTCCCATGTTGATATGTACTCTGCTTCTGCTGAAGAAGTGGCCACTGTAGCTTTGCTTCTTGCAACTCCAAGACACTGCAGTTGACCCCATATTCATTAAATAACCTGAGGTTGATGCCCTATCATCATTACTCCCAGCAAAGTTGGCATCTGAAAATCCACCAAGTACAAAGTTTTTAGTCCTTTTGTAAAGAAGACCAAAATCTTTTGCTCCTTAGATATAACGAAGAACTCTTTTGGCTGCATTCCAGCATTTGTCTCGTGGTTCCTGCATAAAGCGAGAAAGAATATTGATGGCATAAGAAAGATCTGGTCAAGTAGTTGTCAGATAAATCGGGCTGCTAATCAACTGTCGATAAGTAGTGCTATCCAAAATTTCCCCCCGTTCAAATTTTGAAAGTTTCAAGTTTTGTTCCATGGGGGTAAGAACAAGCTTGCAATCCTGCATTCTAAATCGTTGAAGAACTTCGGCTGCATACTTACTCTGAGAAATGAAGATATGATGTGGACGTTGGAATACTTCAACTCCAAGATAGTAGTGAAGTAGTCCCAAATTTGTCATCTTAAAACCTGCATGTAACTCTGTTTTCACTTGTGCAATGTGATCATCATGTTGCCAGTGATAATCAAATCATCTACATACATAACCAAAATCACCAGATTTTTAACTTGTTGGTGTACATACAAGGTATCATCAGATTCACTTCGTTGAAAGCCAACTTTCCGAAGGTATTCGTCCATTTTGGCATACCAAGCTCAAGGACCTTGTTTTAATCCATATGAAACCTTTATCAGTTTGCACACTTTATGTTCCTATCCTTCAATTTCAAAACCTTGTAGTTGTGTCATATACACTTCTTCCTGTAAATCTCCATTGAGGAAAGCACTTTTTACATCCATCTGATGAACTTTCCATCCTTTCTGGGCCTGCCAATGCAAGTGTTAATCAGATGGTGTTCCATTTAGCCGTAGGAGCAAAATTTTCCTCATAATCAATCCCTTCCTGCTACGCAAAACCCTTAGCAACAAGTCTTGCTTTGTACTTGTCGATATCTCCATTTTTCTTGTACTTAATTCGATAAACCCATTTGCATCCGATGGGTTTAACATTTTGAGGACAATCAACAAGTTTCCAAGTGTTGTTGTCGAGAACTGTCTGATATTCATCAATCATAGCATGTTGCCATTCTTTATGTTTTACTGCCTCTCTATAGGTAGAGGGTTCAGTAAAATCATTTGCTATCAAGGCAAAATTTCCTTCACTTCTATGTGATCCCCTTGTTCCTGTTTTAAACTGCTCATTAGGCCTTACATCTTTCAAAATTTGAACTGCCCATTTTGGCAATTGATGTTCACTGGCTAGAGATTGTGAAAAATCGCCATCATTGTAATGAGGGTTGATGTAAACAGATGTTCATTGATCAACCGCAGATTCTGGGGGTGAAGAGTTAGTGTCAAAAGAACTGTTGCTACTAGGAGATTTGGATGAACTGCCAGAAGACCCAGACGATGCTAGTGAAGAAGATGGACTGGATGAATCATTTTCAAATGAAGGAAACTCAAGTTCATACCACTTTTGTGAATTTGGTTGACTTTGTATATTTTTGTTTCTTTTATCACCTTTTGTTTCTAACTTTTGAAGAAGACTTTCAATTTCTTCAGCACTCTTACTCTCATTTTCATCAAAAATCACATCCCTGCTCACAATAATTCCCATTGGACAAAAGTCGGTACCCTTTCTTCTCATCAGAATACCCAATCATTGTGCACTTCAAACTTTGTGAGTCAAGCTTAGTTCGTTTTTATTTCGGAACTAAGGCATAACATATTGATCCAAAAACTCTAAGGTGTTTAACTCGAGGTTTGAAACCAAACCATGCTTCATAAGGTGTGATTTCGTCTAAAGAAGCAGTTGGAGATCTGTTCCTTAAGTAGACAGTTGTATGAATTGTCTCGGCCCAATATATAGGACTTAAATTTTTGAAAGTTAACATAGATCTCGCCATTCCTAACAAGGTGCGGTTCATTCTCTCTACTACTCCATTTTGCTGTGGATTGTAGACATGGGTAAGATGTCGTTTTATGCCATTATCCATGCAATACATTTTGAATTCATTATAAGTGAATTATCCTCCATTGTTTGTTCTAAGAGTGCCAATATTCTCCTTAACTTCCTTTTCAATAAGTTGGTGAAAAGTTTTAAACTTTTCAAATGCTTCTGACTTTTGCTTCAAAAAGTATACCCAAGTCATCCTGCTAAAATCATCAACAAAGAGTAAGAAATATCTGCATCCTCCTAGCGAAATTTGTAAGGGTCCACAAATATCACTGTGAACCAATTGCAAACGCTTGTTTGCTCGCCATGAACTTGTTGGAAAAGTCTCTCGATGTTGTTTTCCATAAATACAAGCTTCACATTTTTCATTTTCCCTTTTGAAAGTTGGAAGTCCCTTAACCATTCCCTGTTTCTGTAACTGAGAGAGACTTTCAAAGTTGAGATGGCCATATTTTGAAAGTTGGAAGTCCCTTAACCATTCCCTGTTTCTGTAACTAAGAGAGACTTTCAAAGTTGAGATGGCCATACCTTACAAGCCACAATCTGAGTGGTGAAATGCCAGTACTTGTTGCTCCTGCAAAGTCAAAATTTCTTGGAATAAATGTCCCTTTCATCCTTAACAGTTTGCCATCTTCATAACCTGTCATCATTTTTTTCATGTTCTGTTTGACTGAGTTAATTTTAACTAAGCCATCCTCCATAATCACCAGATGTCCTTCTTGTCGAATCGTGACTAAAGATAGCAATTTTTTCTTAAATGTTGGTACATACCATACATTTGAAATCATTCTTTCTCCAATTCCAGGTAGAAAAACTTTAACTACACCGTTTCCATAAGGAGTATGTTTTGTTTTATCAGCAAGGTAGATTGAATTGAGATGGCATTGTTGGAAGTTCCAAAAGAAGTCGTGTGGAAAAGTCATGTGTTGAGTTGCTCTCGTATCCAAAATCCATGCATCTTCATATTCACTTCTAAGAAAGGTTGAAACCTGTAAAGCTGTTGATTATGTGTTTGTGAAGACATATTCTGAACCAACATGATCATCTTGATCATTTGCAAACTGTGCAATGTTTTGATGAAACTTAGGAATTTTATCAATGGAAGTTCTACAATCCTCAACATAATGTCCAACTTTGTTACATTTCCTGCAAACAATTTGACTGAAATCTCTGCCTCTGCCTTGATACTATCCTCTGCCTCTGCTTTGTCCTCTGTTTTGAGTTTGTCCTTTACCTGGACTTTGTCCTCTTCCTTGATTATAGCCTTTGCCTTCATTGTTTCCTCTGCCTTGAAAATTGCTCCTGCCTGAACTGTAGCCTCTGTTGAAATTGTTTCCTGAGTCCTCTGCTTTCACTGCGACCACGACCTTGTACACTGTGTGCTTCTTGACTTTGATTGAAATGTCCTCTTCCTCAGTTTCTAGAACTATCAATTGAGGATTTACTTGTGCTAGCCTCTGTGAAGAAGACATCTTCCCCAATCTGTTTCTTCTTCCCAAAATTTTTGTCATGTTGCGCTAACATATCACTCAACTCATCAAACTTGATCTTCTCTAATTTTCCAGTGACTTGCAAAGTTTCCAAAAAATGTGTGTAAGATGATGGCAATCCAGCAATTAAAATTGTAGTTAGGAAAATTTCATCAACAGCTTGAAAATCGGCATTTATTATTTCTTGCTTGATGATTTTAAGCCGTGAAATATATTCAAGAACATCACCACCTTCTGCTAATTTTTGTTGGAGCAATTTTAATTGAAGATCAACCTTTTTTGATTCAGGTTGGGTATCAAATAGATCTTTGAATGTACGCAAAGCAGTCCATGCATCTGAGGCGTTTTCAATATGAATATACATCTCATTGTTAACTGAAGACTTTATAAGAGCTAGTGCCTTGGCATTTTTGACTTCACATTTTGCAAGTAAAGCTGCATTTGTTGGTTTATTAGGCTTAATGTCGCCATCACATATTTCATGCCACAATTCATTATATATGAGAGTGCTTTCAATTAAGCGTTTCCATGTCTTATAAGATTTCACCCCTTCTAACTTATCAAAATCGGAGAACAGATTAATTAACTTCGACATGGTAGTGTTTAAGCAGTGCACCAAAAGAATCAAGCACAGGAAAAAATGAGCAACTCGTCACACAAAACACGCCACGCAAAAACAAACTATCGAGGCTTGGCCTTGACCCTCGTATAGTCATTGAAAAAGGAGAAAAATGACTGAGCTTTGCACTTGGCTCTAGTCAATTTCTCTTTCAGAGTTTACAATGAAAGCTTTTCAAAATTTGACCACTTGACAATGCCCTTCCAAATTTCCCTTCAAAAAAAATCTAACCCCCCCTCAAAGTAAAAAAAAATACTTTGAATTACAAATAATGACCCTTATTTCTCCAAAATAAAAATTACAAATAACATCTACTTATTACTCCAAAAAATTACAAAATTTACTGCTCCAAACATTTACAAATAACCCCTCACACCTTCTTTCTCCAAAAATATTACAAATAATAATAAATTCCTTATCTCCGAAATAAAATTACAAATGACATCTCCTTATTGCTCCACAAATTTACAAATTTTATAAAATAATCACCCCAAAAAATTATCCTACTTACATTACAAACATTTTAAAAAATAACACTTATCTCCAAAACTCCTATCGGTCCATCATCTTACATTTTTTTGGAATTTGCAGTTGATACCACAATAATGGCAGAAGTGTCCTCAGACACGTAATTTTATTAATAGAAAAATAAATTACATGAGAAATTTGCCAATTTTTACACCCGTAGAATCCAACACTCTTGCAATTAGGAAAATCACCTATCTATAAGCTACATGTCCTAACTTATTTTAGTTATGGACCACTTGATAAAACAAAAAGTGTCCATTTACAATAAATATCCTTCTAACAAATCTACTAACTTTATTCCTATATTAGAGCCTAAGATACGACACTATTCTAGAGTCATATCTTTTGTAACAATATTCTATTAGAGCCTAATTTAATAAATATTTTATCCTAGCTTTAAACTATGATATTTGGATCATCTAACAAAGAGAAGCGTTGCATTTCTCCTTGACAGTGCCACAGATCGAATTCATTGAGGCTACAAAAGGGCTGAGCTTCATCTTGCATCAGCATTGGGAGGGCCGCATTCAATTGCTACCTTATCGGAGGATCGAAGTGAGAGGAAGGAGTTCATATTCCAGATTTAGTTCTGCTCGGTTTTCAAGATGCCTAGGGTGAGTTTCTATCCTAGATCTAATGCCATGGCCGAATATTAAGCAAGGAACAAATTAGCTGAAGTGGAGGCCAAAAACTCATTCTTCCCATCTGCGTATTTTCCAGGGAGTATAGAAGCCAAACTTATGTGCCAAAAGGGAGCTCGATCTATGTTCTAGAGGAGAGTCGAATTGCTTTAATGGGAGTACAAATTTCTAGTTCCATGCACCATATTCTCAAGGAGGCCGAGTAGTAGATTTGCAGCAGTGAACATAGTTTCAGATTAAAGAAAGGTGACCGAGTCCTGAACTGGAAGAGGCAGCCAATTATATATATATATATATATATATATATATATATATCTGAAGATTTTTGCCTACTCAGAGAACCGAGTTGGTTTCAAAGGCACGTAAAGTCAACCAGTTCAACTTTTTATCAGTTGTGCTCATTCCAAGTGTCCTATCTGTTGAGAATTTTGAAGGGCTTAAGGTTAATACAAATTCTCTTCCTGATAATTACTTGTGAGCTTGCTCATGTTGCTTATGTCTTAATTAATCTTTCATCAAGTTAATTATCAAAATGTACAGGACACAAATGTTAGGCTGGAGAAGCAATTTTATTGTGGGAAGGTAAATCACACAGATTTACCTTCCTTATTTCAGAATTCATCATAACCCAGATGATGTCACATAATATATATTTCTTCCAGACTTCGAACTAGATATAGCTTGACCGCAATCTTTCCAGAATAATCTTCTGCTTATCAACGCTGTGTTACATTAGAGATATTCTCATTTTCTGTTTCCAATACAGATCCGCATTTTTCTTCCCTTTTAACTTATCTCTATACAGACCTTTATTTGTTGTTGTCTTATAATCATCTGCAACTGTACTCCATAGAGAAGTCCGCACTTCTGCTCTTTCTGCTTCAGAACTGACCGAAAACTGATGTCTTGAATGAACCGCAGCAAGGAGTATATATATTGGCACATGCTTGGTTTATTAGGCCGACCATTCAGCTGTCGTGTAGGCCAACCACTCAACTGTTATATAGGCCAGCTTTAATATAAAATGAAAACTATATTTTCCAGCGTTAAAGATGATAGTTATGAGAGCTGTTTATGAGCCATTCTCCCACATGATCTTTGGAGGTGATTCTAGGTACTTCATTGACTCTTAATTATATTTATACCTAGAAGACAAACCCTAGATAGACATCAAGAAGAAGTCTATTTAACCTATAATAAAATCTTGCTCATGAAACCCATGAAGCAAGTACAAAATACATTTTATTATCTTTGTCCTCTTCTTTACATAATTACATAGTCAATATGAAGACCGACCTAATTACATTCTTCAACACTATTTCCAGCAGCATTGTAAACTTCATGTATTTGCTCTCAAATAAATATTAAGTTTTGCCTCAGATTCTTCTCTTCCAATTTGTTCACAAATTGTTTGACGAAAATCCTGTGTGCTCTTGGGAAATGAATTTGTAGAGTTTGCTTACAAATTGTTTGTGACATGCTTGAACGACTATATTGTGCCAACTTGTGATAAGCTTGAAGGACTATCTTGTACTAGCTTGTGAAACTGGCAAGCTATTGGTATGTATTTGTAATTCCATTTGCATGTATATATGAAGTGCACCTTCTGTCCAAACTTTGTGTACTTGCACTTTGGTTTTCAGCGTACATTATCATGGTGAATGAGTAGTTTCTAGGGCTGTTTGGTATGCTGATTTGTCATGAACAGTTCGCAGATTTTGTTGATATCAGATTTGTGGCAATAACAACAAGATTTGTGACAGTAAAAAATCTGCTGTTAATAATTTTCAGATCTGTTATATGTTGTGGATCATGCCCTATGTGCTGGATACACAGTTCCTTAAGCACAGTTGTTTGGTGTTTTTTTTCATGGGTCACCTTGTGTATTTGGTTCTAAAGTGAATATATATATGGATGTAATTTATATTTCAGATTCAGCCCTAAAGCTGAGTTTTTGTGGGAAATAGATCCAGTGAACCTCAAGGTGGAGGTGAAATTTTTGAATTTGCATTTAACAACAATTTCTCCAAATTTCCACACTTCTGCAGCATTTACCCCTGTTAAATTTAGCAACTAGGGCCAAACTCCACCTTGGAAAGCTCATGTGATGGAGATCATATTTTTGTCGGATTCCTCTTTTTGAGAGGTGCAAGATTGATCTAAAGATCATCTTATTCGGATGAGCAGAAGTGTGATTTTGAATTTATTATTCACACATGTGCAAATTGTTAAAGTCGGCCTCAGTCAAATATAGGCTCATGAAGCCCAATAGATGTGTCTCCACACCCTCAACAATTTGTATAAATAGGAGTGACCTTCTCCCCATTTGGACATCACTCATCTCATCACACATCTTTCTCTCTCCTCTCTTGATTGGTTCGTACAGCTTGGAGCAGCTCTCCCTCACCTCGCATGTGTCGCAGGAGACCGAATATTTCTGGACAGATTGCAGACCGAATTGCAGGAAACAGACCAGCATTGACCAGGGCGTTGACCAAGGGTCAAACCACCTCTGATGACTTTGGTTTTAGAGCAGAATATTCGATTTTTGAAGACCGCATTTATTGGCACCGTTTTTGAGGCATTTGGAGGTGTTTGACCAGAGTTCACTTCAGCGTTGACTTCAGGTTTGACCACAGATTTTACAGCAGCATTTGACTGAGTTTGACTAGACTGTTTTGGGTTGATTGGAAGGCCGAATTGGACTGCTGTTGACCGAGCTGCTTGGAGGACATTTTGGAGCCACTTTGACCAGTGTTGACTTTCTGGTTAGGGCTGCAGTTGACTGCTGTTAACTGCTGATTTTGACAGGATTGTTTTGGGCAAGTTATTTTGATATTTGTACTCTCTCTGCTGAACTATTGAAAAATAATAAGAAGAATTTGATCAAAGGGTTTTCCCCACATTGGGGTTTTTCCCTGGTAACTGCAAGAAATTGTGTCCTCTTGTCTTGGCTTGTCTTCTGCAATTTTGTTTATGTTCTATCTGCATTTAGTATCAATGTGATTAAGTTAATGTGATTGCTAAATTGGAAATTGATATTGGGCTTACAACGAACATTGAAGTAAATTGTGCTTAAGCATAGAACATACCATTGCTATCTAAAATTAACATGGTATAAGAGCCCAGTTGGAGACAAAGCCCAAGCAAGAGTGAGAAAAGCAATCACTAAGATTTGTTGGACAAGGACAAGATTCAATGGCTTCCTCATCTTACTTCAAATCTGAGGATAAGCTCAATGATAAATCTGATTATCATGCATGGAAGATGTCTCTAGACTTGACTTTGGAAGAGAATGAAGTCATGGACTATGTGCAGGGAAAAATTGCTTAGCCTCCTTCAAATGCACCGGCTAATACTAAAACAAAGTACAAGAAAGGTGAGGTCAAAGCGAAGAAGATCATCAGGAATTCCATTCAAAAACATTTGGTTGCTTACATTTTTGAGTTGGGCACGTCTAAGGAGATGTATGACAAGTTTGTGAGTATGTTCAAAGCTAGAAATGCAAATCAAATCCTCTTTCTGAAGAACAAGTTTAAGGATGTAAAGATGGATAGAGGGGAATCCATCCAATCCTACTTCATGAGGATTACCGAAATCAAAAATGATCTTATATCTATTGGAGAAGTTGTTATTGACCGAGAGCTCACTCTTATTGCCCTTGGAGGTCTTCCCCGAGCATGGGATGGATTCAATACCACTATCCTCAACAATGACAAGATTCCACGTTTTGATGAATTGTTGACTAGATGCACTCAAGAAGAGACAGAGATGATGGAGAGAGACATGTCTTCAAATGGGAATGATCCCACTACATTCTCCACTCATGCTAAAAGGAAGAACAATGTTGATCCAAAGAAACAAGGTCAAGGAAGATAGGGATTCAAAGAAGGAAGAAAGGGAAGATGCTTCAATTGTAACAGGTTTGGTGACTATGCTAGAGAGTGTCCTAATAAGAAGGATACACCTCGGGATGATGATAACAACCACAACCACAAAAATTTCAAGGGCAATGGAAATCAAAGGAATAGCAGGTTCAATGGAAAGAGAAATGCTCCCGCTGCACGATATGGAAATGGTAGACCTCCTAAAAGGTCAAGAAACTCCAGGTATGAGGAAACTAATCTTGTAGATAAGAAAAATGAATTTTATCTTATCTCTGCCCTCTCTACTGCCTCTCCTCTGGACACATTGGATAATTGGTCGATTGATAGTGGTGTCTCAAGGCACTTTAGTGGGTACAAAGAGGCCCTCTCAAATTTGATTGAAAAGGAGACTAATTTGGAAATCATACTTGGAGACAATGCCACCTACCCTGTGAAAGGAACAGGGACTATCACTCTTCATTTAAATCAAGGTCAAATCCTTCATCTACAAGATGTATTATATGTACCTGACTTGAAAAAGAACCTGATATCTATTTCTGCGATGGGAAACAAAGTCTTCAAGGTAGCATTTATTGATAGGAAGGTACATATTTGGAAAAGAAACTTCAAATATGCTTTTACACTTGGATTTAGGGTTGAAGGTCTGTATTAAGTTGGAGGACGTCCATTGGGAGCCATGACATGCAACACTTCTCTTCAATCTGAATTACGTTACCAGAGGTTTGCTCACCTTCATTATAAAGCTCTACCTGATGTAAGGAAGATTGTCACAGGTATTTCCCGAATTCAAAGTAGAACATGAAGGTTCTTGTCAGGGTTGTGCCAAATGGAAACACACTAGGGGACCATTCCCCACCAGTGAAAGTAAGACTACCGACATTCTTCAATTGATTCATTCTGATGTGTCTGGTATGTTGCGCGTAACATCTTTGGGAGGATATTTGTACTATGTTATTTTTGTGGATGACTTCTCTTGCAAAACTTGGATCTATGTCTTGAAGAAGCAGGACGAAGTGTTCAAATGGTTCTGCTCTTTCAAAGCCTTGGTTGAAAATCAAACAGGGAAGCAGATCAAAATATTAAGGACCAATAATGGAACCAAATATGAGTCAAATGAGCTCAATGACTACTGTAGAGAAGTTGGCATTAAGAGGGAGACCACTACTACATATACTCCTAAGAAAAATGGAGTTTCCAAAAGAAAGAAGTCGAACAGGTACCAAGAGTACTTAGTTGACATGAGCACCATTGTTCAATCTGAGCCTTGTACGCTTGAAGAAGTCGTGAAGCACCAAGTTTGGGAAGATTCGATGAATGAAGAGTATGAGTCGATCATGGAGAATGATGTCTGGGATATGATTCCTAGACCCAAGGACAAGTCTGTGAAATGGTTTTACAAAATCAAACATGGAGCTAATGAGAGTGTTGAAAAGTTCAAGGCCAATTTTGTTGCTCGAGGCTTCTCTCAAAAGGAAGGAGTGGACTATGACGAGATATTTGCACCTGTTGCCCGATATACCACCATCCGTTCAATTATTGCCCTTGCTGCCTCTCAGTATGGTATCTACACCAAATGGATGTCAAAATTGCCTTCTTGCATGGCTCGCTTAAGGAGGAAGTCTATGTAGAGCAACCTATGGGGTTCGAAGTTCTGGATCGGGAGTCACATGTATGTAAGTTGAAGAAAGCCCTCTATGGATGGAAGCAAGCCCCCAGGGCTTGGTATGAGAGGATCGACAGCTATGTTATGAAGTTGGGTTTTACAAGAAGCGAAGTTGACCCAAAACTTTACTTCAAGGTTGAAAATGGCAGGCTTCTCATTTTGGACTTTATGTAGACGATCTCTTTCTGACAGGTGCAGACCCTCTCATTCATCAATGCAAGAGGGAGTTGGCTTCCAAATTCGAGATGAAGAACCTAGGGTTGATGCACTACTTCCTAGGCTTAGAGGTCTGGCAAAAGCCAAGAGAGATTTTCCTTTCTCAAGGAAAATACATTGTGAAGCTACTTGAAAGATTTGGGATGGTGGACTGCAAATCTGTGACTACTCCGATGGAATTCAACTTCAAGACGCTATGCGGAAGTGCTGTTGGGTCTGATTTGGGAAATCCTTCCGAGTATCGATAACTCGTGGGGGCCCTGATGTTCTTGGTGAACTCCCGTCCGAACGTATGCTTCGTTGTGAATACGTTGAGTCAATCTATGGTCGATCCTCATCACATACATTAGATTTCTGCCAAGAATCTCTTGAGATATATTCGGGGCACAATCAACTATGGGTTGAGATACACTGTCGGGAATTTGAGGCTCCATGGATATACTGATGCTGACTGGGCTGACAGTGTGGTGGATCGTAAGAGCACATTCGGTTGTTGCTTCTCACTAGGTTCTGCTTCGACATCCTCCATGAGCAGGAAGCAGAAATCAGTTGCTTTAAGCACCGCCGAGGCCGAATACATTGTTGCTAGTATGGCCTGTTGTGAAGTTGTTTTGTGGAGGAAGCTCTTTAGTGAGTTGTTTGAGCATGTGTTGGATACCACCGTGATCTACTCCGACAACCAAAGTGGGATTCGCCTTTCAGAGAATCCCTTGTTCCATGACCGCTCCAAGTATATTGTTATCAAGTATCACTTTATCTGGGGTATGGTACAACAAGGAGCAATAAGGCTCCATCACATTGGAGTTGATGAGCAGGTCGCAGATATTCTCATGAAGCCCTTGGGGAAGGTCAAATTCTTAAACTTTCGTGAGAGACTTGGAGTCGTGGAAAGACCCTCCTATGAGGGTCCCGCATGAGTTGGACACTGAGCTTTGGGAGCTCTTGGGGGCTTGGGGTACTTCTTGGAGTTATGAGCGACCATAGGGTGAATGGTTCACCTTCCTCAAGTGGTGCGCTATGTACGACCATAGGGTGAATGGTTCACCTTCCTCTAGTGGTGCGCTATGTACAAGGTGAGTGGTTCACCTTCCCCTGTGATACCCCTTGATAATTGACATGAGTGTAGGGTAAGTGGTTCACCTTCCCCTACGATGGTGAACACATGTATGTAGGGTTAGTGGTTCACCTTCCCCTACTATTGATGACATATGCATAGGATGAGTGGTTCACCTTCTCCTATGGCATATGAGCAAGATGAGTGGTTCAACTTCTCCTGTGGATACCCCTGTGAGAGATGCATTCAGTCATATGCATATGGACATGTTAGTGGGACGTGGTTCATCCTTTCCCCACATGTACGATGATCATTCCCTACAATTGATGGTTGACATGTCGGTGGGATGTGGTTCAACCTTTCCTCACGAGTAGGATCCTTCCTACGATTGATTGGTTGGCATGTGTGTACGGTGAGTGGTTCACCTTCCCCTACGATTGACATATGCATAGGATGAGTGGTTCACCTTCTTCTATGGCATATGAGCAGGATGCGTGGTTCACCTTCTCCTACTGATGCCCCAGCATACATCCTACCCATGTAGTCTGAGACTCATGGGAAGTACTTCTCATCTGGCCAATGAGTTGGGAAATGAGGATAGAGACCTTAGCACTACCAATGAACACATCGTGTATTGTCATACTCTCTATGCTAGGATGCATGGTGTTCAAACAACTTGATCTGGGATCAATTGAGGTTCTACCTCTGGACTGACTTGGGTCAGTGGAGAGTGGCAAGGTCTTGTGACTCACTCTCGATCAATTCTTCTTCATTATTTCTTCATGGTTCGGCAAAGCAGAGCAGAGCAGGGATGACAGAGATGGTACAGGTTGGCAAGATGGATTGGCAGGTGGAATTCTCCCTAGTTGAGAGGGAGTGTTAAAATTAGCAACTAGAGCCAAACTCCACCTTCGACAACTCATATGATGGAGATCATATTTTTGTTGGATTCCTCTTTTCGAGAGGTGCACGATTGATCTAAAGATCATCTTATTCGGACAAGCAGAAGTGTAATTTTAAATTTATTATTCCCACAAGTGCAAATTGTTAAGGTCATCCACAATTAAATATAGGCTCATGAAGCCCAACAGATGTGTCTCTACACCCTCAACGATTTGTATAAACAGGAGCGCCCTTCTCATTTGGACATCACTCATCTCATCACACATCTTTCTCTCTCCTCTCTTGATTGGTTCATACAGCTTGGAGCAGCTCTCTCTCACTTCGCACGTGTGGCGGGAGGCCGAATATTTCTAGACAGATTGTAGACCAAATTGCAAGAAACAAACCAACATTGACGATGGCGTTGACCAAGGATCAAACCAACTCCGTTGACTTCAGTTTTTAGCCAGAAAATTTGATTTTTGAAGGCTGCATTTATTGGCAATGTTTTCGAGGCATTTGGAGTTGTTTGACCAAAGTTTACTTTAGGTTCGACCACAGATTTTACAGCAGCATTTGACTAGGTTTAACTAGATTGTTTTGTGTTGACATTGACCCTCTTGGAAGGCCGAATTGGACTGTTGTTGACCAAGCTGCTTGGAGGACATTTTGGAGCCACTTTGACCAATGTTGACTTTCTGGTTAGGGTTACAGTTCACTGTTGTTGACTGCTGATTTTGATAGGACTGTTTTGGGAAAGTTATTTTGATATTTGTACTCTCTCTCTCTGTTGAACTATTGAAGAATAATAAGAAGAATTTGATCAAAGGGTTTTCCCCACATTGGGGTTTTTCCCTGGCATCCACCAAATATTGTGTCCTCTTGTCTTGGTTTGTCTTCTACAGTTTTGTTTATGTTCTATCTACACTTACTATCAATGTGATTAGGTTAATGTGATTGCTAAATTGGAAATTGATATTGGGCTTATAAGGAACATTGAAGTAAATTGTGCTTAAGCATAGAACATACCATTGTTATCTAAAATTAACAACCCCATGCACCATTCATAGAATGTGAGAAAGCACTTGGAGGGTTTCCTTCAGAACATTTTGTTACGAACATAAATAATGTTAACTTATTATTAATGAAGGGACACATATGAAAAGACAAGTCCCCACTAACAGATGTAACTCTTCATGAAAGGGCACTCTCGCTTGATATATATACTAGGGAAACCCCATTGTATTCAAGCATATTGTATCTCTTGTATATTCAAACATTCTTATATGTGTGTGTGTGTTACTTGTCCTAGAATGGATAATTACATATTCCAAATATTCTAAATTTTCAAGAGTATACGAACATTGTTCGTTACATCTGAATCAGAGTCATAATGACCCAGCCAGGCTATCCACAACCTTGTTGCAAATATCATGTTGACAAATATATTGTTGATGGTCTGGAAAGAAAATTGTCTCAGAAATAGTGGGGGAAAATATTGACATTTTTTTTTTCATTTTAAAACATCTAAGGCATCTCTCAACCTGTACCCCTTTTATGAGCAAAGCAGATAGTAACCCCTTTGTTCTCAATCCCCTGCTTTTACTATCCAAACTAAGAAAAAAAATCCAAAAATTTAAGAAATTCAGCTAACATTTTCCATCACGTCACGGTATTTTGATGATATATCATGATCTTTTGAAAATTTCTCGATGTTTTTGTACCCTTCACCATATTGACAATTTTTCAGCCAATAATGGATCGCACAGTTGAAATTTTTTTGATATAATATATATGTGATATTTGCAACTGTAATCCACACTATACAAATTTGTGCCTAGTTGTTACGTACAGATTGTGGCTACCAACTGCGCCTAGCCATTACCGTTGTTATACCGCCTGCTGCACTAAACAAATATTAGCGACCACTCCCATTGTACCGTCCCCCCCTCCCCGCCGCGAGACAACAATTGAGAGATGCCAACAGAGAAGTTCGCCAGACATTGAGAGATGCGGAGGAGTTTATAGGAACTCCTAAGACGAACAAAAGACAATGCATACAGCCTAACATGTACCAAGTGTTGGTGGTTCAGTTTGCAAAACCTTCCATCTTTCCGAAAGTTGCACAGCATCAGGTGTGGGTAGATGCCATGGTAGAAGAGTATAGCTCTATCATGACGAATGATATTTGGGAGGTAGTGCCAAGACTGGAAGACAAATCAGTTGTAGGTTCTAGATGGATCTACAAGATCAAGTATGTTGCACATGGTAGTGTGGAGAAGTACAACGCTAGGTTCGTGGAAAAGGCGTATGCACAGAAAGAAGGATTAGATTACGAGGAGACTTTCGCCCCAGTTTCCAGATACACCTCTATCAAGTCAGTTATATTCCTCGCAGCTCAGATGGGATGGCAGATTCACCAAATGGACGTCAAGATAATATTCTTCAACGGGGTGATAGAGGAAGAGGTGTACATAGAACATCCAGAGGCCTTCGAGACTCATGAGAGGCGCACTCATGTGTGCAAGTTGAAGAAAGCTCTATACGGGCTCAAGCAGGCTCCCAGGGCATGGTATGGTCGAATTGACAGTTATTTGCAGTAAATGGGATTCGTCAAGAGTGATGCAGATCCCAACCTTTACTATTTGATGGTAGAGGATGAGCAACTCATTCTAGTTCTGTATGTAGATGATCTCTTTTTGACAAGATCATCGGGGCTCATAGAAGACTGCAAGAGGAACCTGGCACCAGAGTTTGACATGAAGGATCTAGGGTTGATGGACTATTTCCTGGTATTAGAAATGTGGAAGAAGAATAGGGAGATCTTCCTTGGACAAGGAAGATACACTACAGATATTCTGAAGGGGTTCAGAATGTAGGATTGTAGACACATGACTATGCCCATGATCACAAATTGGAAGAAGATTGATGCATCGGATGCCAAGGATATCGACCCCACCTTGTATAGACAGCTCATTGGGTCTCTCATGTATATGGTCAACACTAGGTCAGATATTTGCTTCGCAGTCAATACCTTAAGTCAGTTCATGGTAGAACCGAAGGGGGTACATTGGACAGCAGCGAGGCACATTCTGAGGTATGTGTGTGGCATAGTCGAGTATGGGTAGAGATATACTCGAGGGGATGACGTCATACTATGTGGGTTCACAGATGCAGATTGGGCAGGCAATTCAGTGGACAGAAAAAGTACCTATGGGTATTGCTTCAATGTTGGATCAGGGATGGTCTTTTGGTGTAGAAGGAAGCAGAAGTCAGTAGCACTGAGCTCTGTAGAAGCAGAGTATATGGCAGCCAGTATAGCTACGTGCGAAGCTATATGGATTCAGAAGCTGCTAGTAAGCTTTTTCAAGCAGAGGATGGAAGTGACTAGTGTCCATTGCGATAATTAGAGTTGCATAAAGCTCTTTGAGAATCCAATGTTTCATGACAGGTCTAAGCACATAGATATTTGATGCCATTTCATCAAAGATTGTGTTAATTTTGGGCAACTAGGTCCAAACTCCATGTTGTACTGCTCATATGACGATGGTCATATTTTTGTTGGATTCCTCTTTCGAAGAGGTGCAAGATTGATCTAAAGATCATCTTGATCGGATGAGCAGAACATTTATTTTGAATTTATTTTCCACATGTGCAAGGTTGGCCAAATTTATCCCACATGCCTAAGAGATGTGTCACACACCCTCATTGATGAATATAAATTAGAGAGACTTGGAGGTCATTTTCTCATCAACTCATCACACATTCTCTCTTTGTGAGTTGATTGGTTCGATAGCCTTTGGAGGCCCTTTTTCTTCTCACACGTGTGGAGCAAAGCTGTTGTTTTCTACGCTGATCTGTTTAGGGCTTGCTGCTGTTTTCTACGCTGATCTGTTTAGGGCTTTTCTGTTGTAGCGTTGATCGTGGTCAACTCTTGGTCGTTTGACCTCAATCTTCTACAGAAATTCCGATTTTAGGAGGCTATACAGTTGTGCTCTAAAATCGAGGAATTCCGAGTTGTTTGACTGAAGCCCTAGTTTGTTGCATTGACTTTTCTGAAGCTGCCTGCATTGATTTTTCTGCGTTGTCCCTGGTTTCACTTACGTTGACTTGTGATGAGTTGTCTTTGAGGGTTGTGAGTGTGACACATGAAAGTGTTGGTTGACTGACAAAGACTTTGCTGATTGAAGCATCCTGCTGACCATTGTAACGTAACAATATCTCATATATTTACTAGACATAAGGAATTGTAAATTTGATCTATATTTGGCTTGTCTTCTATTGATCTATTATTGTGTTCTATCAGCATTTTACTTTCAAGTTTACGTGATTGCTATCTTGTATTGGGCCTATGAAAGATTGAAGTAAAAGTGCATCATGCATAGAACACAATTGTTATCTAAATTTAACAGATTGTGTACAGCGTGGGGCGTTCCAGCTACAGTATGTTCCCACAGGAGAGAAGGTTGTAGACATACTCACGAAAGCTCTAAGGAGAGCTAAGTTCGTCTATTTCAAGGAACAGATGGGTATGGTGGAGAACCCGTTTCAGTAGCAGGGATAGGTTACTTTGGATGATTCTCAGTTGCAGATGTAGTTGCAGCTGTAGCAAATGAGAAAGAGTTGTAGTGTAGATGCAGTGTTGGCAGCATTTCAACAAGGTCAGCAACAGCACAGATGCAGTGCATATCAAAGTTACGTGGTGGTTGGTGGCCAGCAGTTGCCAGACATCAGCAACATAACAGGAGATGATGCAAAGACAAGGTGTTGTGGCAGTAGGTGCAACACTAGAACACATTCCTCACTAAGAGGAATTGTTAGTTTTTTTAGCATTGGATGTGTTCTAGCCACGAAATTTTGTGGAGAGGCTAGAATACATAAGATCTCCAAAACCCAGAAATTGTTTCTAGAAATTCCGCCTAGAAGTGTCTCAATTAGATTATTAACAAATTTTTAAATATTTCCTAAGTCTAAACTTAGGGAATATGGTTAATTAATCAGCATTAATTGAAATAAGGTGAGAACCATCTAGAAACTCACACGAATCGACAGGTAATTAATCTGGGCCATCGATTATGTTTTAATCTTGGTCGTTGGTGCTCCAACAGAAGATTATAAGAAGTCGATGGGTAGATGGAGAACACACCAATGCAGATACTCAGTTGCCCAGGCAGTTCGACTTTCTCAGTAGCAGAAGCTCAGCAGAGAAGATAGTTCCAGAGGGTGAGTAGCAGGTGGAAGAGGAGGGCAGTACCATTCCGGGAGGAACGTTTCTAGTCCCCGGAAGAGGCAAAGGAAGGAAGGCCGAAATTCTCATAGGACCAACGTAAGCTCTGCATAGAGGGTGACGCATTTGGCTAAGTGTAGAGGCTAGGGAGGTAATTTCGGTAGCAGAAATTAGCTATGGAGTGAGAGAAAATTCTCACAATAATTTTTCCAGTGTTTCCGTCAAATTAGATTGACAGTTGGGCATCTATATTATTGTACACAAAATTGTTACTAAAGAATAATAATAAAACCCTCATCTGTTGCACCAGTTTTCCTGCATTGGGTTTTTCCAAGGACATTTGTCCACAAATAACTATGTCAAAATTCTTGTGTATGTGCTAGAATTTCTCTATTTCCAGTATTTTATTTTCCGCATTATTTTTATGGTGAAAATTGCAGTTGTGATTTTATTCATTGTTTGTCGTAGCAAATAAACTGCATAATTATATTTATAGTTAGAAGAATAATTTCCAGTTGCTGCAATAGATGAAATCTTCACACAGCTGGGGCAGGGTATGATTGTTAACATTGTAAAACTATAAATGTTCAAAACACATCCTACATAATTATACTAATCATTAAATAACTACTAATATACTACATAAACCCTAACTTAGGGACGATTTTTTCTAAAGGGGAGATGTATGTAATGACCCTCCTACAATTACAAACAAAATGTGAATATTAGCATGCATATGAGGCATTCATATGATAGCTACATATGCATGCATCGCGTGCACTGCACTAGGATACATACCGACTAATATTGGAAAATATCGAAGTTAGGTTAATAAATCAATTATCGAAGTAAATTCTTGACTTACCATAATATAATAAATATATAAAGTAAAACCTTTGATACGTACCACCCGTATACTTCTATATATCTATATATGATTAAGGAAATAATAAAATATAAATTCAATTTATTTGATTTATAATTTATTTAAGTAAATAAAATAACTTATTTAAAAAATATAGACATTAATGTATTTTTATGAGGCTGTAGCGATGACGGAAAACCTAGATCAGGAGGATGTCAGAGGGAAGGAGGTTGGGATGTAGGGAGGATTGTATGCATGGCGGTAGGTGGCACGTCTCTGCATGCGCATGGACCGTACCTGTCAACATTGTAGGTTGCCTCGGGACTGATGAAGACAGGGAACAGGGTAATAGGGCAGTTTTGTTTCGAGGGTTAGATTATTGTTGCTAGTTTTGTTATTGTTCTCATCCTTCAGTTGCATGCACTCGTTGAAGGGTTTTAACAACTAATTTTAAGACGGAGTTTTACCATGCAGACAGGGATAGGAAGAATGGTCAACCAACAGGATTGTGTCAACCTGGAGCCCAAGTCAGAGGATATCCTGTCGGTTTGGGGTTTGGATATTACTCAGCAAAATTTAGAGAAGGTCATTTGTACAGGTAGGCTTGCAGCAGGGAAGGGGAGAGGCTCGGAAGTTGACCAGATCTAGGATGGCGGATTAGGGTTTCTGAAGGATGGGAAGGCTTGTGTTTCAAAGGCAGAGATCTGGGGTCCTAACAAGGATCTCATGAGAGGCAGGAGACAGCGGCTTTCTCGGCGGGATGTACAGCGGATGCGACGATGGGAAACCAAGTAAGTTCAAAACTCCCTGGTTTCTTTCATGCATCAGGTCTGTTTTCTGGAGGAATAGAAGATGTTATCAGTAACAACATTAGGGGAAACGAGGGATTAAAATCTCGTTTGATAGCGAATTTGGGTAACTCAGAAGCAGTAAGGGGGGAAATGGGTAGACAGAGCCCTTGCATGCAAGAGCCCTCTATACCATAAGACTGGAGAACCCCTAATCTATCAGGGAAACCTTAATCCAGAGGTTTCGACAGAAGAAGACTTGCTTCAGAGTTTCAAGGCCCTATACGAAGGCACAGCTGTAGAGTCAGTGGACCTCAGGGTCAAAAAAGGGGAGGTAGCCTCGTGACTAGCCCAGTGGTAATTGAAGGGGAAGGTTTCCAGGTATTACCAACCCAGGAATCGGGGGAGCATCTGTTTGTTCTTGGAGAAGTGGGGTTGCCTTTGGTAATCAAGACCACTAATAATCCAAATGGGACATCAGAGAGGTGGTTAGGGTCGCGCTCCGAAGAAGGGATCAATGAGAGGTAGTTTCGGATGGAGGCAAGGGAAGCAGGGAGGAACAGGAACACAGGGGTGAAGAGGAAGAAAGGGAAGTTAATCAAAAATAAGGAGGTAAGTCCAAACCTGGTTCTTAGTGTTGTCATTTAGATCGATAAGGTCATGTTAGCTGCAGAAGTAACTCTGGTTGGGAAAGCAAAAGGGAAAAAGTTCTCAGCAAATTATATCTCAGAATGAATTTCAAAAGGTTAAAGGAGGCCCCGTATCATCAAGTTGAAGTGACCATTTTAGCCAAGGGCTAGTTTATGATCATATTTAGCAAGGGAGAAACACTTGAATGGGTAATGAGGCAGAAATGGTGCTTTGGTAGAGCACCAATCTTGTTTAAAAGGTGGATTCCACTATTTGACGCTCCGAGAGAAAAGGTGGCGGAGCTTCCAGTTTCGGTTAGACTGTCGGGACTCCCTCCGTATTTTTGGACGAAGGAGATGTTCAGAACTATTGGCAACACTTTGGGGTTGTTCTTGGAGGCAAACATGTCATTTTCTTGAATCAAGGAACAAGAGTCTGGCTTGTATTCTGGTTAGACTGGATTCGAGGGAGGGACTGGCAGAGGAAATACATCTAAAATACAAAGAACTCTCTTATACCCAGATCATAGACTACGAACAGCTCCCCTTCCATTGTCATAGATGCCATAAATATGGTCATCTAGCACGGGACTGCCCTCTGGGGATCAGAAGGAGAAGAAGACATAGAGGGGTGGCAGGAAATGTTGATCACCCCCGAGAGGAAGAGGAGGAATTGTCACAAGAGGAGGATACGGGGATCGGTCATGAAGGAGAACAAGAGTCGATGGAGATTCAGGAAGTCTAGGAAGTGCAAATGGAGGAATTGGTTGTGCAGGAGCAGGAACAGCCTCAGGGGATGGCACGAGAAGTGATGGAGGAGGGAGGTGTCTCTGCCCATACAAAGCAGTTGGAGGGTATTGTCTCTTCTTCCTTCCCTTCTAATCAAAAATCCTTTATATCTATGCTCAATTCAATCCCGAGGCCTGGTCCCCCCAGGCCTCTTTCTTTGGACAATTTGCATGTTGAATCTTTGTCTGATGTTCTGGATAGTATCATTACTGTGATTCCGGATATCCATCTAAACCATCTGTTGGTTGGGAGCCATGTATCCTTATCCCTTGATGAGGGAGGAGCTGAGAAACCCCCTTACAACCTTTGTCCCCGAGAAAAGGTGGTAATTCCCCAAAGAGTAGTGGGTGGTTTAGGAGCCCTAAAGCTTTCTGATGGACCTAGAAAATCCCAAGGAAGGAAATCTAATCTCTCAAGGGCTCAGCAAAGAGAAAAAATTGACATAGCGGACGGGAAACAATTATCATTACAAGGGGCACTAGAGCAGCACAAGCCCCATCCAAAGTTACTAAATGATTGTGATGTCTTTTAATTGTCGAGGGTTCGCTAGTAACTCTAAAAAACTAGCTCTTAAGGCTCTCTTCTTTCATTATAGTCCTGATTTTATAATGCTCCAAGAGGCTCTTGGAGCAGGAGAGGAGATTAAAGTTGCTCTTAGCAAAATGCTTCCAGGATGGACATTCATGTCTTTAGATGCCAAAGGAAGATCGGGGGGTTGGCGATGGGAGTCAAAGATAGCAGTGTGAAGTTATTAAACTCCTGGGGATTGGATCTGGTGTTGGGGGCTGAGGTCTATTCCCAGGAGCTCTGTTCAGAACTATTATTTATTAATATATATGGGTTGTGTCAGGACAGTTTGTCTTTCAGGAATAGCCTTTTCTCTAAATCCTTTATGAATACGCCGCATCTGGTGGTGGGGGGGATTTGAATTTTTCCTTGGGCTTATCGGAAACCTGGAGCCCTGTAGCACAAGCGGAGCCCCTAGCTGATTTCCTTTTGAATAAGATTCGTTCTGGCAAGCTAATTGATATAAACGTGATAAAACCGAGACCTACTTGGAGGAACAAGAGAGTGGGGGAGGCCAGGGTTGCTAAGAGATTCGACCGATTCCTCCGAAAAGAGGATTTGGCATCTAGGATTCCTTGTTTCAAACACTGGGTGGGAGAAGGAGGAGACTAGGACCATCTCCCTATTCTATTGGAATTGAAAGGTCCTAATCAGAAGTCGGGATCTCCTTTCAATGTCAACCCAGCTTGGCTCAAAGAAACCTCATTCAACAATCTGGTAAAAGCTACATGGAGGCCTTCATCTGGAGAATAGGGGTTGTCCTTATAGCTCAATCCTTTATGGAGAACTTCAAGCGAATGATGAAGGAAACCACTGAATGGGCAAAAGCTAAGAAACTTAGAGATGAAGCAGAATTATGCAGGATTGGGGAGGAATTAGATCTATTGAAGAGACTGGAAATGGATGGATACGAGATGGGGGAGAAGAGGGAAAAGATTAAACAATTGGAGACTGAAAGAAGGAAAATTCTAAATGATAGGGAAGAACAGTGGAGGTTATAAAGCAGAGTAATCAAGCTTGCAGCAGGGGACGAAAATACAAAAATTTTCCAGTATTATGCTAAAGGGAGGGAAAATACAAATACGATCTGGGGGCTAAAATCAGAGGCAGGTGAATCTGTAAAATCTTTTGTTGATCTTGCCTCGATGGGAAGGAATCACTGCAAAAACTATTCAAAGCATCGGATGCAGTCTCAATAGAAGAGGTGATTCGGGTTGCCCAAACCTTTCCTCGGTATGTTGAGGAGGAAAATGATTTTATTATGGAGCAAGTGACAAAAGGAGAGGTAGAAGGGGTTTTAAATTCTATGCAGAGAGACAAGAGTCCAGGCCCGGATGGTTGGACAGTGGAATTCCTCCAGCACTTTTTTGAGTTTCTAGGGGATGATCTTACTGGGGTGGTGGAGGAATCTCGGGAAAAAGGATCGGTTTATGAACCTTTCAACTCCACCTTCCTAGCATTAATTCCAAAATCGGAGGATCCCACATCTTTTAAGGATTTTAGGCATGTAGTTCTTTGCAATTGTATCTATAAAATAATAGCAAAAATCATTGCAATCTGACTGAAGCCTATTCTCTCAAGCAACATCTCCAAGGAACAATTTGAATTTATAGATGGCAAACAGATACATGAAGCAATTGGGGTAGCTCAGGAGACATTGCACAGTATCAAGCGGAGTAGGAAAAAAGGTGCGATTGTAAAAATTGATCTCTCTAAAGCCTATGACAAAATTATTTGGCTTTACATTTGCATGTTAATGACCCATCTGGGTTTAGCATTGGCTTTATCAATTGGGTAATGGGGTGTATTTCAAATGTCAGTTTTGTTGTCCTAATCAATAGGGCAGCTTCATCTTTCTTCCACAGTCAAAGAGGCCTTCGACAGGGGTGTTCCTTGTCCCACCCTCCTTTTCTTACTAGCGGCAGAAGGACTTAGCCATTTGATTCTGGCAGCAAAGAGAAGAGGAGATCTCAAAGGCATTGAAGTCGCCATAAATATGCATATCACCCATTTCTTGTTTGTTGATGATATACTTTTATTCAGTGATGGAAGCTGAAGTGATATTGAACACATTAAATCAGCTCTTGATTTGTTTCTAGTAGCAACAGGTATGTGTATAAACTCTCAAAAATCATCTCTGATTCTTCAAGGCTTCTCTGGGCCTGAAATTATGAGGATCTCATCGACCCTTCCGTTTGAAGTGAAGTCGATGAAGGACAACTTTAAATACCTGGGATTCCATCTTAAACTAGACTCTTACAGGAAACAAGATTGGTTATGGCTTTTGGCTAAAATTGAAAACTGCATAAAACACTAGAGTTATAAATGGTTGTCGAGAGCGGGAAGGCTGGTGTTGATCAAATCGATTCTTGCTGCCATTCATGTTTACTTGATTGCTTTGACATGGGTCCCAAAAGGAATACTTTCTCGTATAAGGAAAATGTGCAGTCAGTTCCTATGAGCGGGGACAGAGGAGGATTTGGTGTTGCCATGGGTGGTCTAGGAAAAAGTAGCTTGACCAATGAAATGGGGTGGATGGGGCATAAAAGATTTAATTTCTTTTGCGTCCTCTTTAGCAGCAAAATTGGGGTGGAGGCTAATAACAAAGGAGAGACGACAGTCATCAAAAGGAAATATATAGACCCGAGCCCTATGGATGAGTGGTTGAGGAACCCTGATAAGAAGACGCCTCACGCATCAGTGGTATGGAAAGCGACTCCGGAATCCTTTAGAATCGTTGAAGAAGGATTGGCCTAGCACATTGGTAATGGAGAAAAGCATAGAATAGGCATAGACCCGTGGATTGGATGTAATGAGGGGTATGCTTTCTCAAGGTAGGTTATGGCATGCTTACATTCACAGGGATTATCATTCTTGAATCAAATTGCAAAGGAAGAACAGTAGATGATTTGGCAACAAGGTTGGAAATCAGCGAAGGAACTGCAAATGGAGCCCCAATGGGAAGGGGAATGGCAGAATTATATCAGAGAACTCTAGAGAACAAATGTTCGTCTAAGGGATCGTCTGGATGTGCTGAGATGGGTTCATGCCTCTATAGGCATTTACTCTCCAAAGTTTGGTTACAGTTTTCTTATGAAAAGAAGCGCTTGGGGAGATCCAGATTGGTGGCTTAAATCCCTCTTGAAATTAAAAAGTCCTACTAAATCAAGACTATTTTTCTGGTGTCTTTTAAGGAACAAAATCCCTACTTGGGATAACCTACGAAAAAAGAAATAAGATGGGTCCTGGCTGGTGTACCCTTTGCAAAAGCGAGGAGGAATCAGTCCACACATTTTCTTAAATTGTTCATTCACAATAAATATTTGGGAAGAAACCTTGAGACTCCTGGGAAGGCTCAATCTTGGAGAGGGGTGAATATTGGTCATGCTTGGCAAAGATGGTGGAATGAGGTACCGGAGGAAAATATGAAAAATGTTCCACTAATAATCTCATGGGGCATATGGCTGGCTCGGAACAGAAGCATCTTTAAGGATTTGGTCACAGCTCACGCTCTTATTGCAGTAGAATGTGCCTCAATTTATGATCTTATTCCTTTACCACCCCCTGCTAAGATTTCTAGGCGAATAAGAGAAGAACAGATCAAGGGTGATATTCCATGGGCTTATTTTTATGGTGCTTCCAATCCACAGGACACCTATGGGACTGGCCTTGTCATACATGTCAACAACCAAAAAAGTCTCAAAGCCTCGGTGGGCCTTGACCCAAGAACAAATAACTTTGTTGAGTTATTTTCCCTGAAACTCCTACTTTGTTGGCTTACTCACATGAGGATGGGTTCGGTTCAGATCTTTGGCGGTTCTCAGAATGTTGTTAAATGGTTTAATGGAGAACAAAGATGTCAAAATTTTATTTTGATACCGTTACTAGAAGAAATTCTTTTTCTGAAACATCATTTTGATTTTATAACTATCTGTCACATCTACAGGGAGCAGAACTCTGATGCACATATCCTTTCTAAGGAGGGTCTGCAACAGGCTGTGGGCACCTAGCGTATAACAGAAGCTAATGGAGATAGGCTTTGTCTGTCAGACCAACAACCTTTTCCCACCTGATCAAAAGGGGAAGCTTTTCACTTCTTCTTTTTTCGACTGGCACATGATTTAGTTCTGGACTACCTCACTCTCGTGTTTCTGCTTTTTGGGTTCACAGGTGACATATTGCAGGTTGTTTCCTGTAACATTTATCTGGATTTTTGAACATTATAAAATTTGTTTTGTTGTATGGGAGGTTTTACTCAAAAATGGGGAGGCCCGGGATCTGGAACTGGTTCATTTTGGTTTTTACTAGGCTTGAGTAGTACTCAGTTTCTACAAACAACCTAGGGTTGACTTACTTATGTTTATTTTTGGACATACAGTATTTTGAATGCTTAAATGCATCTACAAATGTAACTTTTTATTGCCTTAATAGAACGTTCCATTTTTTCTTTGGTAAAAAACTTATTTAAATATTTAGTAAAATGAATTATTAAAAACTATGAATAAAACAATGAACATATTCATAAAACATTATATTAACAAAACAAAACATAATGTAGAACTTACGTAATTAAAAAAATAATAATAAAGGTGGCAAGTTCAAAATCCATGAGTCACATAAGGTATAAATACACTTTAAACGCAAGGGAGACAGACAGACTAAGACATTGCAGGTGGCAAGTAGTAGGCAGGATCCAAGAAGATAGTGTGCAAGGGCGGTGGAGAGATTGGGACGGTGGAAGGGAGCTCATAAGGGAGTCGAAGGGGGTTTTGAAGAGAGGATTTTCGAGAGTGGTTTGGGGGAAAATAGAGAAGGAATTTACAACAGAGAGCCACAGACAGACTGAGACTGCGGATTATTGAGCCTTAATTGTTCTTGATGCTTTTGGGCACGGGGGCCAAAGTGCTGAAATTCTGAAGTATTCTGGAGCTGGGTACCGACGTTGTGCCCAATTTGGCAGGGAGGTTTTGGTCCTTTAAGTAACGGGAGCAAATTTGGGACAGCAACAGTACAGAAACAACTTCAAACGAAATTTTAGGTATGTACCTGCAAACAAATGGTTGAATTTTAGCTTTGATATTCCAAGTATAAATTTCATAGAAATTCTATTGATTTTCCAAATTTAGAGATTTTGTGAATTATTAAATTTCAGTTATGAGTTCACTGTTATTTTCAAATTTCATATTTTAATTATCTGACCCAGCACGTTAAATTGTTGTTAGGGAGGAGTTGATTCCACCTCATAATCTAAGTTATAAGCTTCATTTTCTTGATTGAGCTTATCCCACAGAAAAGGATAAATCTTCTCATCTAGTGACTCCATTGGAAGAACAAAAACCTAGTTCTTCATTGAGCCTTACATGTTTCCATGCTTGGAGGTTGAAGCAAGCATCTTTCAAGGCAGTTTGAGTTCACCCTAGCGACTCCACAATTGATTTTCATGCAAGATTCAAGACAATGGATCCTTCGGATTTGAATGTAATGTACCCTGCTCTGGATGTTAAGGATATCCATGGATATCCTATCATTATGGTACAGATTGCAATGAAAATGTTCCAAAATTTGATAGTGATCCTTCTTCAGCTATAGATCATGTGGTGAAATTCATCAAGTATGCTTTAGAGATCAATATGGTTCATGAGGATGCTCTCATGAGGCTATGCATTAATTCTCTTCACACTGATCAAAGAGGTTGAATATTCTTTTGAACCTAAAAGCATCCCTTCCATGAAGATATTCATTGAAAATTTTCTTGGGTATTAGGGGCCAGTGTTTCAGACTTGTGAAGATACCCTTTGGGATTTAGTCATAGCCCACCAAGAGGGATACCTCGTTGATTTTGCTGAAGGTATTGAGAAAGAAGTTGAAGAGGAATATCATGGACTAGGTAGAGATTTTACTTGCAATGAAGAGGATCATGTTAACAATGAACCTTGCATACCATGAGATGATCAGGAGGATATACTTGTTGATTGTTTGAGCCGCTTTCACTTCCTCTTCATATCATTTTGCAGTCATATTCAGATTCCATAGATTGTGAACATGATGAGCCAACTTTGGTTGCCCCTTTTGAATTTGTCTTTCATGACAAGCACCCTATTTGTCAAGACCTTGCCCCTCGGTCATCTCCCTCCTTATACCACTTGCAGCTTGTATTAAGTGACATCAATGAGAGTTGTATGCCCTAGATAGCTATACAGCAAGAATTCCAAAAATTGATTATTGATTACTCCATATTCAGGTTGCAGGAAAGGATCCAATGGCAAAATTTTCCTTTTCCCTTTTTGGCCCCTTCTTCTTGATCTAGGGCTATTTTATTTTCCCACCACCCACCCTCGTTGCTCTGATCCTGTAGCTGAGTAACATGAGATAGTGGTTGCTAAATGTGATATTTCGTTGTTCTATCTTCTAATTAAGCATATGGGTAACAAATCTGATATTAACTTAATAACATGTTGGCTCCATTGGTTGCATGACTACACTTAATCAACATATCATGTAGTACATTTTATTTTAAACTGCATTACATTTGTCTGTTGAATTATTGTGTGAGCATCCCACTTATTCATTATTCATGTTAATATGTTACATGCTAGAATAAATTGCATTTAGCTAGTTTTTTCTTTCCAGTATGGTTTTATATGTATCATATAATCACAAGGGTGACAATCAGCACCTCATACACATGCTAGCAAACAAGTTGATTTGAGTGTGTAGGTAACAAGTCTATGAGCTGAGGGATTGTTGGGGTTCTCATGAACTCCTCATTTGCGCATATGGATCATCCGCTCTATGGTGAGCACATGTCTTGAGTTGGATCCAAATATTACCCACCAAAAAATGGATAACCCCATAGGAGAATTTTTTTCCCCTTCCATGAATAGCCAACCAACCAACACTACATTGCTCAATATATGATGATATTCCAAATTGCTCCGCCATCTACAGCAGTCAGATACCTCTCACCATCCAACATTCCTCTTGAAGGAAGGTGGGTCACCAATCAACAGGTACTTTAACCATTTTGCAATCATGTGTTTTTACTTGTTGTTTTAGGTATTCTACCATGGATTAAGAGGTGATATGGATGACTGAGTGATCTTTACTATAAACGTATTTTCTGACCTTACCAAGCGGGTTACTATTTTACCCTAGTTTAGTGGAATCTCCTCTAAGGCCTTAGGGTTATAGGAGAGGCACTACTTGGGAAACTTGGATTGAAGTAGCATGTGCATAACAATTCCATACTCGTCACTTTTCACCTTTCCCGTGATTTCATTTCTATCCTTTGGGTTTGTTGTCATTGGTTCAATGGGTTTGGCACCCTCATATCCTAATCCTTGAGTCATGACTAGAAACTTTGCCCCAGAGGATGATGCAGTTAGAAGAAGGTAAAAGTATAAGATAGCCACAATGAAAGAAGAAAAAAAAAAAAGATGGCAAAAACCTAGCATGAGCTCTACCCCCCTCATTAGCCATCACCCAGTGTCTGAGTACTTGATGCTCCATCACTTGATAAATGAAACCTTGCATGTCCCAACCCCGAAGTCTAAAAAATTACAGTAGACTCATCAGAGCATACACACGGTCCAGATAACCAGTAAACAATGAACAGACATTAATATCAGAGGAAAAAGAGCACTAAGTCCCTACATTACCTCTGAACCTTGAACCCTTAACCCTTTTTCATGCCCACTTTTCTTCTTCAAACTTTCTTTTGCTTATCTAATTCTTGCATTCCTTGTAATATCGACCCCTCTTCTTGCACACCCGACATTAGTCCTTTACCAGTTTCTTAGGGAAGTTAGGTACAATGATAAAGGAAGGCTAAGCTTACTCAAAAAGGCTTAGATATTAAGACTTTGGACAGATTGATTACCATCAAAAGGAAATGTTGATGCATAAGTTTGTGTCTGGGCCACAATTTGAATACAAAAAGTGTAATATTCCTAATGGAAATTTACAATGATAAACAAAGCAAGCATAGTAAAAAACACACACACAAAATTTACAACACATTAAACACCCAAAAATCTCCATAAACTGCGTTGAGCTAAGCCATTTTATTAATATAAAGGTTGGGTACAAAGGTAAGATCAGAAAGCATGCACCTAGGCTTTCCCAAGGCAAGCTAACAATGCCCAGGTGATGAAATCAGTTGCTCTAACATGCAATGAAGTTGTCCCCAACAATATTTGCGGTGACGCAATGAAAAAATGCACTGTTGGCTGCAAACAATGGTTTTTAGGGCCTCTTCCAGTGCTCAGAAAATTCCGGGAAATTAACCTCGGGCTCTCCTCAAATAACCACAAAAACCCACGAAGGAATTGGCCAAATGTTGACCTCGAAATTTCTCCCCAATTTCCCCTAGCTCCTCCAGCAATTGGCTAAGTTGGGACCCCTGTTTGACCCCTCGAATCTGCCTAGAAAATTCTACCAAATTATTTCTGAGATCCTTGTCAAAAACCCAGAAAACCCCAGAAAGGGCTTGCTCTAGTTTTGACGCTCCAAAATAGACCCCAAAATGCTTAGCCCTCCTCCACAAGTAAAAACTGTAACTTGTAGCAAGATGTTGGGCTTTGCTGCTTCACCAAATTGCTGGAAAATCCTCCACAATCTCCCCCAATCCAATTCCAAACAACCACAGCTCCTCAATCCCATTCACAAGCCACCCCACATTTGGCCCCACGAAAGGTTGTGCAGTTCCTAGGCAAGATAACGCAAGCCCCTGCTCCAGAAATTCATACTGTTGTGGAAATACCTCCTGCTCTTGTAAATCTTTCACTTTTTGCCTGGAATTTGGTCAAGGAATGCTTCAGCAATAGTGTAGCCCCTATCTTCGGCACCACTCTCCAACAAGAACTGCGTGGCTCCTTTTTTGCATCCCAGCCGAACCAGAAACGCATGGTATCTGCATAGTATCCTCCCAGCTACCAAAGATGAGTAGAATTTTCCTCCCTAGGGTAGCACTCGTGGTCCACCGAAGAAGAGGATGATATTCCCCTTCAAAACCTCTGGTGCTAAACAACACATGTGACTCAGCTGAACAGCTTGAGCAACAATGTGTAAAATGACAAATTATCAAAAGGTACTAAAAGCTGTCTTCAACCCTCTATTTATATTTGTTGCTTCACCTTTCCTTGTGGGTCCCTCATCCAAATATTTTGATCTCCTTTCCACAAAATCGAATTTTCCTTAAGGGGTGGCCCCCACATTCCACTAAGGTTGAGATTTTCGATTTCTCCTAAGTCCCATGTACCAAAAATGTCTCCAATGCCCAGATTACAAAATTGTGCCATGAAAAGTGTAACTAGGATCGGTCTTCATATTGACTATGTAATTATGGAAAGAAGAAGACAGATAATAAAATGTATTTTGTACTTGCTTCATGGGTTTCATGAGCAAGATTTTATTATAGGTTAAATAGACTTCCTCTTGATGTCTATCTAGGGTTTTGTCTTCTAGGTAAAAATGTAATTTAGTGTCATATATATGTGAAGGATCTAGTCTAATGAAATGCTCCAAGACCTAGTCCAAGAAACTGTGGAAGAATGGCTATTATCAGCCCTTAATCTACGATGAAAGATCAGCTAACAAGATGTAATAAAGTTGGCACTATATGCAGTGAGAAGTCAGCCTCATAACAGTCATGTCGACTCCCAAAATAGTCACATCGGTTCACAAGTCAGGTCGGCTTATATACAGGGACAAACAACTATATATACCCCAGTCACTGCGGCTTATTAGCACAGGAAAAAATGTGGATTTAGCTCTGAAATTTCCACATAAAATTGTGGATTTCCTGAGGATAATTTGTGGATTTCAGAGGACTTGTTCAAGGTCTAAATTGCGAATTTCAGGCAGTGAAAAGTGCAGTAAAAAGTGTGGATTTCAGGCAGTAAAAAGTGCAGATTTCAGGCAGTGAAAAGTGCGGATTTCATAAGTAACAAAGTGTTGATTTCAGAGGTGAACAAGTGTGAATCTCAGAGGTTAAAAGGGTGCGGTCTTCAGAGGTTAGAGAAATGTGAATTTCAGTCAGAACAGAAACAAGTACAGAGTTTACATTCTGAAGTAGTGGATAAAGTTGATGTGCATGCAAAGGATGAGATCTCAAATGATCTTATAATCAATAAGTAGTATCTCAAGAAAAAATTTAGAGACTGAATTCTCTAATGTTGGTGCAGGTCAGTGCACGTTGGTGAAGAAAAGAAAGATCAACGTTGGAGGAAGACTTAGAAGCAGTGTTAAAGTCTTGGAGGCATTCATAGGTCAAGGGTCTAACTCTTGGTCATGGTACTTGTCATTTGAAGATCTATAAGAAGAATTCCTTGTGGGTTTTCCTCTCCAAGAGGGAGAGGTTTTGCCTTGGCTCTAGGAGCCTAATTTTTGTGTCTCGTGTATTTTGATAATTGACTTGATGAAAGACTAAATAATCTAAAGAAGAGAAGACATAAGTAACTCAAGTAAGCTCACAAGTAATTATCAAGAAGAGAATTTGAATTAATCTCCAGCCCTCCAAATTCTCATCATTTTCTAGGATTGGAAGTATGGCAGAAGAATGGGGACATCTTCCTTGGGCAAGGGATATATGCTACAGATATTTTGAAGAGGTTCAGAATGTGGGATTTCTGACCCATGACTATGCCCATGATCACCAATTGGAAGAAGATAGATGCATTAGGGGACAAGGAAGTCAACCCCACCTTATATAGACAGCTCATTGGGTCTCTCATGTATCTGGTCAACACTAGGCCAAACATTTGTTTCGTTGTCAATACCCTTAGTCAGTTCATGGTAGAGCCGAAAGGGTACATTGGGCCGCAGCAAGGCACATTTTGAGGTATGTGCACAGGAACAGTCGTGTATAGGTTGAAATATACTCGAAGAGATGACGTCAGATTATGTGGATTCACAGATGCAGATTGGGCAAGCAGTTCAATGGACAGGAAAAGTACCTCTGGGTATTGCTTCAATGTTGGATCAGGGATGGTTTCTTGGTGTAGTAGGAAGCAAAAGTCAGTAGCACTAAGCTCAGCAGAAGCAGAATATATGGCATCCAGCACAACTACGTGTGAAGCTATATGGCTTACGAAGCTGCTTGTGAGCTTGTTCAGGCAAACGATGGGAGCGACCAGTGTCTATTGTGATAATTAGCATTGCATAAAGCTCTCTGAGAATCCAGTGTTTCATGGCAGGTCTAAGAACATAGATATTAGATGTCATTTCATCAGAGACTGTGTATAGCGTGGGGCAATCCAGCTGCAATATGTTCCCACAGGAGAACAGGTAGCAGACATACTCACTAAAGCTCTAGGGAGAGGTAAGTTCATCCAATTCATGGAACAGATGGGTATTGTGGAGAACCTGTTTCAATAGCAGGGACCGAGTACTTTGGATGTTTCTTAGTTGCAACAGCAATAGATGAGAGGGAATTACAGTGCGGATGCAGTGACGATAGCAGTTCTGCAGGGTCAGCAGCAGCACAAATGCAGCGCATATCAGAGTTGCGCAGTGGTTGGTGGGCAAAGTTTCCAGACATCAACAACGTGACAAGAGATGATGCAGAGACAAGGTGTTGTTTCAATGGGTTGAAGCACTAGAACACATTCCTCGCTAAGAGGGATTGTTAATTTTTGTAGCATCGAATGTGTTCTAGCCACAACATTTGGTGGAGAGGCTAGAATACA
The DNA here is from genome assembly GCA_034641835.2 of Pinus albicaulis. Classification (NCBI taxonomy): domain Eukaryota; kingdom Viridiplantae; phylum Streptophyta; class Pinopsida; order Pinales; family Pinaceae; genus Pinus; species Pinus albicaulis. The sequence goes on from CM076572.1 coordinate 740,012,863, forward strand.
TGTATTCTCCAATACCCAGAAATCATTGATGGAAATTCCACTTAGAGACGACTTAATTAGATTTATTAGTAACTTTTTAATATTTCGTAAGTCTAAACTTAGGGAATATGATTAATTAATCATAATTATTTAAGTCATGTGAATGTTCTAGAAACTCGCGGATCGACGGGGAAATAATTTGGGCCATCGATTATGTTTTAATCTTGGTCGTTGGTGCTCCAACAAAAGATTATAAGAAAAAGTCGATGGGTATATGGAGAACACACAAGTGCAGTTACACGGATGCCCAGGAAGATCGATTTTCTCAGTGACTGTGATTCAGTAGAGGAGATAGAGCCAGAAGGTGAGTAGCAGGTGTGAGAGAGGATAGCCGCAGAAGTCCAGAAGGTAGATTTCTAAATTCAAGAAGAGGCAACGTGAAGAAGAGCGTTGTCCACTAGAGCTCTCCGTAATCATTGCACAGAGAGTGACGCAGAGGCACCAGCGTATGGGCAGAGGGTCCATCTCGAGGTCAGGAAGTCATTGTGAAGTGAGAAATTTCTCACAAAATTTCTCTCAGTATTTTTCCTCTGTTTAAATTGTCAGAATTCTTGTACTCAAAATTGTTGTTGAAGATTAATAAGAAAACCCTCATCTGTTGCACTGGTTTTCCCACATTGGGTTTTTTCGAGTACAATTGTCTAAAAATAACTATGTTAATGTTTTCTATGTGTGTGCTAGAATTTCTCTATTTCCAGCATTTTATTTTCCGTAGTAATTTATTGTGAAAATTCCAGTAGTAAATTTATTTGATATTTATCGTAGCAAATAAACTGCATAATCAAATTGACAGTTAGAAAAATATTTTTTAGTTATTGCAATAGATGAAATTTTCACACAAGAATTTGTCGAGATATTGAAGAGTAATCCTAGGGACGTCCCTTTCTCCGCCCCAGATCTGTTGATAACCCAATCGAAGATCTGTCTCCGCTAAACATGTCGTCCCCAAATGCTCAACAACATCCTCATCCATCCATGGTGAGTTGCTCCTAATGGTACATCTAATGTCCCCGTCGATAAGTCTCCTTGGAGGCAATTCTCCAAGAGCCCACGGTGCCGCACCAGATGCCACTACATACCACCGAGTATCCCTGTACCCAATGTAATGTGAGCCACTCCTACTCCACAGTGCGATCCAACACACTAAAACACACCATAATGCACCTCCATGTCCAGCTACCAACCACTGCTCAATGTTGGATGCTCCTACACATCCCTAGATATCATGGCCTAAAGTTGTGATAGTCTACTTCAGCCTGCACCCGACTAACATCATCACATCCATTAGCACATCACTATATCCTCCGGCAAATGGATTTCCATAACCTCAGATAAGTGGACCTCCCCTCCTGATCCTCCCTGAGAGATCCAACATGTGAATGTCCCTATGTATTTGTGGGGGTGTCCCTACGGTGTTGCTCCTCGGTGACCATTGTGCCCCATACATCCATGGGAAATCCTCCTCTCCATACAAGGAACTATCTGGCGGCATGTCGATACCACCTCCTCTGACAACCTCAAGCCAAGGTACATTGATCATCCTATGCCCCCACACACAGCCAACATGCCAAGGCAACTCATGGAGTCTGTCTGCTCCTCTGTCAGCTCGACCTGTCATGGGTGTTGTCCAAAACTCTAGTGGGAATATGAAAATGGGGGTGAGTCTGATCACTGGATCCACCATCCTGCTACTACCCTGACTAACCCGATCCATGGAGTGGTGGGGAGTCCCATCTAGGTCCCAACGATGATCCAGCCCTCGAGCCCCTCTGGAAAACCACAACCCTTGCTGAACTATGCTCCTGGCCATTGATGTATCCTAAAACCTAGTCAACCCTATCAGGTACCAACTCAATACCTCATACCACCCAACCCCATACAAGGGATCAAATGCAAGAGTCCCCAAGTACAGAGCAATTCCATCATGTGAGTGTTGCGCCCTACGCAACCTATGTCACCTCATCTCACTGGCTCGGTCATCATATACAACTTGTCTAGGCAACCCATCCAATCTCCCTCCAACATGCAGTGGTAACCTAACAATACTGCAAGCCCCATCTACGTAAGCCTGAAGAGGGTCACTAACAGGAGGTACTGCAGCTCTGTTGGCTCCCTACGTATCTATCTACTCCCCGTCAATGGCAGGTCCAAAAGATGGTTGCCCATCCTCCTCTACCATGGGCTCAAGGGGAGTCCCGAGCTGTCCCTCCATAAGTAGCTCATCGAGCATAACATCCACATCTAGCTCATACTCCTCAAGGTGCTCTCCATGCTGCTGTGGGTAGCTGTCGTCTGAGAACTCTGTCATGACTCTAGGTACCTCTATGCCCATTAGCACCTCACTAATGGATATGTCTCCCGACACCTCCCTGATATGTTGTGGGCTACCATCACTTGAAAACTCGAACACAGTCCTAGACACCTCATCAATGGATACCTCTACAACGGATGCCACCTCATCAATGGTGGTCACATCATCAAATGATCCTCGGAGTGTATGCTCTATTCCCTCCGCAAAGGTGTCAATCGGAGCTAGCAAAGGGATCTCCAACAAGGGTGACTCCTGCGTCACACTGGGTAAATCAACATGCTCCTCCTTCGTACCATCAACCTCATGCTCAATCTCCCCCTCGAGCTCCTGATATCTAAAGCCAGGTCTCCACCAGCAGAAACGCCCCCTCGTCTCACCCTCTAATTGTGCTCCTCTACATGATGATCTCATCCTTGACGTATGATTCTCCTTCTCTGGTTCATCCAGAAAATGAGGCATGGTAAGGCAGCCAAACTGGCCATACATACGGGTGTTGTATTGTTGGGTTGTGCGTGCACATGCTTGTCTTCTTTGTTGGTTTTGTATCATTTGCTGCATCCCCTCTAGAATCTGTTGGTTTTGTCTCACCAATTGTTGGCTTTGCCTCATCAACTCCTCCATGAGCCCTTGTGTACTCTTCCCTTTTTGCATCATTGGAGTGTCTATAAGCTCACCAATCACTATGCATGAGAGTCTAACACCTTCATGATCTTGCTAGCTTCCCCACAGTTGGTCAAGATCATGCTTTGATACCACTGTAATATTCCTAATGAATATTTACAATCATAAACAAAGCAAGCATAGTAAAAAATACACACAAAATTTACAACACATTAAACACCCAGGAATCTCCATAAACTACGTTGAGCTGAACCATTTTATTAATAAAAGGTTGGGTACAAAGGTAAGATTAGAAAACATGCACCTGGCTTCCGAATGTTGATTTTTGTAGCATCAGAAAGTGCTCTAAGTCTCAAATTTGGTGTAGAGGCTTAGATACTAGTATTCCAAAGAACCCAGAAAGCGTATGTGTAAATTCCACTCGGATTTTGTTTTATTTGAAAAATTAATTATTTTAATGGGGACCCTAAGTCTAAACTTAGGGAAATTAAATAATTAAAGGGTATTAAATAAAATAGAGTGTGAATCTTCGAGAGGACATGGATCAAGTCATGTTATAATCTTAGTCGTTGATTACACATCTAATCTGGGTCGTTGATATGTCAACAAGAAGACGATAAGGGAAGGTTTGAGGGTAATTTGGAAAACACACCGAAACACTGAATTGATCTAAGTCCACCGAAACACTGAATTGATCTAAGTGTTCGAAATTTCTGAGGCGTGGTTTGCTAAGAAATTCGAGCTAGAGATTTAAGCAATGAGGGGCAGAGATAGCATCCAGGGAGGAAGAGGTTTTCTCAGTCGGTGGAGCATCAGTCAAAGAGAGGCATAAGAGATCTAACCAAAGCCAGTGTTGAAGGAAGAGGGTTGATGTAATGACTGCGTAGGCTCACGCAGAAGCAGCACAGAAGCAAAGGAAGTGTTCTCAGAATTTTGCTGGTGGATCAGTTTCGAAGGCTGGGATCTGGAAAGTGGGCACCGGGAGGTTGTTCCTCAAGGTCCACATAGGCAAAACGACTTGGTTGAGGGCTGTAAATTTTTGTAGATGTTCTATGCTAAGAGCAGTTTTACTTTTCTCACAGCAATCATACAAATAGTTAAGCAAAATGCAGATAGAACATATAAGTAGATCTTACAGAAGACAAATCAGAAACAGGAAAATGTGTGTGTTCGTTACGGCGGTCAATAGGATGCTTCAACCAGCAAAGTCTCCTTGGTCAGCCAGCCCAGCATGTGTCACAACATACCTCCAATCAGCAAATGAGTCAACCCAAGTCAACTCCACAAAAGTCAACGCTGTCCTGAAAAAGTCAACGTAGGGCAGCAAGCTAAAAGTCAACATAGCAGCAAAACGGTCAACCCTTTGACCTCGATTTCTGTGCCAAGTAGTACGGCCTTCATAAATCGAACTTCCCACAAGTTTTCAGCTTGATTGGACCATGCGTTGACCAAATTCAACGCTGGTCAAACTTTTACAACTTATGCTTTAAAAATCACTCAATCAGCTCCTCTCAACTCACTGCACGTCCGGTCCCTTCTCTTCCTCCTTCACGTGTGGTTATCACTCGTCCCTCCGTGGCAGGCCCGTGATCATTTCGATGAGAGAAGAAGATGTGAGTTGTGTTGTGATGGAATGCTCTCCAACTTTGCCTGTATTTATATCCATCATTGGGGCGTGTGACACATCTGCTGGGGGCGTGCAACCTTAAGGCCGACCTGCACATATAATTTATTAAGAATAATAAATTCAAAATAAATGTTCTGTTCATCGGATTAAGACATATTATATATGGATTTTACACCTCTCCGAAAGAGGATTCCAACAAAAATATTAGCCTCTTAATCTGAGCATCATAACATGGAGTTTGGACCTAGTTGTCCAAATTTAACACTCCCTCTCAACTAGGGAGAACTCCATCCATCAGTGCAGTCAAACATCGTGCGTCATCCCGCCGTAACTTGCTTTGCTGGCCTCTTTATTTCAGAACAGAAGTGGGTCAGTCACAAAGACATCATCCCCCGACTGACATAATCAGTCCAGAGGTTCCAAACCTCTATCAAACTCATGAAGAGCATCCAACCAACCCAAAGTTGGTTCATCTGACCCGAAGTCAGGCAGAGGTCCCAGACCTCGCAAAACTTGATCCCAGATCAAGTGGTTGGACCGTGCCATCCTAGATAGAGAGTACGGCAATCTCTGATGCGTCCATCAGTCTTTGCTAATAGTCTCTAGCTTTTCCCACCTCATTGGCCAAATGAGAGGTACTTCCCATGAGCCCTGAACTCAATGGGTAGGATGCATACGGGGCACAGATAAATGAGTGGTGAACCACCTCAATAATCACAAGGGTGGGGCAGAAGCATTATGAGTGCTTATAGCTCCGAGAAGCTATCCCCAAAGCCCCCCAGAGCTCCCAGAGATCATCGTCCAACAGGACCCACATCATAGGGTCTTTCCACGACACCAAGATTCTCACGGAAGGTTAGGAACTTGACCTTCCCCAGGGGCTTAGTGAGAATATCTGCGACCTGCTCATCAGTTCCTATATGATCGAGCCTTACGGCGCCTCGCTGTACCATATCCCGGATAAAGTGGTACCTAATATCAATATGCTTGGATCGGTCGTGGAACACAGGATTCTCAGTCATACGAATCCCACTCTGATTATCACAGAGTATCACAATGGTATCTAGCACATGTCCAAACAGCTCACTAAAGAGCTTCCGCAACCAAACTGCTTCACAACAGGCCATACTAGCAGCAATGTATTCGGCCTCCGCGGTGCTCAAAGCCACCGACTTCTGCTTCCTGCTCATCCATGAGATCGAAGCATAACCAAGATTGAAGCAACATCCCGATGTGCTCTTATTTATCCACTACATCACAAATTTCAATCGGCATCGTATATCCACTGGGAGGTATCACACTCCCAAGTAGCTTGTATTCAAATTTCATGGTTTATCGTGCCCCGAAGATATCTCAAAAGACTTGGCACCAACCCAGTTGAATGTGATGAGGCTCAACCATCTCGGGCTGGGACTCAAAGTAATTCATCAGAACATATGTCCTGACGTGGTGTTCACTAAGAACATCGTATGAGTCGACGATACCGCAGGATTTGCTAAGATAGGCTCAATAGCGCTGCCACTCAACTTTTTAAAGTTGAGTTCCATCGGTGTCGACACGGACTTACAGTCCACCATCCCAAATCTTTCCAGAAGCTTCACAATGTATTTTCCTTGAGAAAGGAAAATCTCCAGGTCTCTGCCAGACCTCCAGGCCTAGGAAGTAGTGCATCAGTCCTAGGTCCTTCATCTCGAACTCAGCAGCGAGCTCCCTCTTACATTGATGAATGAGAGGGTCAGCACCTGTCAGGAAGAGGTCGTCCACATACAGCACTAGAATGAGAGGCTTCCCCTGCACAACCTTGAAGTAAAGGTTCGGATCAGCATTTCTTCGAGTGAAGCCCAGCTTCATCAAGTAACTATCCATCCTCTCGTACCAAGCTCTGGGTGCTTGTTTTAACCCATAGAGGGATTTCTTCAACCTGCAGACATGAGTGTCTCGATCCTGAACTTCAAATCCCAGAGGTTGTTCCACATACACCTCTTCCTTTATTGCACCATGCAGAAAAGCGGTCTTGACATCCATCTGATGAAGACTCCATCCTTGCGTAGCAGTAAGGGCTATGATTGATCGAATGGTGGTATATCGTGCCACAAGTGCAAATATGTCATCATAGTCTATTCCTTCCTTTTGAGAGAAGCCACGGGCAACAAATCTTGCCTTGAACTTTTCAGCACTCCCATCAGATCCATGTTTGATCTTGTAGAGCCATTTCGCGGTGACAACTGATTTGTCCTTCGGTCTCGGGACCACATCCCAGACATCATTCTTCATTATGGACTCATATTCTTCGTACATAGCATCCTTCCAGACTTGATGCTTTACGGCTTCCTCAAAAGATCCAGGTTCAGATTGTACAATAGTACTCATGGCAGCTAGATACCCTTGGTATCTACACGGCTTTTTGCTTTCTCGGAATGTCCCCCTTGGGGCAGCATGACCCTCAGCATCTTCGAGGGTGTCCCTGAGCCATGATGGTCTCTTTCCTAGTGAAGGGGGTGGATCAATAGGGTCCATTGGCCCTTCAATATCAGGCATAGTCTCATCCTGGGGTTCTTCCAGATTTCCTGGTCTATCTTCATGATTTTCTTCAGATCTAGGAAGATCTACTACTTTCTTCAGGGAAGCATCTTCGTCAAAAGTGACATCATGGCTTATCTCTACTTCCCTTTGACCAGGTACATAGACTCTATATGCCTTAGAAGTCTCACTGTAGCCCACAAACATTCCTTTCTTCCTAGTAGCATCCAGCTTACTTCTCTTTTCTTTCGGCACATGAAAATAGACAGGACATCCAAAAATTCTAAAATGTGAGACATCAGGTTTCTTACCAGAGAAAACCTCTTCGGGAGTTTTGGAGTCCAAAGTGGAATGAGGGCATCGGTTTTGAATATACACAGCAGTATTTGCAGCTTCTCCCCACAGAAACTTCGGTAGACCCTGGTCACATAGCATGGCACGGGCAGCTTCCACAATAGTCCTATTCTTGCGTTCAGCAACACCATTCTGCTCAGGAGTATATGCAGCAGTAGTCTCCCTCTTAATGCCAGCTTCTCTGCAAAAGTCTTTGAACTCATTTGACTCATATTCAGTGCCATTGTCGATCCTCAAAATCTTGATCTTCTTTCCGGTCATATTTTCCACCAAGGCTTTGAAGGTACGGAACCACATGAAAGCCTCATCCTTCTTCTTCAAGAAGTATATCCAGGTTTTGCGAGAGAAGTCATCAGTAAATGTCATATAGTAAGAACATCCCCCCTGGGATGTTACAGGTAACATACCAGAAAGATCAGAATGGACCAGTTGCAATATATCAGATGTCTTTGTGACACTTGAGGGGAAAGGTCCCCTTGTATGTTTTCCTTCAACACAGCCCTTACATACACCTTCATGATTATTTCCAAAATCAGGCATCCCTGTCACCACCTTCCTTGCTTCGGGAAGGGCTTTGTAATGAAGGTGTCCAAATCTTCGGTGCCATAGTTCGGTTTGTCTGATAGTATCACAAGTCATAGCTCCCAACGGACTCCCTCCAACCTGATAGAGTGTACCAACCCTAAAACCAATTGAGATAGCTTCCTTGAAGCTCTTCTTCCACATGAGTACCTTTCCATCAGAGAAAGTTACATTGAATCCTTTGTCTTCCATGGCAGATACAGACACAAGGTTCTTCTTCAATTTGGGTACATAGAGTACATCTTGTAGACGAAGGACTTGTCCTTGAGACAAGTGGAGGGTCACAGTCCCGGTCCCTTTCACAGGATAAGTGGCATTATCCCCAAGGATAATTTCTAGATTAGTATCCCTTTCAACCATGTCGGAAAGTGCTTCCTTGAATCCGGTGATGTGTCTTGAGGCACCACTATCGATTAGCCAGACATCCATAGTGTCGGGCGGAGATGCAGCTGAGAGAGCAGATACTAGAATATACTCATTTCTTTTATCAACAACATTAGACTCCTCATACCTGGTATTTCTGGACCTTTTAGAAGGTTGATTGTTTCCACCAAAGTGAGCCTTCCTCTTTCCTTTGGATTTGTCATTTCTTCGATTCCCATTCCTTCAGTTGTTGTTGTTATCGTCACCATCGGGAGAATCCTTCTTGAAGGGGCATTCTCTAGCATAGTGTCCAGGCCTATGGCAGGTGAAACATTTACCCTTCTTCTCTTGAGTCTTTGTCCTTCCTTTGTCCTTAGAACCACCAGAGTTCTTCTTTCGGGAATGAGCACCATAGGCAACATTTCTTTCATTATCGAATTCCTTCATCCTTGTTTCTTCTTGCATACATCTAGACAGAAGCTCATCAAAGTTAGGAATGGTATTATTGTTGAGAATGGCAGTTGTGAATACTTGCCATTCATATGGAAGTCCTCCAAGTGCGGTGAGAACCATCTCACGATCAGCTATTATCTCCCCAATAGCTAGCAGATTGTTCCTGGTTTCGGTCAACTTCAGAAAGAAAGTTTGAACAGACTCATCTCGGCCCTTCTTCATATTCTTCAACTTGTTCTTGAGGAATAACACTTGGTTCACATTGTTTACTTGAAACATAAGTATCAATTTGTCATACATCTCCTTGGATGTGCCTAGTTCAGATATGTAGGCAACCAGACTCTTATTTATGGATTCCCTGATCAGCAGCTTTGCTCTGATTTCTCCCTTCTTATACTTGTTTCTAACAACTGCAGAGGCATTGGATGGAGGTTCTTGAATCTTCCCTGTCACATGATCCAAGAGATCATGATCTTCCAATTTGAGATCTAATATCATCTTCCAGGCATGGAAGTCATTACTTCCGGTCAGCTTGTCATTCTCTTTGAATTCAAGACTAGTGGAACCCATTTCTTCCGGTGATGATTGCTAAAGATAGAGTTTGTCTTCACCTCAGCTCTGATACCATGTTAATTTTTGTAGATGTTCTATGCTAAGAGCAGTTTTACTTTTCTTACAGCAATCATACAAATAGTTAAGCAAAAATGCAGATAGAACATATAAGTAGATCTTACAGAAGACAAATCAGAAACAGGAAAATGTGTGTGTTCGTTACGGCGGTCAACAGGATGCTTCAACCAGCAAAGTCTCCTTGGTCAGCCAGCCCAGCATGTGTCACAACAGACCTCCAATCATCAAATGAGTCAACCCAAGTCAACTCCCAAAAATTAAAAAGTCAACGCAGGGGCAGCAAGCTAAAAGTCAACGCAGCAGCGAAACGGTCAACCCTTTGACCTCGATTTTTGTGCCAGGTAGTACGGCCTTCATAAATCGAACTTCACAAGTTTTAGAAGCTTACTTGGTTCATCATTGACCAAAGTCAACAATGGTCAAACTTCTGCCGAAACCCTGACGACGGAAAAATCGTCCTTCAACTCGGTAAGTCTGATCACAATATCTTTCCTCCTTCCTGCGTGTGGAAATTAAAAAACTTAGTCCTCCGGAGTAGCTGCGTGCTGTTCCAGAGATGAGAGAGGAAGATGTGAGTTGTGTTGTGATAAAATGCTCTCCAACTTTTCTTGTATTTATATCCATCATTGGGGCGTGTGACACATCTGCTGGGGGCGTGCAACCTTAAGGCCGACCTGCACATATAATTTATTATGAATAATAAATTCAAACTAAATGTTCTGCTCATCGGATTAAGACATATTATATATGGATTTTACACCTCTCCGAAAGAGGATTCCAACAAAAATATTAGCCTCTTAATCTGAGCATTATAACATGGAGTTTGGACCTAGTTGTCCAAATTTAACAAGGGCTAACCCTGAGCATGGAAGGGGGTGACGCAGTGGCTGGAAGTTTCAGCGCTAGATCTACGCAGAGCTTCTCTGGGACAGTGTTTTCTTCATCCGGATCAGCGAGAAATTCAGTGATTGAGTGAGGTAAATCCTCACAAATTCTTCTGTCAGTGTTTCTCTCTGTAACTGAATTACCCTAGGGGTATTCAGAGATGTATTCAGACATTGCTACTACATAATAATAAAACCCTCAAATTTGTTGCACCGGTTTTCCTGCATTGGGTTTTTCCGGGGACTTATTCCAAAATAAAGGTGTCATGTGTGAATGATTTCCTTGTTCAATTTCCTTGTTTCAGAATCATAATTATTGTAGTGTAGGTTGCTTCAGTGATTGCTTCAATATTTCATGAATGTATTCAGAAATAATTTTGTAAAGTAAATTACATAATAGATGAAGTAATCCAGATCGTTGCAGTAGGATTCCTTAGATTGATTGAGATCTAGGAATTTTCACACCAAAGGCAAGCTAACAATGCCCAGATGATGAAATCGGTTGCTCTAACATGCAATGTGGATGTCCCCAATAATCTCTACGTTGACCTAGTGAAAAACTACACTGTTGGCTGCAAACAATGGCCGCTAGGGCCTCCTCCGGTGCTCAGAAAATTCTGGGAAATTAACCTCGAGCTCTCCTCCAATAACCCACGAAGGAATTGGCCAAATGTTGACCTCAGAATTTCGGCCCAATTTTTCCCTAGCTCCTTTAGTTGTGGGCTGAGTTGGGACCCCTATTTGACCCCTAGAATCTGCCCATAAAATTTTTCCAAATTATTTATAAGATCCTTGTCAAAAACCCAAAAAGAGCTTGCTCTAATTTTGACGCTCCAAAATTGACCTCAAAATGCTCGACTCTCCTCCACACGCAGAAACTATAACCTGTAGCAAATGTTGGGCTTGTTGCTCCAACAAAATGTTGGAAAATCCTCCACGATCTCCCCTAATCCAATTCCAAACAACCCCAGTTCCTCAATCCCCTTCACAAGCCACCTCACACTTGGCCCCCATGAAAGGCTACGCAGTTCCTAGGTAAGATGACGCAGACCCCTGCTGAAGAAATTCGTACTGCTGTGGAAATAACTCTTGCTCTTGTAAATCCTTCTCTTTTTGCATGGAATTTGGTCAAGGAATGCTTCAGCAATAGTGTAGCCCCTATCTTTGGCACCACTCTCCAACAAGAACTGCGTGGCTCCTTTCCTACGTCCCAGTGGAACTAGAAATGCGTGGTATCTGCATGGTATCCTGCTAGCTACCAAAGATGAGTAGAATTTGCCTCCCTAAGATGGCACTCGTGGTCCACCGAAGAAGAGGGTGAGATTTCCCCTTAGAAACCTCTGGTGCTAAACAACACCTGTGACTCAGCTAAACAGCTTGAGCAATAATGTGTAAAATGACAAATTATCAAAAGATACTCAATGCTACCTTCAAACCTCTATTTATAATTGTTGTTTCACCTTTCCATGTGGGTCCCTCATCCAAATATTTTGATCTCCTTTCCACAAAATCGATTTTTTTGTAATGTTCATTTTTCAGGTATTCCTTATGACATGGTTAGGATGGACTTTCAGAGTTGGGGGCAGACAAGTCACAGGTGTAGGTTGGCGTCATCAGTGGGCCTTGGGGGCTTTCAGAGGGGCTTTGAGGAGTTTTTATGAGGTTCGATGGCATTCACTTGGTATATTCCATCATCTGCACAGTTTTCCTTTCGTTCCATTGCATTCCGACAATTTTCGAAAAACTGAGTTATTAATGGGCTTGACTCAATTAATTACGCCTAAGGTGGCATTTTAGGAGGAATTCTTGGCAGAACACCTTAGTGTAATAGCCCGTTGAAACCGGAACGAGAAGATCTACAGGATGGGATGGCTAGAAGTGATTTTCAGTGACCTGAGGAGGCATGGTGGCCAATTTACCATTTTTCCACATTAAAAAGAATATTTTAATTAAGGGAAATGTGATCAATGATTAAAATAATAATAAAATAGGAGCTTCTAGAGGGGTCCATCAAATCTATAAAAAGAGGAGGAGGCCATTGGAGGACATCTTGGATTTAATATTGCTTCTTGTATGTAAGGTTGAGAACCCGGTTCTCTACTCCATTGGTAGCCTCAGGACGGAAACCCTCAGGTGATTTAGAAATTGAGCAAGCACCCATCTCCCCTTGGTGAATTCATCCAAAATTCAAAGGAAAGTTTAGCAATGGCAGTTGGTTCAGTTTTGATGGAGGGCCCGTGCAGCATTGCAGCAAGTCCTTGAGGACAGCTCTATCTCAGCTATCTCATCTATTTTCTTAGTTCAACATGTAAACCCCAGTTTATATATTATAATAAAGCTAAGATTGTTTTGGCACATTGTGTATTTGTATTGCATGTATTCTCTTGTTTAATTGTACATGGCAATCTTCTGTTAATTAAAAAGTTATTTAATGGAGAAATTTTGGTTAAGCACATTTCTGCAAAATTAGCCAAAATACCCCGTTTGGGATATTAGATTTTCCTTGAGGTGTTGTAAGGTCTCTATTCAACATTTGCTATACAACACTTATCTGATCTTTATATTTAAGCAGAAAATTTAAGCAAAAAATAATTGCAGGAGGATTTAAACTTAAACTCTAATAACAGATTCACGGTTTCAGAATATTCCTAAGTTCACAAACCCACTAACCAGCTAATGCTAAGACATGATAAGTAACTGATGCTCAGAGAAATACCTGGAAACGGTGAGCTGCAAACCAGGGTTTAATCGATGATTGTTGGATGAACTTTTCAAGCTGATAACTGCTGGAACCGTGATCCTCCTCTCCATCTTATGGGACAGATTATAGAACCAAAATGTTCCTCCCAGCCAATTTAGGATTTAATCCCAAATCCAGAGGACGCCTCCTCTGCCCCCGTGCCCAGAATCCCAAGAACATTGAGTCTCCTTTCCACTCTTGATAAATTTTACCACAGCAACCTTCTCAATTTCATCACAACAGCCTTTCTCCCCTTTCCTCCCCCCGAACAAAAGGACCCCTTCCTCCTTCATATCTTCTTGCTTAAATAGCGACCGCTCTACCCGCCGCCACAACACCATCCAACTAAGACCTCCATAAATGCATCGAATGTTTTGAAAGAGATGTCATTCGAATGATATTGATAAGGTTGTATTTAAAGAGCCGTTATTCAAATGTAAGAGGATAAGGTTTGCATTAATGAGGTGTAATTCGAAATGTAAGATGATATGAAAATGGTAAAGAGTCGTCATTTCAAAAGCTAAGGATATGGTTGTATTAATGAGGATGAAATTCAAATTCGAATGGATTTTAATCCCGTAGGATTTTAAATCTTTAATAAATTTTTTCTTAATTATTCTTTTTTAAAGTTTGTTTTCTTTATGTTTGTATATTATATTTAAACTATTAGTTAAATATTAGGAAGTAGGAACTTAGGGTGTGGGTTGTTACATACTTCCTCCCTTCAGAAAACTTCGTCCCGAAGTTAGGGTTTCATATACTCATATCAATGATTGTATTTTAGAGATTAGGGTGTTTGTAGAAGGCTGATTTTTAAGATTGAATTTCTGTTTGAATAAGTATGTATCTGCAATTTTAATTGTTACTTCTCATCTCAACCAAATCTCCAAACTATTCTCAAATCATCCTATCCTTCCTAACCTCTTCCACTCCCACCTTATCCATCCTCTACAGGAATATGCCATGGCATCAGTTTTACTGATCCATTCATAGACCTTAAGGATATCAGCGTCGAGTACGTCGACCTGATATGCTTGTAGGCATCCGGCAGTCATCATCACACGTCTAGGGGAGCGTGACTCGCACAGTCCTCCCATGACTCCAGGTATCGGAAGATAACCGGTGGGCAACACCTCCACCCCTCCCAATAGGACCAGGGTCAACACCCTATCATGGAATCTCGGGAGTCTCAACTGTTCTGGGGATTCTGTCATCACGTATTTTGGTTCTGTAATCTGTATTTTGCAAAGCAATTACTTGTACACAATCTGCAATGCAAACACTCGTACGCACATTACAGCACATGCATCTATATTGTTCATAACAAATTGTTACCCATATAACAATCTCTACACATTCCAAATATACTGTTATAAATGTAAACATTTGTACACACATTACAGCATATGCATCTATATTGTTCATATTCCTGCAATGATAATTTAAATGACATAAGGCATGTTGGTATCCCTGCACTTAGTAAAGTCAACAATAGCATATATTCGGTATCACTAGAGTTAAGTAACATCCGTTCTTTATGGTTACCCATGTACCAGCAAGTAAAATTCATTCTTAAGAGAAAATTCAAAATAAAGTTTACAAATTCAAGGATAGGCTATGACCACTCTCTATACATGACCAGTAAGCTGTGTGATTGTGATTACAAAGTTGTAAGTTAGGCTAGTATTTGATTATGTCATACTCTTCATAGTTAATAAAATCAATGGGGAATCAGTGAAGATAGTGGTATGTTAATAAAGAATATTGAACCTTTACCCTTAGCTCCATATTAGTACAATACTATCATGTTTATTACGTAACATGGTGAGAGATAAACCTCTATACTAAAAGAGCTTTTATTACCATTATAAAAAGGTTAACCATGTGAATCCATTGAATAGTATATCTTATATAATACTGATCTTATGAACATGTGGACTACTGGAATCTTATAACAAGCTCGTGTATCACTATTGGCCAAGTATGGCTATTTCCATAATAAGTATACCATGAGAAATAGGTGAAGCAAGAAGGTCTCTCTTATATATGAGTAGAAGCTATATCAGTTAGGATTCAATCTTTATCGAGCCTATGATTGCCATTACTTCTATTTTTATTCATACTTAACTAGTGAATGGTATAAGTGTTACTAATAGTAATGGAAACAACGTAATGTGTTAAAGCAGATACAAGTACGAGCTTATTGATGTGGAAACATACAAGTCAACTTCCTGCTAGGTCATGATTGGAACCCTATTCAGCCAAACTAAGTTAGCATGATTACTAGAATGATACGAGGTTACGACCTGTGATTAGCTTAACTACTTAGATAGGGTGATATCTTAGGCATAATACGTGTCACTACCACCTTCTCTATTATGGAGCTTGCTTATAGGCAATGATATACCAGTAAATGAACACGAGATACACGAGCTCAGTACATATATGATACAGGTTTATTACGGAATCACTTAGAGCAATCGAAACCATGCTTTTATATGTAAGCTCTAATCCCAATAGATATGGTATTACACTCAGTAAGCTATGAAGATCATATGGTTCATTGTCACTCATATATTGCACTCACTCTGATTATGGTTATACACTCCTTGTTATTACCCAATATACGTGTTACTTAAGCTCATTGATCAGTATTTATTATGGATACTTATTAATTATAACCATTGTTATAATCACAACTGTAATTAACAGAGTCAAGTAGATCACAGTTATTGTACTAGTAATAAGCAGATACGTATGTTATTAGAATACCTGTATTTTTAGATAATGAGTGCCATTGGTGAGTATCCATCCTATTGCTTCCCTTTTTGTTCCCATAGATATGGAACACAATAAATCTCATAATGGTACTGGACAATTGGGCAGATAGTATAACCACCAAGTAATGGAAATGATTATGTTATCCCAATCTTATCACTTATATATATGTAGTATTAAACCCATTACACCATTATGATAAGCTCTATTATGAGAAAATTCCATGAAATTATAATCATTATGCACTTAGTATCCATATATGCCTAATTACTCCTATATGAGCATAGTGAATGTTCCTTTACCTCATCTATATGCATAGAGTCGTACGATCAAACTGTGATATGGAACTTGGTCAATGGTAGAGATAGGTAGTACTAAGGCCATTAAGAGGATAGAGTCACCGCTCTTCCATGAACATGAGCTTGTAGCTTGGCTATATGAGATGGTGGTACTCATTCAGATCAAAGCTTAGAGAATAGGCAACACTAATGAGAAAACCCATTGTACTAATAATATGTTACAAGCTTATACTACCAATCAAATGGGGATATCGTAATCAAGCATTCTAATAAAAGTACTAGTAGTTGCTGTGATAAGCTACTGCAAGCCCGCATAGTTATAGCACTAGTTAAGTAATATCCATGATGTTGAACAAGCTGGTAACTTATTTAAGCATGGTGAATCAATAGGGATAGTAAGCACAGTGTTGATTGGGCTAAAATTAGTCAGAAAGTACAAGTGTAAATTCAAGTAAAGTGATACATAGAACAAACAAGGTTACTAATACAGCTTATACGAGTTTAGATCAGCTAAACTACAGAGAAAGAGTGATATCTCAATAGTAAACATTCACCTAATTAACTTTATTCACTCAGATTAGTATGAGTAAGTTATGTGATAAACTTGAAATCACCTATACCACTTAGATATTGCGCTCTAACCTGTTCACTTGTACCACTTGTACCAACCCAAGTTGAATATTATTGCATAAAGCAAGGAAAATATAAGACATATAGGGAATATACTGAATATAACATATGTTGGTCGATGCCAAGTTTACTTTACTTTTTCAGTCATTGCCAACACAGTTACTCTGCACCAGATTCTTGAATTCAAAAGGAAACATCTGAGGATCATTCACATCTATAGTTATGATTGCCATATTTCACATGTGATTGCCAACATCCAAAATTGCTCCAATAGTCATACTTCTCATAGTTTCTAGTGATGTTGATATAATTATGAGGGTCAATTGATTTGCTTATATGTGTTCAATCTATAACCAAGATGTGGACATACGAAAAAGTCTCTCTATATTCAATGATTGATATAGATCCTATATACACCAAGGTCATCCAGACGTCTGTACACATAGCAATTGCTATTAATTCCATAAAATACCAAAAACTCAGGTTAGCCAATTTAGTTTCTTGATGCAACAAGGCCCGCAAGGTAGCACAACCTCTAATAAAGAATACAGACTTGTTTGTACATGCTAAGGCTCCCAGTTGTGTAAAACACAAATGGTCAGCAAAATACAGGGTTTAGCATTTTTTCTTTTTTTTCTTTTTTTTCTTTTTTTTTCTTTTTTTTTCTTTTTTTTTTTTTATAAACCATTGTGCCATAGAAGTTTCAGATGCCACTTGCAAGAGAATGTTTGGATGCCACCACAGAAGGTTCAGATTTGTCATATAAGCTATTGGATCTTTATTAGATAGTTCAAATTTCAAGAAGTTTGGATACCTTTCCAGAGATAGTTTTAGACTTTTGATTTCTTTCGAAATATATCACTTCGCATATATACATGTATATACCTTAGAGATACGAGCTTTAGAAATTAGAATATAAACAATAAATTCGGGCAGATTGTCAAAATTTACAGTAGTTACGGTTCTGTCTCTATCACATTTTCTTCTTTGTTTTGCTATGACTTCTAAGGATATTAAAACTGTATCTGAGACTTATCTGAACATTCAAAACTGATATTGTATAATGCTTTCAACAGTGTAAAGTCTCATATTTGTGCGTGTTTTATTTTGTTTGTTTTTGTAAGTCAATTTTTCAAATTAGGCTCGTGACACAAAAGCCCCTCCCAAATCCTATCAACTGCTGATACACGAGGGTCTCATCACAAACTCAGCAACACTTTCAGCAAGAAAAAAAAAAAACCTTCAAGCAAGCAGAAACTTAGAACAATCCAAAGTTCTCTTCCGGACTCCACGAGTGTTAATTCAGAAATCCCTTTTAAAGTTTTATGAGCTCCATTATCAAGTGTATTTTAGCACAGGTAACAAATGTATTACCTTAATATAATTCTTCGTGGAAATAATCTATCGAAACTTATTCCTATATATTCGGAAGTCTCGCATATGGAAGGTTTGGAAGCCCTACTCGGATGAAGTAGAGAATCATAAGTTGACAGGTTGAACCCAGTAAACCACTATCTTATTAGTTTAAAATAACATTGTTCTAACCCGGAACCAGTCCTCTAATGCCCTTTTGTCTTGTTGTTTTTCAAAGTTTCAAACTAGACTGAAAATTGCTCCAAAGGCGAAGATAATAAATATTGGGATACCTTGGATAAATTCATCCCAGTAAATTAAGTCAAACATAAAGGTTGTTGTCATCAGCCAGAAACTATTAAACCTGCATATTGGCAGTTCCTCAAAAGTTCAATGCATTTTCTCAAGGCTGACTTTATGTTTTGCACAGATTCATAACAGCCTCCAAGAAAATCACAGAGAATGATCATTCTACTAAAATCTAATGGAATGCATACATTTTTATTTTATATATATATTTATTTACTTATTTAGCTTGAAGTGTGAAAGGAAATATATATAAGGATTTGAGTTTGAATCTATTCCTCACCTGATGTAATACAGTTGACAGAGACAACAGACTTCGCCAGAGATAATGCGTTATCATCTTGTCTGTGCACATCAAAGATGGGAGTCTAGCTGGCAGTGGGCATTAGTACCATTGCCATATAAAAACAAATCTTTGACACAGCAGAGTTGAGCAACTGAAGCTCGGCTTTACAAACAAATATATTATAACCTCATACTATATACAATTCCGCTTTACAATTTATCCATAACTTGCAAAACTCGGCTGTTCAAATAGACTCGGCTTTTCAAACAAACTCGGCTTTTCAAATATGCAGGGTCTCTGTTCATCTTTTAAACAAAATATTTAACCAAAAACAAAGTACACAGTATAAATTAAAACCATATATATTGATGATAAGATCCAGCACTGTGACACGACGAGTCAGATATTCCCACAGAATCCATAGGAGACAAAGGTGATATGGGTGAGCTATGGTTGTGCTGTTTTGCTTTCCTGAGTATAGCTTGCCTCTCAACATCAGGCAATGAACCCTTGGACAGTAGTTGTGTTACTCGCGGATCCAATCCTGCTGGAGAAGAATCACAATATGTATGAGAGCTTATGGCAATACCACCGCGTTCAGGTTTATACAGTACCCGGCTTGAATAGAGTAGCAATACCTTGAATAAAATGAGGGTACTGTATTGTACCAGGTAAGCCATTTCTGCTACTTCTTCCCCCATATATGTCATTCTCACTGCTTGGATGCTCAGACGGGTCTAGAGGCCTTAACATAGACATGATATCCACCCTCAGCAACAAAAACCACTATTACCTCAAAATCTTTTATGCTCTACTATATCTCTGTCACAACAATGACATAAAAAAAATGCACATACCAGGACCCAGATTATAAATTGGAAATCTTGTTTTATTCGTACCCTGAAACACAATTGATGTCGATATGATATAATTTTAACCCAAAATAATACCCAACGATATATATATAAAACCATATAATATAGTTTTAAATCTTTACGATATATTTTAATCTAATCATACATGCATATCGGTGGTATTATTATATTCTGTTATTGCACATTCGGTGGGATATGTGTATATCGTGATACAACAGAAATTTTTTTTTTCATTACATCTGTTGGCTAAATGACTCCAATACACGACTAACATCCGATTTGATAGCGTGGCTTCCCTTTATCGAATTTCATAACGTGGCTTCCTATCAGATATTTAACAATTTGACAGCGAGTGATATAGATACCCAGATGGCAATCCGCTGTCCTACGATTTTTTTTTTCATTAAGTTCTTCCTGCATTCGATTTTCTTTTAAAGTCGGGACGGTTGTGAAATAGTTGGTTATCTCGTCAGTCAATCACGCGGAATGTCTCCTGTTCGAATGTAGACGGCTTCATTGAGCCTGAGAGGTTAGTGACAGACTTAAATTTGAAGGGCTAGGCTCGCGCAGGTTCGATCACACAGCAGTCTCCACCTACTCACGCAGCATTGCGCCAAATCTGAATGCTGCAGATCCAACAACAACCAACATCGCCGGTCAACCTCCACAGTTCAGCGCTAGAGTAAAGGCACAGGCATAGGCACAAGTAGAGTATGTCTGGGAACAGTTGGGCGTGTATCGAACAGAAAACCCATTCGCAGAACCGAATAGAGATCGATCCATGAGCAGAGCATATTCAATTTCATTGGATGAATATCGAACAGGTAGAATAGAGCGCCTTGAGCAGCACATCGAACACTTTATTGTTGCTGGTTGTGCGTGTACCTTTGCTGGAGGTCGGTCTGGAGAGCCTTGTTCTGTTTGTGTATGGTAGCTAAGTCATTTCTAGGTTGCGTGTTGTGCATAAGGACTCACATCTGCCTATGGAAGAACTGGTTTGTGAGTTATACATTCACCTGTGACAGATTTCTCTCAAAGATTATTTGTACATGCTAAAAGGGGTCTCAAATTACCTCATTGTCCTGAACACGTAGACTGATGATCATTATTATTGTCCCCTTGTTGTTCTCTGTATCTCTGAGACTGGGTATGTTCATATCTATATTGTTATCTCTGTGGAAATAATAACTTGTGTTGCTGGTGGTACTAACTTATTCTAATAGTCATCTACAACCATTCTGTGCACTCTAGTCCACTGATAATTCTAATCTCAGCCTCCTTATTTGCTGAAGCGTGATAATAATTCAATGCAAAGTGGATATCATCTGTTCCTAAATGTTTTTATCATATATGTTTGGCGTTGTTTGTAACATTTATGCTATAACATTTTACAAGTTACCCACCGTACAATGTCTGCAAACTGTTTGAGAAAGTACCGCAGAGAGCAACCCATTAAACTTTGAAAAATGTGTGTGTTTTTTCCAAGATATTTGTGGTATGTATCTTACACTTGCAATCATTTTTTTTTTTTATATTACCAGTTTACATTATATCGACGTGTAAGTAGCCTAACTAGGTATATATGCTATATATCTAACAAAATCCTAGCTTTTCTTACTGTTAATAGGCTGAAACAGGTATGAAACTAAACTGGAATCAACATGAGAAAATTGAAAGATTAAGAAAGCATCGCCAAGGGTGGTTGTCGGCCTCTCTTCTGTTCCAGTCTTCATAGATTCTTACTTTTTTTTTTCTGGATGTTCTATTTAGAGCAATCTTCCATTTGCATTAACATGATTGGCATAGCACAGTCAAATGTTCATTAGAATGACTTGTATGGGTTTTCTATACTGTTAACAGAGTTTTTCTCTGTTGCTACCCTTGTGCATCTTTGGTTGCCATCACAACAGTAGGATGGACAGAGATAGCCATATTTCTACACTTCAGCAGCACAGTTTCTTATTAATGTCTAAAAAAAAACTTTTAATTTGTTAGCGGGGACTGTAATTGCTTTCCCTCTTTGCACATATGCCATATAACTATGTTCTATAATATCTGGAGTTATCTCCTATACAATGAAGACAGCTGATGTAAGCAATTCAACCAAGGTGCTTCATCCATGTTACTTTCTGCATTTTACAACCTAATATCTGGCAAAATATATAGAATTGCGACTGAAGATGTCCTCTGGCAGACCAGTGCCTTCCTTTTTGTGGTTATTTCCAAAGAGGGATTTTATGTCTTATTTCTTCTTTCTTTATACTGACTTGGCAGGTACTTTTATTTGGCCATGCTAATCTTTCCACCTAAATTATCAACATGTAATTATCAATCTAACAGGTCCGAGAGTTTGAACAAGGGCTCTGATACCATGTGTAAGGTCTCTATTCAACATTTGCTATAAAACACTTATCTGATCTTTATATTTAAGCAGAAAATAATTGCAGGAGGATTTAAACTTAAACTCTAATAACAGATTCACGGTTTCAGAATATTCCTAAGTTCACAAACCCACTAACCAGCTGATGCTAAGACATGATAAGTAACTGATGCTCAGAGAAATACCTGGAAACGGTGAGTTGCAAACCAGGGTTTAGTCGATGATTGTTGGATGAACTTTTCAAGCTGATAACTGCTGGAACCGTGATCCTCCTCTCCATCTTATGGGACAGATTATAGAACCAAAATGTTCCTCCCAGCCAATTTAGGATTTAATCCCAAATCCAGAGGACGCCTCCTCTGCCCCCGTGCCCAGAATCCCAAGAACATTGAGTCTCCTTTCCACTCTTGATAAATTTTACCACAGCAACCTTCTCAATTTCATCACAACAGCCTTTCTCCCCTTTCCTCCCCCCGAACAAAAGGACCCCTTCCTCCTTCATATCTTCTTGCTTAAATAGCAATCTGCCCCACCGCCACAACACCATCCAACTAAGACCTCCATAAATGTAGAAATGAATGTTTTGAAAGAGATGTCATTCGAATGATAGATGATAAGGTTGTATTTAAAGAGCTGCTATTCAAATGTAAGAAGATAAGGTTTGCATTAATGAGGTGTAATTCGAAATGTAAGATGATAAGGTGGTGTTAAAGAGCTGTCATTTCAAATGTCAGAGGATATGGTTGTATTAATGAGATGAAATTCAAATTCGAATGGATTTAATCATGGTGCTTTGAATCTTTAATAAATTTTTCTAATTATTCTTTAAAGTTTGTTTTCTTTATGTTTGTATATTATATTTAAACTATTAGTTAAATATTAGGAAGTAGGAACTTAGGGTGTGGGTTGTTACAGGTGTGGCCCCCACATTCCACTAAGGTTGAGATTTTCGATTTCTCTTAAGTCCCATGTACCAAAAATGTATCCAATGACCATATTACAAAATTGTGCAATGCTTAGCACTCCCCCAATAAACTCCATAAATCCTGTTAAATGAAAAATCAAAATTGGGGATTTTACAAAAAACACACATTTCAAAGTATTTTTTCCTGGGCTGAGAACAGATTAGAAATGTTAGATATGATTGTTACAAATACTCAGGAGTACACAGTAGCTAAGGATATTTGCAAGTAAATTCATCCAAATTGATTCCTTACCAGCAATATTGGGATGCGTTGAGGTAGCAACTCTTCTTTGACATATTCTTTCTGCATCAAAATGCAGCATAAATTTAACATCTCAACAACTCAAACTAAATAGAAACAAGGGACTAACAGTCACCATTTAAATCAGTTCCTATAGATAGATAAAAGTTTATATTTAAATAAGCACGTAAACATTAAGCACTTCCAGCCAAAGAGAGGCTAAAAAACCTGCTACAAAATTCACTTTTCATTTGAGAGAAAACTGGAAACTTCCATGAGAAATTATTCTAAGCATTCAGCGTCAGTTACTGGGAAATTTGCAGAAAAGTTGACCCATCAAACACAGAAGAAAAAATACTTTACTCCTATAAATGGTTGAAAGAGAAAAAAATACAACCAACATTATTCAAAACAAAAGGCACTTCTGTGTAGTGTATGCCTCTTCAAGAAACAGAAAAAAACAAAAACAAAAAAACAAAAAAAAAACTCTTTTCAAGATAGTGAAATTTAAAAATCATGAAGAGAATATGGATCCTACCTCATTTAGGTATAAAACAGGAAGTTTATGCCTAAATAAGTATTAGGATGAGTGGCCTCCCCTCAGTAGCAACCTTGATGCAAGACACAATCCACACATTTATCCATTTGTTTGGACCCTCAGAACGATAGTCTTCTAATTCCTTTTTCCCTCCCAAAAAGACGGAATACTAGTGATCTCAGGGCACATAAGCAAAGGAATCTTATCTCAATGACATATCAATTTATTTGCATTCATTAAATCTCACTCTCACATCAACCATTCTTTGTTTCTCGTTGGCAGAGATATTCTAGGTACTCCTCCATTAGCTATTATTATTTTTTATTTCAAATCCTATTGACCTACTTTGGTCACTCATTGGCATTAATATAATCTTTATTTCAATTCCTTCCCTTTCTTGAGATATGATGGTCAAAATAAACAAAGAAACTAAAAAGGTATTTTAAAATGCATTGTATAGGAGATATTTTATCATTCTTTCTGGCCACAGTATACTTTTTGTGAAAACCATATGCACAACACATCTAACTCATAGCTTCCTGCTGCATTAACCATATTTTTGCACAAATTTGAAGAAATTAAATTCATAGTATACCTTATGCTGAATTTGCTCTTGTAAAGAAAACAGCCTTCCATTTTCCCAATCCTGACAAAACAAAAGCAAAAAGAATATTAAATTCCAATAATAATATAATTTTATTAATGTCCAACAAATGACCACAAAAGCAAGCCAATGGGACTAAAAAATACATCAATAAGTACAATGTGAGACTGCAAAGGCAACTCCTAGAGAAATATTGTGTCTAGCTAAGATAAGATGCAAAAATAAGTAGCAAGCATGATAAAGATGATAGAAACTTGCAAGTCTTGGTGCTAAACAAAAGACAAGATGTCAAGGGATGTTGGAGCTAGCTGTCAAGGATGATTGAGGAGACTGCAATACAAGCTCCCCATTGAAGTCATCAATAGCTGTGAAGGGCCAATGAATTGGCAAATGATGTGCTATGGGGAGTGGTTGAGGCTGAAAGGGCCTAAATACATGATCATGAGAAGGGAACCCAATATTCCTAACATCCAAGGCTACTAGGAAAAAATTGTAAATGGAAGCCTGGCTACTTAAATGAACTTGAGAGGTAGTGTACAAGATGCAGGGAGCTCAACTATGGGATTGCCTAGAGTTAATGTTTGTTGGTCTAGTGGTGTATTCCCTATGTCCTAGAACAAAAGTGCCTCATGAATCTCAAGGAGGTCATTCAAACACTCAAGGAGGGGGAGGTCGAGAGGAAGACAAAGGTTGTTACAGTATATACTATAGAATCTAAAGTATCATGCATTTGTACCTACCACTTGTTGCCCAAATCAAGAAGGAAAACTAGGAAGTATGAGGAGAAATCTTGAAGGCCTTCGTTTGGGTCCTGACATATAGATACTAGGATCTACATCCAAAAACTTATCTCATGAAGACAACAAGGAATCACCGATAAGGGAAATTAAAAATGGTGGAAGGAGAGCTCCATGAGCCTCAAAATAGGCAATAGTATCTCCCTCTAATTTCATAGTAGATAGGGCATCAAAAATCATAAGCTGTTATGTCTTTGGCTCCAATAAGATGCATAAGTAGCAAACCTAGTGTCACCACTCTGCCAGTGGGGGTACATACACTTTTTCAACATATCATTCACCACCATTGCAAGCCCAAGGTCATAAGTCGAATCCTTATAAAAACCATGTGAGGACTTCTATTAGGCTCCTAGACCTTAATCTTGTCAGTTGAATCTGTATTCATTATGATTGTCCAAACCATGCCCTCGCCCTTGAAAGGTTCAACTTGGCAATCTCATCCCTGACCGAATTAGAGGACCCTAGGAGGCTTCTCACAAGGACTCATAGTTTTATGAGAGCCTTGCTTTTGTAGGGGTGATCACCAATGTATGGGCTAATCCAGCCCATGTCAACGTGCACCTATGCCATTCCACATGGTTAGAGTCTAGACTCTATAGATGTTGAGAATTAGGTAGGGCTAGGTTTAATTCAAATTCTATACTTGATAATTACTTGTGAGCTTACTTCTTTTACTTATGACTTTTCTTCTTAGCTTATTATGTCTTTCATCAAGTCAATTATCAAAAACACAAGAGACAGAAATTTAGGCTCTTCAAGCCAAGGCCAAAACCTCTCCCTCTTGGAGAGGAAAACCCACAAGAAATTCTTCTTATAGACTTTCAGATGACAAGTACCATGACCATGACACTGACCCTTGACCTTTATATGCCTCCAAGACCTTGTCAATGCTTCTTCAATGACTCCTTTCCTGCACCGATCTGCACCGTTCAGCACCAGCCTTAGACAGCTCAGTCTCTAGTCCTTGGTTTCTCCTTTACTTTGGATCCTTCTAGACTTATTTATACCCAAGACAGTGGTACATGTGTTTGTACCTTGGATCCTTCCTTCTACGCATTGTTTCTTGTTCCAGCCCTGATCTTTACATTGATTTCAGATCTTCCTTCTCACTTATATCATGGTCCTTGATCCAAATCTCTTCTTTGTTGAATCGTCTATCATATATGCTTCAAACCGCAGTTGTAGCCTTCTTTCCTCGCTCTTTTCTTCAGTCCTAAAGCTCGTACTAAACGCAGTCCTATTCTCTGCACTTAAGCACAATTCCTTCTTCGAACAAACCACAATGCCTTTTACGCACTAACCATCGTCCTGATCTCGCACTAACTATAGGTGTATATCACTGAATTGATCTCAAACTTGTCCGAACTTTTCTTCCTAAATGAGCCGCAAATCCTTTCTTTATATAGTGTACTCTTCCTCTAATTTAGGCTGACCCTTCCAATTGTCTGTAGGTCGACTTGTTCAGGAGTATGTAGGCCAACTTGTCCACATCTTTATAGACTATCTAGAGGAGATATTCAAAGTTGATCTTGAGCATTATATGGAGCTATATCTTCAAGCTTATATGACAAGGTATTGGGGCATATTTCTTTGTCTAGACTCTTCATATACATGACTCTTAATTAGTACATTTATGACACGATGACAAATCCCTAAAAGACATCAAGAAGAAGTCTTTTGACCTATAATAAAAACCTTGCTCATGAAACCCATGAAGCAAGCATAACAAAAATACATTTTATTATCTGTCTTCTTCATTACATAAATATATAATTGCATAGTCAATATGAAAACCAAGCCTAGTTACAGTTTCCAACACCCCCTCTTAACTAGGGAGGTATTCATAACGGTACAAGGTCACTTTCAATCTAAAGAATCTCATAAGAATCGGATTGTTAATCGCGTTTGTATATACCAAAGATGAAAAAATCGTTATCGGGATATTATCGCCGAGGGGAAAAAATCGGAAAAAATCGTAATTATCGGGAAAAAATCAGCACATACAAAAATATTCATTTTTTTTCAATTTTTTTAATATTTAAAGCATCTACAGCATAAAATAAATGCATTGACACATAAATATGAAAAAAAAACTAATATATAAGATGTGTAATATCATGTCTAGTGCTACATCACACATAAAACTGAATCCTGTCCTGAATACTAAGTCCTGAGTCTCAACTCAACCTCAAAATATCAACAAAGAATATAATAATGTATCTCATATCATGAGTCATAATGTTATATACAAAGGAATGCACCAAATAACCTATACTACTGATTTCCTCTGCCCCTCTTGCGAGAAAATGTAACAGCTTTCCCTCTAGACGAAGAAGTTGGCAGCGCTGGCAATGGACTCTGTTGTGCTCCAGATCCTGAAGCACTAGGAGCTAAAGGAGGTAGACCACGTCCTCTACCGATAGCAGGGGTAGGTGGTGTCACCTCCTCCTCCTATTGTTGCTCCTCCTCCTCCTATTGTTGCTCCTTCTCCTCCTCCTCATGAAACTCATCATTGATTCATCGCTACTAGAAATGAGATCATCAACAAGAGATACATAAACATCATCTAGCTCAAAGTCTTCAGACTTGGATTGCTCAACCTTAAAATGCGGTAGAAAAAGATTAACATGCCTAACCAATTGTTTTCCTTTGAGTGAAGGGTACATTCTTGTTAAGGCCACAATAGGGGAGTTCAACAATCAATACCACCAACATCAACAAAGTTCAACAATCAATGCCATCAACATCAAGGTTCTTAAAGGACTTCATACTCTTGATCAAATGCCAATCTCATACCCTTACACATAATAGAATCAAATGGAAACAATGCAAATCCCCAACCCATGAAACCCTGAAAACCATTAAGTCTGCTGAATTTTGAGTGAAATCTAAAATTCTAGTTTCTCCATATGAAATCCAATGAGGTCGAAACCACTCTTAAACATCCTGAGTCATTTCATGGTAATGTTAAAAATTTAAGTAAAAGGAAATATCACTTTTACTTTAAGAATTTAACATTACCATGCACTGCCAACAGGGTGTGTCAGGAAAATGAGAGGGCTGCAAAAATGACAAAAAAAAATCGATTTTTTAACTTATAGGGTTGCTATTTGATGGGCCCACGATTTTTACTGAAATAATCGCGATTATTTCGAAATTATCGCGACAATATCGCGATAACGATAATTTCAAATTATCGTTTCAAATTATCGCCGATATTATCGTTTGGTTGAAAAACTCGCGATAATATCGCGATTTTTTCATCTTTGGTATATACTATAGCATCATATCGACCAACATTGTCCTAGTGCAAGGCCATGACTAACAACCCCATCTCTCAACGAGACAATGGGCTATAATGATAGTGAGACACATGACTTATAGACACCAGTCATTGTCTCTCCAAGGTACATACTCCACCCAGGTGTTCCCAGAGTATGACCTTCTTGGACTATTCTTCTCTTGGGTAGCCAGCCCTCAAAGAATATTGATCCCTGACTACTCTTATCTTGAATTCCCTATCTCATTCTCAAAGAATATTGGATGTCAAATGATTACCCAATCCTCCATTCTGTCTTCCTAGGTGAAGATCAGAATGATGTGTCTATCCAATCTCTCCTCATGTCCTTCACTAAGACTTACGGTTGTTACTAACTTAGTCCTGGTCTACTGCATGACACATGAATTAGAGAATCATATACGTCACTCCCTCTTAACTCAGGAAGGACATACTTCAAGTTTCTTCCAAGCAAGAAACTTACCACCAGGCTCCCTCTCAACCAGAGACCTGCAGCAGCAATGGTGAGACACCCAGCTGCTCATGAAGAATTCCTCTCCTCAATGTCATGGATTTCGATATTGAGGAATCTTCAACTTTTGGCTTCATAGGGCATAGATCATCCATCATTTTCATCCACAAGTCATGTCTAACTATCAAAAAGTGATTCATCAGTCTCCCTCATCTGGTCCACCTTTATGTCATGCTACTTTCCTTCGAACCATCTCTCAAAGATCTTACATCCTTCCACATGATTGGCAACCCTGCATAAACTCATCCAGATAAACATATACATAAGAACTTTTAAATCAAAAGTTACCTCAGTGATGATGTTTCACCATGACATCTTCCTGTAGGCATCGACATCCTCTATTCAGATTGACACATCTCCCAAAGATAAGTTTTGTTAGGGGTCTTCTTCTTTACCATACTTCTATAAGAGTCCACATATCTTCCCAGGAGATCTCCTAGTCACATCTTCTTGGTTTCCGAATGATAACCGCCTCTTGACATGGTTACACTTCATGATCTCTTCCTTGCTTTCTCCACAAAGCTTTATTCCCAGGAACTTCCAGTATCCAGTTCCTTGTTTGCATACAAACACCTCATATTCCATATGAGAACATATTTAATTTCATTTGTTAGTGGCAACCTATGCACCAGAAGAGATCTTCCTTCCATAGATCATGCTTCTAAAGATAGAAGTTCATCACCTACAACCACATGACATGACTTCACAGCGTCCAGTGTCAGCATATATTTATATGTACCTCGTCCCTTTTTCTTTTGAGTCATCCTGCAACAATTTTACTAGAATGAAGAACTTCATTCCTTTGACCTTCTTCATCAATATGTCATCATATCCTAATCCCAGATTTCTGTAACATATAATTCTCGATGAAACCTTTTGCTTTCATTCTAACCAGTGAATCCATAAAGAACTCTATTAGAAACTGACAGCGCTTGTTTCTATATTTATTGATTGATGACCCTTGATCTTGATGACTGCCTTCCATCAATGTTGTTATCAGTGAGGTTTCCAAGAGCTACTTCTCCAAGTGCTCCTTCCATGCTTCTATCATGGTGCTATTAATATACATTGCTTCCTATCATAGTATTTTACAAAAAACAGAAATCACTTAAAGAGAAAGATGATCTCAATCATACTAGAGATCTTTCGCTTCTTCTTTCTTAGATTTCTTTGCATCAGGTTCTTCCCTTTCATAGGCTTCTTCATTTTTCCTCTTGTCCTTCCAAGATTTAGGACAATCCCTTTTATAATGCCCAAAAACATTGCATCCAAATCATCGTGCTTTGTCCATATTTTTTCTCTTATTCTGACCAAATTTACCGAATCTTCCTTTCTTCCTGGACATGGCTACAAAGGCTTGATTCCCTTCACTTGATCCTGTATCAGTTTTGGCTTTCAATCTTGTTTCTTCTATCCTACATAGATCCTGGAATGGTATTGCTTCTTCTTTCCCATGGATGCTAGAAGTGAAACTTCCCCATTCTTTAGGTAAAGCATTTTGTATCATAGTGAGAATTTCTCCATCAGACATTACTTCTCCCAGTTTCTGTAATTGATCTCGTATTGTGAAAATCTCCATTAGATATGGAATTATTCCTTCCTTTCTTGGCATTCTCAATTTGTATAATTTTTGTCTCAGGGATATTATTTCCCTTGCAGAACCTTTCGAGAACAGTTCCACCAATTTATCATATATTTCTTTTGAGGATTCTAGCTTCGATACATAGGGAATGAGAGAGTCCTTTATGGATTCTAAAAGAATCCTTCGGGCTCTTAAGTCTCCCTTCATGTATTTGATATATGCTAGAATGTCTTCTTTTGGAGGTTGAATTGTAGATCCTTCGATGAAGCCCATAACTTCATTTTCAATTAGATTCAAATCTGTCATTTTCTTCCATAAACTAAAGTTTGATGACCCAACCAATTTGTTGCTCTCTATACGATAAGTCATTTTCACAAATTTAGATAAGGCCATAGATACTTACTTGAGTAAGGTAACTTGCTCCTTCTAGCAGCTTCTTTGATAAAAATGAAGTTAGGAACTCCTTAGATTGAGTTCTCCAATGTAGATTTCTTCAAAGGTGATGGATATTGTTGAATGGTACTTAATGATGTATCTTCCAACAATGTCTTCAATATAAATCTTTGATGACAAAGATTATCTGCTTGATAATTGGCTCCTTTGAATGATATTGAAGAATCTTCCTTGCAAACTGATATGACTTTTTAACACAAACTTTGACCTTGACTTTGATTCTCAATTCCTTGAGTGTCTCCTTGTCAAGTAGCCCTTGTCTTCAGCACCTTAGCTCTGATTCCATGTTGAGAATTAGGTAGGCCTAGGTTTAATTCAAATTCTATACTTGATAATTACTTGTGAGCTTACTTCTTTTACTTATGACTTTTCTTCTTAGCTTATTATGTCTTTCATCAAGTCAATTATCAAAAACACAAAAGACACAAATTTAGGCTCTTCAAGCAAGGGCCAAATCCTCTCCCTCTTGGAGAGGAAACCCCACAAGAAAATCTTCTTATAGACTTTCAAATGACAAGTACCATGAGCATGACACTGACCCTTGACCTTTATATGCCTCCAAGACCTTGTCAATGCTTCTTCAATGACTACTTTCCTGCACCTTCCTGCACCCATCTGCACCATTCAGCACTAGCCTTAGAGAGCTTGGTCTCTATTCCTTGGTGTCTCCTTTACTTTGGACCCTTCTAGACTTCTTTATACCCAAGATAGTTGTACATGTGTTTGTACCTTGGATCCTTCCTTCTATGCATTGTTTCTTGTTGCAGCCCTGATCTTCACATTAATTTCAGACCTTCTTTTTCACTTATATCATGGTCCTTGATCTGAATCTCTTCTTTGTTGAACTGTCTATCATATATGCTTCAAAACGCAGTTGTAGCCTTCCTTCCTCGTTCTTTTCTTCAGTCCTGAAGCTCGTACTAAACGCAGTCCTGTTCTCTGCACTTAAGCACAATTCCTTATTCGGACTAACCACAGTCCCTTCTACGAACTAACCATTGTCCTGATCTCACACTAACTGTAGGTGTATATCACCGAATTGATCTCAAACTTGTCCAAACTTTTCTTCCTAAATGAGTCGCAGATCCTTTCTTTATATAGTGTACTCTTCCTCTAATTTAGGCCGACCCTTCCAACTATTTGTAGGCCGACTTGTTTAGGAGTATGTAGGCCAACTTGTCCACAACCTCATAAACTATCTAGAGGAGATATTCAACGTTGATTTTGAGCATTATATGGAGCTATATCTTCAAGCTTATGTGACAAGGTATTGGAGCATACTTCTTTGTCTAGACTCTTCATATACTTGACTCTTAATTAGTACATTTATGACAGGATGACAAATCCCTAAAAGACATCAAGAAGAAGTCTTTTGACCTAGAATAAAAACCTTGCTCATGAAACCCATTAAGAAAGCATAACAAAAATACATTTTATTATCTTTGTCTTCTTCATTACATAAATACATAATTACAAAGTCAATATTAAGACCGAGCCTAGTTACACTTTCCAACAATAGAGACTGTAGGTGACCTTGGCCTTGGCGTACTATTACTCATGATAGCTCTCTGTATTGTCCCCAAATTTTGGATTACCTTATGATGTGGTTAGGATGGATTTCCAAAGCTTGTGTCAGCCCAGTCATAGGAGCAGGATTAATCCATTGGTGGGCCCAGAGGGTTTTAGACAAGTTTTATGGGTCCACATGGGATTGCTTACCATAATTCATCATCGAGATCAATTCCGCATGGTTTTCTCTTGGTTTCGTTGCATTCCAACAACTTCCGTAAAGCGGAGTATTTAACAGGCATATTTTAATTAATTACGCTTAAGTTGTTGCTTCGGGTTGTGTTAATTTTAGATAATGATGGTATGTTCTATGCTTAATTCAGTTTTATTTCAATCTTTCTTATAGGCCCAATTCAATTTAGCAATCACATAAACATGAAAATAAAATGCTGATAGAACATAATAATAGATCAACAGAAGACAAGCCAAATAATGTAGATCATATTTTACAATTCTTCTTGTCCAGCAAAGATAGAGAGTGATGTGCGTTACGTCAATCAACAGGATGCATCAACCAGCAAGTCTTTCTCAACATCAGATCAGCCAACCTTCCAAGTGTCACACACACCCCTCAAAGACAGCTCCAAAAGTCAATGCAAGTCAACAAAAGAATCCCTCATCCAGATTTCCGGCATCATCCACATTTCGGGCATCCAGATTTCCTGCATCATCCATATTTCGGGCATCCAGATTTCTGGCATCCATTTCCGGCATCATTTTCGGCATCCAGATTTCTTGCATCCATTTCCGGCATCATCCATATTTCCGGCATCCAGATTTCTGGCATCCATTTCCAGCATCATTTCTGGCATCCATATTTTTGACATCCATTTCCGGCATCATCCATATTTACACGTTGGAAAGAGAGAAGCCTCTTCTAAGTTGTACGAACCAATCAGATCATGTGGAATGTGTGTGATAAGATGATGATGAAATGGACATCATCTCTCTCCAATTTATATCAGTCAGCGAGGGTGTGTGAACATCTATTAGGCTTGTGAGCCTACATTGCAAAATCTGACCGACCTTGCACATTTGTGGAAAATAAAATCAAAATATATGTTCTGTTCATCCAAACAAGATCATCTTTAGATCAATATTGTAGCTCTATGAAAGAGGAATCCAAGAAAAATATAATCATCATCATATGAGAAGTGCAACCTGGAGTTTGGACTTAGTTGCCCAAAATTAACAGGTTGACTACGTGGAGAAACACCTTAGTGTAATAGCTCATTGGAATCAGGGCGAAAAGATCTTGGAGCGGGATGATGAAAAGGGACTTTGGGTGCCAATGTGACCGCAGAGGGAAATTAAGCATTTTCCAACATTAAAACTGACTTTAATTAGTTTATAAAAGTCACTTTATTAAATAGAGAAGGGAAAAGTGCTTTTATTATTTAATTGGGGAAAAAGGTAAAATGGTGGCAAATGAGTTAGAAAAGGGGAAATGAGGGGGTCTATCCTTATTCAATCACTTGCATTTTGAGAAAAATAGATCTTGGAGAGTTTTTGGAGAAAAGTTTAGGATTTGAAAAACCCTAGCCGCCATTGCTAGCTTCAGTGTTGAAATTATACACCCAAGTTGGATTAGAGAGTGGAATCACTCAGATTTCACTATTGGGCATCAAAGGAGAAGATATAAAGGAGATATTGAGGTAAAGGTGTCCTCATGTAATATTCCATATGGAAAAATATAGTAGATAACAGAAGAAATGAACTAGCTACAGTTACTAAATTCAAAAAATGCACAACCATAAACATTTGAACACGAAAATATGGGCAAAAACGTTGATTCATTATATTAATTCTAATAAATATGAGTACAATAAAAGAGATTAGAGGAACATGGGCTTACTACCGCAAGTTATGGCAAGAACCCAGATTGGAATTGTGATGCATGTTGCACACTTTTTGTCAAAGTTCAAGGAAGCATATATGCCAAATATTTTTCAAGTGATCGGATCATTTTTCAGCAATTTTATTGAGTCATTGTAAACCCATTCTGCAATTTTGTAATGTAAATGATGCTAGTAAGACCATGACTGTATCTAATAACCTAGGTAAGCCTATTATTTTGGCGAGAGTTTCATCTTAGGAGGTTTTTCATCTCACTGACTCATCCGTGTTTCTAAAAACGGATGGTCGACAAAGTTTTTCCCTCCAACCTCACCCCAAAGCTAGGGTGGAATTCTTCGTCAAAATCTTAGGTAATTCATAGTGTTATAATCAAGTCTTATGTAAAAGTGATTTTGGAATAATTTAAGCTAGTTGGCTAAATTATTTTATTACAAATCGCTTGGTCTACTAGATCATATTGTGTCGCAGATTGGGTATGTATTTAAAAGGTCTAAGCCGAATGGGTATTCCCCCTTTGACAGTTGAATTGTAAATCTAATGTAAAAAATATTTTAATGCATAGCCCCTCGTACTTAGACACCATGGTTAAAAATTAAAATATTAAAGAGTGGAAAAAACATTAAATCCCCTCAAGTGTCAATTAATTAATTTTTCTGGCAAAAGCTAAATTAATCCTAAGCCGGAAAATTAATTAATTTAGAGTCAAAATTAAATTGATAGGAAAGTTAAATTCTCCAAGTGGAAAAATTCATGGGTCTTAAAAGAATTCATTTTTGGAGGTCCTCCACCAAGGGAATATTGGATATTTCAAGAAAAATTAGACCATTGGACCTTGGTGGTTAAGTCAAAGTCAAATTTTTGAGAAAATTAGCTCAAAATAATTATTAAATGAGATTCAAAAATTTCTCAAAAATAATTATTTCAACGGCTAAGATTAAAAGACCTTCAAGTATTTATCAACAGCCAAAATTATTTTGACAAGGGTCAAGCCAACTAATCATTATTTTCCACTTTGAGGATTTATCTATATATAGAGAGTCATTTGTGTGTCAAAGCCATCTGATGTTTGGCTAAGAAATTGTTGCAGAAGAATTGATGTAACACTATTGTCCCATCGGGAATGTTTCTTTGAATCATAATAAAGACTTTGGGATGCAATTCGAGGTGTTCAGTATTCAGTGATTTGTGGTATGTGCTGGGTATGGTCTTTCCTATATTATGATTATTAATGTTAAAATTTGTTTTTCATTAGATGGGGATAAAATCATTCTATTGATAAATTATGGGTTTATCTTAGATGATTTGATTCACAGTATGTCTAACAAATTTTCTTGAGAAAAATATATAATGTTTGCAGGTTCCCTAGTCCTTGGTCTCCAAGTTCACAAACTGTGGGCATGAACCGTCTTTGTTTGGATTCCAGATATTTATATAATTGATTTAACTTCTTTTTTCTCAGTCAAAGTTCAAATTTTATATTATCATCATAAAACAGAGTACAAAATTTATCTCAATAGGCCCCTTTCTCTCATTCCGACGAGACTTGTTGAAATTGGGGTCTAGAGGAAGACATGAGCAAATGACTACATGACTTATTTCCGCATGGCCTGAAGGCCTTGACATACTAGCCACCAAAACAAAAAACTCATGTAGTCATTATGGAGGGGGATTGGGGGGAAATACATGGGGAGTTGTGTTTGGACCAGCAAATTCATGCATATGACAGCCAATATGCTCCACCCTCGCTTCCAGACTGCGAAGATGATCATTAGTGCGCTTGTGTTGACATCTCAGATTGTCCAGTTGCTCCAAGATCTCACTTTGACTAAATTGGATATCATTAATGTATGCAACCAGCTCCTTTCGATATCCATACCTCTGTTTTCAAAGAACCTCGACATTCAGCTAGATGTTCCTGACTTGGACCGCAATTGAATCCAAAGTGGCAAGAGAAAACATTCGGCCTAGAGCAACCGCAGTAGCCTCCTCAGTCTCACGACTCTCCGACAAATCGGACGAGTCACCCTCCTCTCGCGCTGGATGCTCACCCTGGCGCGGGTTGCCTCCACGCCATCGCGGTCGTTTCCATTGTTGCGACATCCCAAGATGCTCCCCTCGCCAGAGTACACGCCCAAAACCAAAAACGTCAAGCCCCACAATACAAACTACCACCCTACACCCCTACAGAGATAAGCAAGGTGGCTCTGGCTATTCACCTAAGAGCCAGCCACCAATTTGCATCTGCCACCTTGGAGGGGCCTGGTGACCACCCACCTCCCCACCCACCTTGGCACAAACCCAAAGACAACTAGCGGCCCCAGAAACGTAGATAAAAACTCTGCCCTTCGACAACAAGCAGGAGACGCTTCCCCTTCAATTGACTGAGTTTAACCCCTAGTTTCTCTTCTCCGCCTATCCGTAGTCCTCCACAAGTGCCGAATGACCCGGCATAGCTCCTACCAGGGCCCGAATTCGTCCCATGGATCAGCAATTTCCACCACTCCACACCACCCAGAGTTTGAACGCCACTTCTCCCTCAAGGCTGAGACCTCGGAGGGGCATACAGAAGCACCGAAACCTTCTCCTCGTAGCACTCCCTGCTCATCTCCCTCCACAACCAAACACCACAATATAAGCGCCAATGGCCAGGATATATAACTGTCGACATGCTTGCCAGCAGTACCCATTGTTCGGTCACCATCATTACATAATTAATCTAGGGTAAGGGGCGCGCATGGAGGCTTGACAAGCACCGTTGACGCCACCCGCTCCATCTGTCCATCACATAAAACACCCCCATCGAGGAATATGGTCGATTTAACTTCGCTAAGGCTATAGTGTGCATTATTTTTCCAAAGTATTATTAGCCATTTATCAAAGAAAAACTCCATAAAAGTTTTCCTCAAAATTTATTTCAAGCATTATATATTTGTAAATAAATTTGTAAAATAATTTCTCTTCATCTATTTAGTATGATGCCATGATCTGGCTCCTCATCTTGTCCTGAAGATGAACCACACTGGTTGGTTCGAAATGGGTTGATGATTTGTTCTCTTATGTGATTATCGTTGTAAGATTTATTTTCACAAAAATTATGGATCACAGAAGCCTAAATTCAAAAAAAAAAAAAAAAAAAAAAATCTAATTTGGGTTTTCGGGGTTTTAAGATTTTTGTGTATCTTGGGGTTTTGGGTATTTGTAAATCTATTTGTGTAGGTGAGATCAATTGGAGAAAGTTGGAATAGAGCTATAGATCTAGGACCTTGAGGGTAAGATCTAGTCTCTAAAAAAATTTTGCAGGGCCAGCTATTGAAAAAATTGAGCAGAATCACAGCTCTGAAGGAGATAAATTTTTCTGAAGTTGGGGTTTCATTTTTCAACCCTCTCGGGCCTAGATCTGGCCTCTCCAAGGCTAGCATTAGCCTCTCTCCCCCCTGCGTCAACCCTTTTTCCCTCTGTGTCATCCTTTTAGGGCATTTTAGGGCTATTCGTACCCTCTAGGGGCCTCGGCCTCCCCTTTTAGCCTTAGCGTTAGGGTTTCAAGGCCTTTCTAGGTCTAGTCGTGGGCCTAGAAGGTCGCGGCCTCCCTTAGAAGCCCTAAACAAATGCCTTAAGGGCTAGTCGTGGCCTTTTAGGGCCTTAATTTTCCCTCTAGCCCCAGCATCAAACCCTTTAGGGCTTCCTCTGCTTCCTTTTCCCTTCGCTCTCCCTTCCTTGGCCTTTTTTGCCCTCTTTTCAGCCTTGTTTGGCCTCTCTAAACCTGGTTGCTAGCCTTTCTTGAGCCTCTAACCCTCTTCTAGCCCTAATTTGACCCTTAGCCATTTCTGAAATTTTTGTGACTGAATTGTTGGTGGGTTTTGCAGAATTTTGGGCCCATAAATTTTTTATTTGCAGGTGGCAACTTCATTGCAAAAATTTGACAAGTTTGGGCAAAGTGATCTTCAAGGCCTTCGGCCTAGGGTTTGCTCTCTAAACCCTAACTTTATCTCTGTTTTATTATAGCTGTAAATTCATCTTCATAACAGTGACATAAATTCCGTAAAAACACATTAAATTGGTCAAGACTCAAAACACTCTTAAATTGCATAATTCAAATTTTCTAGAAATTTGGCAACTTGGGCATTAAGGATCTAGCTTGGATGTAAATTTTAGCTTGCTGGAAATTCTCTACATAATTACGAAATCAGATCTGGAATTTTCTGAATCTAACACCTAAAAAGGCTCAAAAATTAAATTTTCCGGTTTTGGCAATTTTTTCCAAGTTTTGGGCCATTTGGCACTTGTTGTAGCATAAATAACTCACTGATTTTCTAATCTACTCACTGTTGTAACAAGTTTTCAGATCTGATATTTTCTGAATATCACACTTTAGGGTTACCCTAAAATGAAAATTTTCAGTTTGGCAAGCTAATTTTAAATATTGGGCATGTTTTGGTACTTGTAACTTTGACATATCACTGTTCACACATTTTCTTACTTCTGTAATCAGTAAATCAGATCTGAAAATTTTCTAAATATTGCATCTCAAAGTGGGATAAACTCATAATGTACATTAAGCAAAGTTGTTTTTCTTACTGTTGTCATAAGACTAATAGGTATTGAAATTTTTGAAATGTTATTGTTGATTTTGGTTGTTGGAAATCTAACATTTGTTCATCTTGTCTTAAGTTATAAGAATTTCCAAATTTTTCACTTAAAGCACTCACACACTGAAGCTCTAATTTGTTGATCTTGTTGAGGGTATAAGCTACTTTGGGCATTTGAAATCTTGTTGAGTCAATTTTGGCATTGTGATAAGAACATCTTGAATAATTGTGATTGGCATCTTGTAATCATCGGCTAATTGATAAGTGGATAATTTGTTCTAAGTATCTTGTGGATTGATTTTTTGGCACCGAGTTAATTGGCATTGTCTTAGTTGTGACATTACACATAAATTATTGAAACTTAAGATAATCTCTAATTAAGAACTTCACTCATCCATCTTGCATTTCATCCGAAGAATAGCTGCATTAACAACTTACGTCCAAGTATAAGCTTGGTTGATAGAATCCTAGGGCAACCCTTTCTTTTTAGCTTGAGGGATTCAATTATTTTTAGTGGTTAAAATAGTGACCTTGCAGTCATTAGAGCCACAGTCTCTGCAACGTCACAGGCACTGAGTAGTTAGAACTTGGAAGACAAGGGGAGGTATCGTTAATCAGGCCATTGCCTGCTTCCCGTTGGCTTCCATCCCACAACCTACGCCTAAGACTGATCTCAAAACAGTTAAGGGGAAGGCTCAACTTAGACTAGGCATTTAACCTAAAATAAACAAGATCCTTGCATTTCACCTAGATCCTAGTATTTGCACTTCATATAGGCTACTTCATCATCCAAGCGGCAGTTTTCCATCCGGTTACTTTGCTCTAATTTCCAATAAGCAAGAAGTTTTTACTCCATTAGGCACTGATCTCAATATTAAATCTAATCGAATCATTAATCTTTCTAAATTTTACCAAGTAGCTAGGCCACTCAACTGTGTCTCCCGAACAAGTTGGCCGAACAAGTTGGCTCCCAACTTGTTTTCCATCACCTCATGTCCATAGGGACTACCCCCCATAGCCTCTTGTTGGGAGACAGCTAAAACGAAGTGGGCGGGGATCAGAGTGATAGCCGCCACCTTGAGCAGTTGTCGCGGTGCCTATACAATCTGAGAGACAATAATGCCTAAGCGTTGGAATGACTATACCACAAAAAACCTCTGCGCTGACCCATAAATTACTGCCACTGCTGCTATAAGTGCACTGAGATTTTAGCCCTCAGATCTGCTCCAAAAATTCGACAAAATTAAATGTAGGCCCTCCACACCAGCTCCTACCAAACCCAGAAATACCTCATGGACCCAAGTGGTGGAAATGGTCCCAGGGTAAATTGCGCTCTCCTCCAACAATTTCTGCTCCTGACTGTTGAATGGAACTAGGAATTCTGCCCTCAGAAGTGTTCAAAAAATTTTGTAAAATTAATCCTAGCCTCCTCTCACCCAACCCACAAAAACCCAGAAAGAGTTTGGGTTGAATCCAACATGCCCCGATGACCCCCAAGAAGTGCACGTGGCTTCAACTAGCTGGAAAAACAACCTATAGAAAGAATCTTGTTGTAGGAAGCCAAATCAATTCCTGGAAAATATCCTCCAACCCCTGCAACCACTCCTCAAAATCTCTTTATCTCTC
Organism: Pinus albicaulis; assembly: GCA_034641835.2. Classification (NCBI taxonomy): domain Eukaryota; kingdom Viridiplantae; phylum Streptophyta; class Pinopsida; order Pinales; family Pinaceae; genus Pinus; species Pinus albicaulis. The sequence goes on from CM076572.1 coordinate 740,053,520, forward strand.
CTTGCCCAACTCCCATGAAATTTCCCTGCTCTGTATGGTTGCATAGTAGATGTCCAATTATCTCTATGCAGACCCAGATTTTAGCCAATTCGGCTCTCCAAAATACAACACTCTCATCCCTACAAAACACCTAGAGGAAACTTGCCCTTCCAATGGATAAATTCCTACAAAATCTCTGGACCAATCTCCACTTCCTGTAGCTCATCTCAACCCACGAATTCCCATTCTGCACCCTAAGAAAAAAAATGCGCAAGTTGATGAATGATCTACAAATTAGTTCCTCAAACACCCGAAACAAACTCCCCCTTACTCTCCTAGGGTGACACTCGAATTTCATCGAAGGTAGAGGTGGAATCCTCATTTGGGAATCCCATGTGCTAAACAGCACTGGTTGTCTTGGATAAACAGCTCAAGAGAACTTGTGTTCAGAAGTAAAGTTGACAAAAGTTACAAATGAAGGCCTCTTCTCCTTATTTATAATTGTTGGTCTCCTTTTCTCCCTTGGTGGCCCCCACTCCTTCTCTCTCCTAATTCGCAAACCCTCCTCTCTCTCTCTCCTCCAAGAGTGTGAATTCCCTTCTTGGGCCAACTTTCTCTCTCTTGTGGGCCCCACGTTCCACTGGAGTTGCAATTTCCCTTTTTCCTCCTAAGTCCCAATGTCAAAATTGCCTCTTCCAAAAATCATCTCTAATGCAAAAAAACAAAATTGGGGATATTACAATCCTCCCACCAAAAATTGTTTGTCCTCAAGCAATGCCCGAACAAGCACCACCTCTAACTGTTGATCACCACTATCACCACCAGTAATACCAAGGTCCTAAATGTGCCACTGAGTCATCCCCGATCTCTCCACTATCTGGTCATGAAGGAATCCCTCGATACTCGAATCCCAAGCCATCCTGATCACTGTGAAGCACCCCTTGCTCTACTCATTTTCCAGCCAAGTATAGGTACTATAGTCTAGAAGCCCTTTGCATACTATCAATAAGTAGAGCATCATGATAATGTAGGACTTTGTCCAACTCCCCACGAAGTTTCCCTATCGAGTAATCCACCTCCTGCACTCCAAGGGTAAACTCCTGAAGGTACAACCCAATCCCCAAGGGGTTGACCAACCTGCCATGCTAATGAAGTTCCCCATGCCATTAGCGAGTCACAAAAGCCCAATGGAAGATCTGAATGATCTTTCCCCGTAGAAATCAGCTCATCCCCAAAGGTAGTTGTACTACCAAGTCCTGTGATGCTTGGATCCCATGCTAGTCTAAAAAGGGTGTCACCATGCTGTCGTTGTGCAGCTATGACCATGACGGTTTGCCCATCATGCACATGTTGTATCCTCCTCTCCTGCGACCTGATGACAAAATATATAAAGAGTCCCAACACATCTGGCCCAAGCATCTCCACGATGTCATGGCCTACCCATCCAACACTCACCTTGATCCATACGAACAACAAGGAAAACCAACCTTGCCATGCGAAAAAGACCTCAACGCTCCCCCGCATGTCAAACCAAGTGTGAGTTGGGTCATCCTCTATCCTGATCCCGCTCATCACGAAACAGAGTGTCCAATCAACCAACCAAATCACTGGATCCCACAACCAGAACAGTTGTGGCATAGTACTGACAGCTACTGGCACCAACCTGTACCACATCTCAGGTCCATGCATGCAATCAATATATGGACTCCATACATCACAAACAAATCTGGTGCGTGTGAAACTGTCGTGCGCCGGCCATACCACGCAGTGGGATCTGTTGTCCTACCTCCTAAAAGCGCTCCCCAATACTGCCTGGAGTCTAAATTGTTGATTTTTGTAGCATCGGATGTGCTCTAGCCTTGAGATTTTGCAGAAAGGCTAAGACACATGTATTCTCCAAGACCCAGAAATCGTTTGGGGAAATTCCACCTAGAGATAACTTAATTAAAATAATTAATCAGAATTTAATATTTCCTAAGTCTAAACTTAGGAAATATGATTAATTAAAAGGTATTAATTAAGTTAGGTGCGAATCTTCTAGAAAAAGGCGTGGATCGAGTCTTAGTTAATCTTAGCCATCGATTAAGTTTTAATCGTGGTCTTTGATGTCTCAACGAGAGATTATAAGAAGGATCTCGTTGTTGCACCGGTTTTCCCGAGTTGGGTTTTTCCGGGGACTTGGTCCAAAAATAATTGAGTTATTTGTGTGTGTGTTTCTATCTTTCCTGTGTTGTATTTATTCTGCTGTATTTATTTTGTGAAGGTTGCAGCGTATTGATTTCGATATTTACCATAGCAAACAATAAATAATTTGTTCAGTAAATTAACAAATAGAAGAAATATAATCAGTTGTTGCACTAGGATTCCAAGTTGTGGAATTTTCACATAAACATCCACCACCAAGTAAGGTCCACCAACCGCTGTAGATGCTCTTGAGACACCTAGGAATGTCTCCCCAAAAGGGGGTCATGCATCTTCCTAAGTGTGGGCTCAAGGACAGTGCAAGTATTACCTCTGCAAAAGATTGGACTACCCCCAAGCTTGCATCCACCAACTCGCAGCATGACCATATGCCACTGCTGGAAAGCCTCTCTCTCGATGCACTGTATCCCGTCCAATTGTCTCAGATGAACCTCTTGGGTCCTGTTGCTCGTGATGAGAACATCAAGAGATGATATCCAAATCCCCCGTATTAGTGTGCAATGTTGGAGAGTGATAAATGGAAGCTCATAGTTGGCCATGTGATCAACTCACTCTCCAAATTTGGGTGTGCCAAAGCTAACGGTGTGTTTGATGCCCTCATCAGGATATCTATCTGGCGGCAACACTCCAACAACCTGTTGTGCATCATCATGCTCTGCTGAACACAAATACGTACCCCTACACTCCTCTACATAGCACTGAACTCCATGCACCATTGGATACCAACGCTCAATGCCATGCCACCACGTACCATAGGGCGTCCCATATGTGCCCATGCATCCATCACTCTGCTAGTACACCTGCCACGATGTGATATACACCTCATCATCTGCCCAGGTACACCTGAGTGGCCCAATTCCTCACATGCAATCAGGAATAATGCTACCATGTCAAACCTCAATAGCTCTGGTGCCCAATATATCAATGAAATAGCACTGTCTCGATATGAAGCCTTGTCTGGTGGCTTGCTAGTGCCACCTCCTCCTACCAACTCATGCCAGAGTAGGATAATCACCATGTGATCCCATGCTCGATTAATATGCCAATATAACTTGTGAAATTTGTCTGCTCTCCTATCAAACCATCTTGTCACTAGTGCTGATGTAGATCTGAAAATGTGTGTGTGCCCAATAATCGGATCCATCACGCAGCAACTACTGTCACCTACCAGCTCTATGATGTGCTAGGAAATCCCAGCTGGATCCCAACAACAGTCTAGCCCTCGAGCCCCTCTGGTAATCCACGGCCTCTGCTGAAATGCGGCCATGGATGTAACCAACCATCTAACTTGCTCCATCAGGTACCAACTCAGTACCTCTCACCATCCAATCCCAAAGGAGGGATCGAATGTACAAACTCTTCTGTACGAAACAAGCACACTATGTTGACGTTGTGCCATACTCAACTCAAGTCGCTAGCCCCTGCTAACCTAGTCATCCCCTATGATATGTTTGGACAACTACACCTCTCTTAGTCCAACGCATAAGGGTGACATAATAATGTTGTAGGCCCCCGTCAACATGCCTCTGAAGCGAACTGTGCCGAAATCCCAATGTGTGCTCTCCACGCTGCCCCTCGTCAATGTCTAACGCAAAGGACGATTATGCATCCTCCTCCATCACAGCCTCAACTTAAGCCTCCAACTGCTCCTCCATCAACAACCCATCATATAAAACATCCTCACCAGTCAATTGTAGGTGACTGGCGTCCAACAACTCTGTCATAGATCTCGATGCCTCTGTTGATAATTCTATAGAGAAATGATTATAATTAATTCTCTTTACCTGATAATTGCTTGTGATGTCCTTTTACTTATTAGCTTTGTTCCTTATTATTATATGTGTGAATCCTCAAACAGTTACCAAAACAAGAATAACAAGAACACAGAATGTAGGCTGCAAGCCAGGGCCAAAACCTTTCCTCTTGAGAGGAAAACCCGCAAATCTCTTCTCTTCCTTATAGATTCTTCAATTGATGAACTCCATGACCTTAAGACTGAGACCAATACCCTCCAAGACCAAGACCAACATATTCGGATGATGTGCTAACCTCATTCCAGTCAAACCCAGTCAAATCTCTTCCAGTATCACTTCTTCGACCTCCTGCTGCAAGATTTTCGGCTTCCTACTGCAGATCTGAAATTTCGACCTCCCTGCAATTGCAGCTGCCACACGTGTGAACTTTGATCTTCCTTTAGAGTCTTCCCTTGACCTTCGCTTTCCTTTCCTTGAATTTTGGATCTTAAGGATGACCCTTGGTGACCTTCGCTTGACCTCTTTGCCTTCTTTTCTCCAAGATCGAATTTGTAGATAGAAACCCTAGATCTGTTGGAGAAACGCTAGTCCTCCTTAGCAGCTGTGAGAGAAAAATAGCCCAAACAAAGATCTCCTTCGTCCTCTTCCTTCTTCGTTGCCTTCTTCTTCCTCTTCCTTCGCTAGAATGAGTGATGAGTGAATGTGTCTCAAGGAGGACGAGTTCTCTTCTATTTATAGGTTCTTCAAGGTGGAGATGGCTCTTCCTTTTAGGCCAACTTGCCAGTTGCCAAGCCGACTTGGTCTTGGAGGGTATTCTGACATTTTTAAAGACAAAAATAATTTTCTTTACAAGTTACAATGTGCCCGATGGAGTCTTCAACTTATGACAACGACTCTTTTGACTTCTTGACCTAGGACAAACCCTAGAAGCACTCAATGGGTGTTTGACCTATAAAATAAAAGACCTTGAGCATGAAACCCATGTTCCAAAAATAATAATAATAATTTTTCTTTCAATTTACAAGAATAAAAAGTACATTTCATACTTATGAAGACCGAACCTTGTTACACATTTTTCAACACTCCCTCTTAACTAAGGAGGTATTCATAAGAGGTACATGGGCATTTTCAATCTGAAGAGATCTCATAAGGGGTCGGATGGTAACCCATTTGTCTAGCATCATATCAACCAGCATTGTCACATAGCATGGCCTTGACTAACAGCTCTATCTCTCCACAAGATCAGAGCACAATGCTGGCGAGAACAATGATTTATAGACACCATCATCATTGTCTCTCAAGGTGTATACTCCACCCAAGTGTTCACTGAGTATGACCTTCTTTGGACTATTCTCGTCTTGGATTGCTAGTCCTCAAAAAATATCGGTCCACGACTACTCTCATTTTGGATTCCCTACCTCATCCTCAAAGAGTATTGGATGCCAGATGGTTACCCAATCCTCCATATGTCTTCCTAGGTGAAGACAAGAATGATGTGCCTATCTCTCTCTCTCAACTAGGGAGGATATATCAATCAAACCAAGCTTGTCTCTTAAGTACACAAGCTTCTTATTAGGAAGAGATTTTGTCAATATGTCAGCTACCTATTCATCACTGGAGATATACTATCGTTGCAACACACCATTTGTACTAGCTCCCGAATATAGTGATACTTGTTGTTTATAATATATATGTTTTGTCTTTCCATGAAATATTGGGTCTTCAGACAATCGTATACAACTGGTGTTGTCACAATGTATCATTGTAGGGTCCTTCGGTCCTTCGAACAAGTCGGACAGTAGCTTCCTCAACCAAACCACTTCTCTACTTACTTCACATGTTGCAACGTACTCATCCTCAACACTAATCAAAGCAATTATGCCTTGCTTTCTGCTCATCCATGAGATCATGGAGGATCCTAGACTGAAACATCCTCCCGTAGTGCTTCTTTTGTCCTGCTCACTGCCTCCCCAGTTGGAATATGTATAACCAATCAGATGGACATCATTCCTCCTATCATATTTCAGGCAGTGGTGGATAGTTCCTCGCATATATCTTAGTATATGTTTCGCTGCCATCCAACGATCATGCCTTGGCTCTACTTGGAATTGATTGAGAATATTTACTACAAAACATATGTTTGGTCGAGTATTCACCAAGTACATTAGTGAGCCAATCAGTTGTCTATATTTGGAAGGATCCGCAAGGCTTGATTCGAAACTCCTAAGTCTCTTCAAGTTTGTGATCATCAGAGTGGTCATTGGTTTGCAATCCGTCATGTCAAACGTCTTCAACATCTTGATCACGTACTTCCCTTGACCCAGGTAAATTTCATCAAGTCCTTTCTAGATTTCTAGTCTCAAATAGTAATGCATCAGCCCTAGATCCTTCATATGAAATTTTGTTGCTAGTTACTTCTTACATTCTTCAATTCGACCTTCTACACCTATCAAGAGTAGATCATCTACATACAGAAGAATGATTACAAGTTCTCCCTTCACAACGTTGATATAAAGGTTAGGACCAGCAGAACTTTTTGTGAAGCCTATTCTTTGTAGCTATGCATCCATTCTAGCAAACCATGCCCTTGGTACTTGCTTTAGGCCATATAATGTTTTCTTCAATCTACAAACATATGTATTTTTGTCTTTAACTTCAAATCCCAAGGGTTGCTCTATATAGACTTCCTCGTCAATTGTGCCATTCAGAAACGAAGTCTTGACATCCATTTGGTGGATGTTCAATCCCATCGATGTTGCCAAAGAGATCAATGAACGAATCAATGTATACCTTGTTGTTGGAGCAAATGTCTCTTCATAATCGATGCCTTCTTGTTAAGGAAAGCCCCTAGCAACAAATCTTGCCTTATACTTATCGATATTTCCATCTGCCGCATGTTTGATCTTATAAATCCATTTGAAAATTACCACATATTTGTCTTCAGGTCTAGGTACAATCTCCCAAACTCCATTCTTCATTATAGATTGGTATTCTTCACTCGTGGCATCCTTCCATTCCTGATGATTGATAGCTTCATCAAAAGTGGATGGCTCTGCTTCTATTAGTTGTGTCATGTATATTGCATACCCAGAATATCACTTGGGTTTCTTGCTTTCTCTGAATGTGCCTTTCGCTACTTCATGACCTTCTGCATCAAGCAGTGTAGATTTCAACCAGTTAGGTCTTTTTCTTGATTCGGGGAGGACCACAGGTTGAAAAGGTTCGCTGGGACCCTCATCTTCATGATGATATTCTTCAAATACTAGAAGTTCTTCGTTAGCTGAGTCCATGGGAAGTTCCTTAGATTTCTTGAATGTGATACTTTCGTCAAATATGACATCTCGACTTACTTCTATATGGTGTCCTTCCTTTATGTAGATTCTATAGGCCTTAGAGGAGTTATTGTAGCCAATAAATGTTCCTCTCATGCCTGATGGATTCAACCTCTTTCTTTTGTTCTTTGGTATATGAATATATACAAAACACCCAAAGATACGAAGATATTCTACAGTTGGTTTCTTCCCAGTGAGTACTTCTTCAGGAGTCCCGTTGTCTAGCGACCTGTGGGGACTTTGATTTTGAATATATATTTTTGTCTTCGTGGCTTCTCCCCACAAAAATTTTGGTAGATCTTGATCATGTAACATCGCTTTTACACTCTCTTCAATGGATTGGTTCTTTCTTTCTGCAACTCCATTTTGTTCGGGATTGTATGGGACTATCAACTCCCTCTTAATCCCAGACTCCTTACAAAAGGCTATAATTTCCTTGGATGTATACTCTCCTCCATTATCAGATATTAGTATCTTGATTCTTCTTTCTGTAAGGTTCTCCACTTCAGCTTTGAATTCTTGAAATTTTGCAAATACTTCGTCCTTGGATTTCATCAAGTAAACCCGTTTTTTTCTTGAATGCTCATCTATAAAGGTGACATAATATAGATGACCTCCAAGTGATTTAGGAGTCATAGGACCACATACATCAGAGTGAATGAGATCCAAGATTTCTTTTGACCATGAAGCACTACTTCCAAATGGTCTCTTGGTATTCTTACCCAATGCACATCCCTTACATACTCCTTTGTGATCTTCTTTCAATTCAAGTCTTCCATCTACTATGGAACTTAGAGTTGGAAGGATTTTGAAATGAAGATGACCAAATCATAGTTCACATGGGTTGATTTCAATGTGAACCAAAGCTTGAGCTAGAGGAGATATCAACCTATAAAGTATTCCTTCTCGAATACCAATTACTCTAGCATTCTCTATGCTTGAGTTTTTACTCCATACAACAACTTTTCCATCAATGAAAGCTACTCTATCACCCTTATCTTCTAGACTTGAAATGAAAAGTAAGTTCTTATGCAAACTTGGAACAAATATGATGTTGTTGAGGTGAATGTTACTTCCATTCTCCAGCTCTATAGACGTTGATCCAATTCCTCTTATGGGATGGCTTTGATTATCTCCAAGTTCCATTAAGTAAGAAGATTTTTCCTTTGATAATGTCTTCAATTGTCTGAGATGACCAGCCATGTGTCTACATGCACCACTATCAATTACCCAAACGCTCTCGTCTTGGAATGTACCAATGAGTGCCGAGAAGAGACCTTCATCATTTTCCTTGATTACTTCCTTCTTAGTAGTGAATAGAAGATTCCATGCTTCCTTGATGCCTTTCTTGAGGTAGCTTCCTAGCCTCCTCTCACCAAACCCGCAACAACCCAGAAAGGGTTTGGGCTGAATTCAACATGCCCCGGAGACCCCCAAGAAGTGAATGTGGCTCCAACTGTCTGTAAAAACGCCCTGTAGAAAGAATCTTGTTGTAAGAATCCAAATCAATTCCTGGAAAATCTCCTCCAACCCCTGCAACCACTCCAAATCTCTTCATCTCTCCTTGCCCAAATCCCACGAAATTTCCCTGCTCTCTATGGTTGTGTAGTAGATGTCCAGTGATCTCTGCGCAAGCCCAGATTTTAGCCAATTCAGCCCTCCAAAATACAACATTCTCATCCCTACAAAATACCAAGATGAAACTTGCCCTTCCAATAGATAAATTCCTGCAAAATATCTGACCCAATTTCCACTTCCTGTTAGCTCCTCTCAACCCACGAATTCCTTTTCTGCACCCTAAGAAAAAACACACCCAAGCTGATGAATGATCTGCAAATTAGCTCCTCAATCACCCGGAACAAATTCCCTCTTACTCTCCTAGGGTAACACTCAAAGTTCACCAAAAGTAGAGGTGGAGTTCCCACTTGGGAATCCCTTGTGCTAAACAGCACTGGCTGTCTTGGCTAAACAGCTCAAGAGAACTTGTGTTCAGAAGTAAAGTTGACAAAAAATACAAATGAAGGCCTCTTCTCCTTATTTATAATAGTTGGTATCCTTTTCTCCTTTGGTGGCCGCCACTCTTTCTCTCTCCTAATTCGCACACCCTCCTCTCTCTCTCTCTCCTTCAAGAGTGTGAGTTCCCTTCTTGGGCCAACTCTCTCTCTCTCTTGTGGGCCCCACGTTCCACTAGAGCTGCAATTTCCTTTTTTCCTTCTAAGTCCCAATGCCGGAATTGCCTCCTCTTCCAAAAATCGTCTCTAATGTGAAAAATCAAAATTGGGGATATTACACATCATTGAATTTTATTTTCTAATATTGTGTTTTCTATCCTCTGTACAGGCTGAGAATACATTTTGGAAAGAACCAAAGACCACCATAAAGAGAGGGGACGATCTCCAGTGGTAGAGAGGCCAAATCTTGAGATTTACCTTGTTGGATGAGTTTCCCCTCTAGAAGTTTGAGTCACCTAGTTATTTGCTGGTTGGTTTGAGTGGCAAGTAGGTCGAGCTCCTCATCCTTGAAGTTGGCCGAATTCACTGTTTATTTGGGCTGAGTCTCTCTTATTTGTTCGGTGAGAGTGATTTCCATTGTTGATAACTTGATTGTGGGTGATTTGCATTGTCGATTGTGGGCTTCAATCCCAAAGTTGACGAGTTCTACATAAAGGGACAGCATATTTACTTGCAGAGATTGAGTCCCTGAAGTACATGCATAAGAGATACTATTTATCAGATCAAAGGTTGTGTTTTTACTATTTAGTGAGCCATATTAGACCTAAGAAGGGACCAAATCATCAATCTTTCTGGGTTATTTAGCTGTTGTTGATTGATGGACAAATCCTCCTCTTATTTGTTGTGCATGCCTCCATATTCCATAGACATTCAAGGTTGAATCTCTTGCTGGAGTATCATTGTTGCATACTGATTTTTGAGCTGAAGATTGAAGGGGCTGCCATCATTGTCATTATTGAAGATTCCCGTGGACAAATAGCTGAAATAAATTCAGAGGTAAAAGAGGAGATTAATGGCTGTTACAAGCAAATTATCAGTGGTATGTGATTTTCGGTGCTTAATATAAATTAATTGCTGCTGTTTAAAGTTATCTCCTAGCCTCTATTTGGCTGTTGCAAACTACTGTTCATGACATGTAATATTTCTGAGTTGAATAATAATAATATAGAGTTGTTTTGAAGTGTTATTATGGTGAATATTTTGGACTGTGTGCATTTTGTTTGAATAAAACACAAGAAAATACACCTACAGCCATGTACCCTCAAACTGTTTGACGAAATCACACACTGAAGACTCATACAAAACTCAGATATTTTGGTGAGAAGTTTAAGGTATTCCGAGGAAAGAATCTTACAGTGGTATCAAAGCACGTTCTTCGACAGTTGTTGGGTTTAAAGGACAGAATATAACAAAGGAAAAATGCTTCCCGGTCAAGAAGAACTGTTTGCCCAAAAATTTGAATATTATAACAAACCTTTGCAAAGATGATAGAGCTCATGGAAGCATGGGTATCATCAAAGGCAGCAAATAAAAAAGGTAATAGCAGATCCAAAGATGAAAAAGTAGTTAAGGACCAAGAAGCAAGGATTGAAGGGAGGCCAAAAGAAAGTAATAGTTCAAATAAAAATAGGAGAAAGTTACTAATTCATACAAAAGAGACAGCTCCTGTAGTTGAAGGTGAAGACCATGACCAAACCTTCCAGGACGAACTAGGAAAAATCACACTCGTTGAAAATGAAGCGATCAAAGATTCACTTCAACAAGTTGGAACAAGAGTTTGGGATGAAGGAGAGTATTAAATTGCTACAGAATGTCTGTCGTCACTTAGCAAGATTGTTGAATTAGATGATGAGTACAAATAAGATCATGAGGCTACGATAGTTGATCATGACTCCCAAGAGGTGTGCAAAGATGATAACGCACAGGTAGTCAGTGGTGCTAACCTGGATCCATCAGCTGACTACTTTTGTGAAGTAGGTGTTGCTCATGAGCCTATTTGTGCCCACAACTTGGAAAACCAATTGAATATGAACGCAAACAAGATTATGGCAGCCACGAGGCATTATGATGATACACAGGCATTGGTGGCAAATTATTGTTGGAGAAGTGTAGTGACACATGATAGTTTGGGAGGAGAGCCTTCACTTGCAAATTTTCAGACTCTCAGAAAGGGATTGGTAGAGATGAAGACTAACTACCCACACCTCCTTTCAGACAGAAATCACCTATTCATGCTTCCTAAGATATATCACAATGCACTAATAGGGAAAGAGGAGGAAGTTGACAGGTTTACACTTGAGCTTGAGACTACCTAGGAATCCTTGAAGAGCACTCATATGACCCTTCAAGAATCAGAGTTAAAGGTTGAGCAACTTTATATGGAGTTGAGTTATGTGTGTTCTTCATCCTCCATAGCAAACGGTCAGTTAACTATGGAAACCATCGCACAAGAAGATGTTAAGGGAACTCATGATTTGGTAGAGGTGCCTCCTTTGATAATTGAGCATGAGGAGCACGCAGATGAACTAGAACTTGCAAAGAGGTATGTCCTAGAGGTTTCTAACTATGCCCCAATGGGATGTGGAGATAGATATATTTCAGACGAGGATACATCCATCTGGGATCTAGGTTCAGTTGAAATGAGTGGAATGGATACTAGAATCCCAGGTTGGCATTGGGATCCAAGTGGGGCTTTCCATCATAGGCAGGAGGTGCAGGACGACTATGGCATTGGTGGGGTGACTAACCCAATAACCAAGCACTCACGTTCCTTCACACTTCTATCAGAGTTTTGGTCAATGTTGGTGGTGAGTTGGTTTGATAGAGGAGCATGCAGACTTCTGAAGATGTTTTGGCACATTGTTCATGCATGGGGTTGCAAGGTGGTCAACATACCCTGCTAGGAGTTATTTAGATGGGATGGTATTGATATACCACCAGACAGAGAATTATATGGGGATGATGTTCTTCCATTGATGTGTTGCGCACGAGGCAATGAGGATCGACACAACAATGACATCCTCATTAGCATGTGATGAGTTATGCCACTCAGGTCTACCAGGACAGAGGAGGAGATATGACTTAGTGGGTTCACTAGCAGAGTAGCATATACATTGGCACATGCAGGATACCAGATGGTACAGGGTGCTACAACAGCATTCGGTGATACCTAATGGTGTACAAGGAATTGGGATATGTCACAGTGTGCAAAGGGATGCAGAAGAGTACAGAGATACATGGTTGCATGCAGTGATGGATGGTGATTCACAGCGAGATCTTGGGTTTATCTCACTTAGGATCGATGGGGGGATAGATGAGCATATATTGATCATACGCTTAGGGACTCACACACCCATCTCTCTCTTGTACTGCTTATAGTCACAGGGGATTTGGTTTGTGTCCCTTGATGCTCTCATCATGAGCAGCAGGACGTGGGAGGCTCACTTAAGACAATTGGATGGGACACGGTGCATTAGGAGAGAGACTTCCTAGCTGTGGCATATGGTCAAGGCACGAGTTGACAGATGCAAGCTTGGGGATGGCCCGATCTACATTAGAGATAGCATATGTTCTGCCCCTAACCTCACACTTAGGGAGGTGCATGACACACTTTTGGCAGGACATTCCGAGGTAGACCTCTCTTATCCCGAGGTTTGATGAATGAATTTTCCTAGAGATTGAAGTTACCTCGACAAGCCTTCTCCATTTGCAACGAAGTATAAATGCATTTAAAGTCACTTTTCTTCTCTTACACTAACATTGGACGAAGTTGACTTTGAGAGCCTCCTTGAACAAGAAGCGAGATCCATCTTCATAGTTCTCCTTGACTTCATATCCCCAAGAGAAATTAGGCATTGATCCATCAAAAGGTGATCACTTTAAACCTATTTCTTAACCTTTTTTCTCTATTTTCGAGGTCTAGCCACGCTGGGCCATCAATTTCCCGACAAAGTAGCCCGAAAAAGTTCAATATCCTAGCCCCTACGGCGTTGGTGTGTCCTCAAGATCTCCTCCCAATTTGAAGAAATTTCGATGGCAGGATTGCGAGATATCCCAAGCCCTAGGTCTAAGATCAAACTTTGCCCTGGTGTTTCCAAGGCTAGCACCTCATAGGATCAATTTGACACCTTTAAGCGAAAATTCTTGTTTTGATCCTTTCCCATTCCTTGTTTAGGTTAAGATCATCATCGGTTGCTAAACTCCCTCCCCTTAAACTAGGTTGGATCCACTTGGCCCCGTGTGGTCCCATTTCTTATCAAAGACAATTCATCATGGACAACTCAGGAATCCAAGCTTTGCTAGGATTTTAGGGATTGGGAAACTCCTTTACAAGTCACATTCCCTTAACCTAACCTTAAATTCTCACCTCCTCCTCCTAGAAAACCTTGTACTTTGCTTAAAGAGCAAGCAATCTCCATTCTTTATCTTATTCTAGGAAAATGATCATTGAGGTGACTTAACATCTATTTGTTGATCCATCCTTCATAGGTGACTTTCTATATACCGGGTCTCCTCCCATCAGTGAAAGTCCGTAAAGAGTAGGGAGCCTTAGCTGAGGTAACAGTGGGCTAAGTCTCCATCGTTGCCCTTGATTTAGCAATTGTCCCTTCAGAAATCCCTTTTAGCTCCCCAACTAGTTTGAGTGGTAACAGGTCTCTCAAAGGGTGGATGAGGATTACACTCCACATTATGCTCTAATTATTTTGGTTAAGGATTTGGGAATTGTGCTAGATCAAACCAAGTCACTAGATTTCCCTCTTCCTCTGGCTGCTATGGCACATCAACAGTTTATTCATGACTCTAATTATGGTTATGGTGAGGAAGATGATGCTGCAATTGTCAAGAATTGGCAAAGGAAAACAAGTATCCATATTGTGGCCCTAGATGAAGGTTACCCTCCCAAACAGATTGCCACTTCCAATACACTAGAGCGTATTGGTTTCATAATTCAATAGCCTTGGAGAAATGGGAATTGGCATGTCAACCCAACTTATTAGATCAAATTATCATGTTTGTGGTTTTGATGTATATGACCTTGCTTTCTCTCGATTTGCAAAAGCGGGTGGCTTGATAAGAAAGAGTTCAAAAGAAGTTGCAAAAGGTGCTGAGGTTCTCATAGCTATGGTCACTAATGGAAGGCAGGTTGAATGTACATTGTTTGGAGATGGAGGGGCAATGGCAACCTTGTTAGATGGGATGGATGGAGACGCTTGTGGTGAATTTCTTATTCAGTTTGCTGCTGCTGATTGCAAACCAAGACAGTCCATCAATATCCCTGAAGCAACAACAGAAATGCTAATATCCCAGGACATTAGAAGCAGGACTTTCTTAGAAGCTCCACAAACTCTGATTTCAACAGATTTAATCTCAGATGTGATACCACATTATGAACATGGGGAGCTTGTCATAAAAATTTTAAATCAAATTTGACTAAAGTTAAGCCACAAGATTTTCACTGTAGTCGTGATCCTCAAGTTGATAATGTAACAGATGCCAGCAAAGAAATCATCTACAGTGAAACATTATTTGCATCTGGTGTTTCTTGGCATCTTAAGGTATATCCTGATGATAGTGCTGCCTCAAAGGGAAAACACATCTCAGTTTTTATGGAGATGCTTGAAGGCAATATTGAACCATCTACTTATGAATACAGCATTGAGATGCTACATCGTAGTCGTCCACACCAAAGTATTTTGCAAAGCTTTTCATCTTACTTTAAGATGATGAACGACTCTACCAATATTCTTTCACCTGGAAGAACTACCAGTGAAACTAATGTAGCAGAGGCTTTGTTACGAAATATTGCAGCCACAAAGGGAAGAGTTATCACTACAGAATTTGCATCAAATGTTCATCGTCTTGGCAGCGTGAAAGTTGCAGCTGAGTTGACTGGTTGGAAGTTGGTTTTTATCAAGATGTCATTAAGGACTTACTTGGATGCTGCTTCGGAAGCTGGACAGGCACCTTTCGATTCATCCACTCTGGTCAAAACTGAGGATACGGATGCTTATGCTCCTAGGGATTTGCTAGTAGTCACAACAGGATCACAGGTAGAACCTTGTGCAGCTCTCAACTTGGCATCATTTGGAAGCAGTCATTCCCAAAAGCTAAATAAAGTTAACTTGATTTATACTCACCAAAGGTGATACCTGGAAATGACATTCGTGTGATGAGGATGATGAATCGGATAGTGGGAATTGGTTCTACAATAATGATGGGAAGGGGAGATAATTTGCACACATGTGGCCATGCTTATCATGGAGAACTGGAGGAAGTCCTCGGGTTGGTAAAGCCTCAACATTTTTTACCTATTCATGGAGAATTTTCTTTTCTGAAAGAGCACAAGTTACTTGCACAATGTACTGATATACGACATACTACTGTAATAAAAAATGGAGAGATGCTTCTTGTTTCTCCTCTTACAATTTGAAGAGTCCTCTCCAGTGGTTTTTCTCCTCTAGGCAAGGAGAATTTGCAGTTGATGTACAGTGGTGGAGATAAAGCATTTGGAAATGCAGAAGAGCGAATACTTGATGAGCAAATGAGGATAGCCTTAGATGGAATTGTTATTGCTAGATTGCTTGAATTTAACACATCTATTTTTGGTCTCACCCTGAATGCAAATACTTCACCAGGTTGGGTCATGACAGCCTCATGGTTTTTCTGTGTTATGGCATTGGTCAACATTTTAAGAAGACATCTACTTTCAGAATTCTCATTCTAGACAGGTTGTCAAAAATGGATCGATGGAACATGACATAGAGGGTTTGTATTTGACACAACCTCCCGTCTTAAGTTCAAAAGTTAAAGAGGAAATGCAAGATGAGGACAGCATCCAAAATAACAATTCTGGTAACAAGACTCATGAAATGTTTGGCAAATTCAATTTTTGAAATATGTAGGTTGATGACTCGTTCCATGAAGGTAACAAAGCTGGTATATTTTATTCTCAAGCACGCATCAGAGATGGTGATTTCAGAATCCAATATACTTGAGGCATGCTATGTCGCCTGTCGTTGCGTAGTATTGATTAAATGGCACAATAACTACATATCGGAGCATTATATATATTGTCCCAAATGGAAATTTACAACAGATAATAGATGCATGAACTAAGCTATGGCAAATAAATTTTTCCACACAGACATCAATCAAAAAAACACAAGAAATAGGGCGAATAACTGAGCCATGTTATTAATGTGGAGGCTTAGTAGCGAACATCGCGATATTTTCAGTCAAACAATAAAATCGGCGATTTTTTGAACAATTTTTTTTATTTTCAAAAAACCGCGAAAAAATCGCGATCCGATCAGTAAAAATCGTGGGCCCGTCAAACAGCGACCCAATAAACTTGAAAAAAAAATTGTCATTTTTGCAGACAGAGGGCATGAAAGAGAGCTAAGGAGGGAGGAGAAGTCATTTACAAGGGCAAGAGAGGAGAAAAGTGAAGGAATTTAGCAACCCAAGCCAACAAAATTCAAGTTTTGACCAAGTTTCTTCAGCAAAACGTTTTTTCCAAGTATGGGCATCAAATTTGACCCATTTTTTTGTTTTTTTCTTGTTCTTCTATGGGTTTCATCACCCATGTATTTTCTGTTAAACACACACATGGTGTATGAGAAGATAAAACACAAATAGAAAGATAAGCATTCATTGCATTTCTACTACTCATAGATGTACATTTATATTACATTAATGTGACTCTTGGATTCCGCATTCCAAGGTCACTTAGACTCCTTTTTGTCCATTCGGCGTCCACACCTACCCATAGAGAATTAGGTGTCCAATATTCCCCCCCCTTAATCCGAAGGGGTATGTGTGAGTCCAAGAAGAGAGTTGTAATACAAATCTGCAAAGTATACATGGCAGCACTTACGCTGAATCAGCTCTCTGAAATGTTGGCATAAAGAGGTGGTTTAAGGATGACCACCAACACTGGAACGCAACGCTTATTGCAGTTCCCAAAACTCTTCCAAAACTGGCAAGAAGCTGAGGGCTTCTGCTAGAGGAAGTGTCCCTCATATTTAAAGAGGGAGACCTTCAACCTAAAAGAAGGGAAGTCTACAACCTGTGATGGTTTAAGGATGACCACCAACACTGGAATGCTTGATGCATTTCCTGGAACTCTTCCAAAGCTGGCAAGAAGCTCAAGTCTTCTGCTAGAGGAAGTGTTCTGAAAGAGGAAGAATATCAACCTCACATAGATGGTTTAAGGCTGTCCACCAACCAAAGGCATGCTCATGGGCATCGATGTCTCTGGCTACAACTCTGAATCTGGCATGACGAATTGTGGCTCAGGCTCGCTTGAACTGCTGTGTCTCTGGCTACAACTCTGAATCTGAAATGACAGGTTGTGGCTCAGGCTCACTTGATGTGGCTTTGAAGCTTGTAGATGACCACCATTTTCCCCCCTGTCAGGTACAAGGTGAGCTGATGGGGAAAACTCAACTGCAAGATTGTTCAATATTCGAGAACAAGTTCTGACACGCGACTTAAACATCTTCTTGGTTGTTGATGCCCATTTCCAAGAAGCGATCCATCCAAGATGAATCGTTGTTCTTGCGGAGGCTTGTTTCTGAAGCATTTGTGTGAAGAATGGGTGTGCTGACCACAGTGCTTGCATGGGTGAAGATTGAAACAGTGATCTTTCATATGGCCAACGCAATCACAATGTTGGCATTTTACAATCTGTTGTTGCTGCTGTGGAAGAGGAGTAGGATCTGAAATAGCTGTGGGTGAGCTATCATGAAGAAATCTGGCACTCTGAAATTTGATAGGCTTAGAGTAGTCTGGAATATGGAAGGACAACTCCTTTTCATAACAAAGACCAGTTTTGTGCTTGTTATGGACAAGCTCTTCCCAAGGTATGATGATGGACTTGGGAAGTGCAAGCTGGATTTTTGCTTCTGCATTCAAATCTACGCTTAAAATGGGTACTACATCTGCAATTTCTTGTTGTTGATGGGAGTCTGTGTAAGATTTTGTAGATG
This sequence comes from Pinus albicaulis, assembly GCA_034641835.2. Taxonomy (NCBI): domain Eukaryota; kingdom Viridiplantae; phylum Streptophyta; class Pinopsida; order Pinales; family Pinaceae; genus Pinus; species Pinus albicaulis. Next base: position 740,071,789 of record CM076572.1, read on the forward strand.
TTCTATGCTTGATGCAACTTTACTTTTATCAACAGCAATCACATGAATTTACAAGTAAAATGCAGATAGAACATACCAGTGATCCTTTAGAAGACAAGTCAGAAACAGATAAAGGTGATGGTGCGTTACGGCGGTCAACAGGATGCTTCAACCAACAAAGACTTCATGGTCAGCCAACCCAGCATGTGTCACAACAGTCCTCAAATAGTCACACGATCAACTCAGAAGTCAACCTCAGAAAAGTCAACGCTACCCAAAAAGTCAACGCAGGGCAGTAGCATTAAAAGTCAACACAACTCAACTTCTGGTCAACCTTTGACCTCGATTTCTGTGCCAAAGAGTACGGCCTCCTTAGATCGAAGTCTCCTCCAAAATTCAGCCCAATCACACCATGCGTTGACCAAAGTCAACGGTGGTCAAACTTCCCCAGAAACCCTACCCGCAGATTTTTGGCTGCAGTAAATTTCGTCCTTCTTGCTGCGGTAAACTTCATCCTTATTGTTGCGGTAAACTTCGTCCTTCTTGCTCCTTAGATGCTCCTATAAGAGGAGAAGATGTGTGTTGAGATGAGTGGAAAATGCTCCAACGTTGACCCTATAAATACCAATCATGAGAGGTGTGTGACACATCTACTGGGGGTAAAAACCTTAAGGCCGACCTACACTTAAATTTATTATAAATAATAAATTCAAAATAAATGTTCTGCTCATCAAATTAAAATCAATTTTAGATCGATTTTACACCTCTCTGAAAGAGGAATCCAATACAAGTATTGGAATCTTCATCTGAGCATCACAAGATGGAGTTTGGACCTAGTTGTCCAAATTTAACACTCCCTCTCAACTAGGGAGAACTCCATCCACTAGTGCAATCAAACATTGTGCATCATCCCGCCGTAACTTGCTTTGTTGGCCTCTTTATTTCAGAACAGAAGTGGGTCAGTCACAAAGATATCATTCCCGGCTGACAGATTTAGCCCAGAGGTCAAAACCTCTATCGGACTCACAAAGAGTCTCCAACCAACCCGAAGTTGGTTCATCTGACCCGAAGTCAGGTGGAGGTCCGAGACCTCACTAGACTTGATCCCAGATCAAGTGGTTGGATCGTGCCAACCTAGATAGAGAGTACGACAATCTCTGATGCGTCCATCAGTCTTCGCTACTAGTCTCTAGCTTTTCCCACCTCATTGGCCAAATGAGAGGTACTTCCCATGAGCCCTGAACTCAATGGGTAGGATGCATACGGGGCACAGATAATGAGGTGAACCAACTCAATAATCACAACGGTGGGGTCCAAGCACACCAACAAGGTTTGGCAAGCCTAGCCTTGTGGTTGCTCATAGCTCCGAGAAGCTGTCCCCAAAGCCCCCCAGAGCTCCTCAAGCTCATCGACCAACAGGACCCACATCATAGGGTCATTCCACGATACCAAGTCTCTCACGGAAGGTTAGGAACTTGACCTTCCCCAGGGGCTTAGTGAGAATATCCACGACCTGCTCATCAGTTCCTATATGAACGAGCCTTACGGCGCCTCGCTGTACCATATCTCAGATGAAATGATACCTAATATCAATATGCTTGGATCAGTCGTGGAACACAGGATTCTTGGTCAAGCGAATCCCACTCTGGTTATCACAGAGTATCACGGTGGTATCTAGCACATGTCCAAACAGCTCACTAAAGAGCTTTCGCAACCAAACTGCTTCACAACAGGCCATACTTGCTGCAATGTATTCGGCCTCAGCGGTGCTCAAAGCCACTGACTTCTGCTTCCTGCTCATCCATGAGATCGAAGCAGAACCAAGATTGAAGCAGCATCCCGATGTGCTCTTACGATCCACCACACTGCCAGCCCAATCGGCATCAGTATATCCACGGAGTATCACACTCCCGGCAGTGTATCTCAGCCCATGGTTTATTGTGCCCCGAAGATATCTCAAAAGATTCTTGGCACCAACCCAGTGAAAATGATGAGGCTCAACCATCTGTTGACTCAAAGTGTTCACTGCAAAACATATGTCCGGACGAGTGTTCACTAAGAACATCAAAGCTCCTATGAGTTGACGATACTCAGTAGGATTGGCCAAGATAGGCCTAGCAGCGCTGCCACTCAACTTCTTAAAGTTGAGTTCCATCGGTGTCGACACGGACTTACAGTCCACCATACCAAATCTTTCCAGAAGCTTCACAATGTATTTTCCTTGAGAAAGGAAAATCTCTCCAGGTCTCTACCAGACCTCCAGGCCTAGGAAGTAGTGCATCAATCCTAGGTCCTTCATCTCGAACTCAGCAGCAAGCTCCCTCTTGCATTGATGAATGAGAGGGTCAGCACCTGTCAGGAAGAGGTCGTCCACATACAACACCAGAATGAGAGGCTTCCCCTGGACAACCTTGAAGTAAAGGTTCGGATCAACATTACTTCGAGTGAAGCCCAACTTCATCAAGTAGCTGTCTATCCTCTCGTACCAAGCTCTTGGTGCTTGCTTCAACCCATAGAGGGCTTTCTTCAACCTGCAGACATGTGTGTCCCGATCCTGGACTTCAAACCCCAGAGGTTGTTCTACATACACCTCTTCTTTTATTGCACCATGCAGAAAAGCGGTCTTGACATCCATCTGATGAAGACTCCATCCTTGCGTAGCAGCAAGGGCTATGATTGATCGAATGGTGGTATATCGTGCCATAGGTGCAAATATGTCATCATAATCTACTCCTTCCTTTTGAGAGAAGCCACGGGCAACAAATCTTGCCTTGAACTTTTCAGCACTTCCATCAGATCCATGTTTGATCTTGTAGAGCCATTTTGCGGTGACAACTGATTTGTCCTTCGGTCTTGGAACCACATCCCGGACATCATTCTTCATTATGGACTCATATTCTTCGTGCATAGCATCCTTCCAGACTTGATGCTTTACGGCTTCCTCAAAAGATCCAGGTTCAGATTGTAAAATAGTACTCATGGTAGCCAGATACCCTTGGTATCTACACGGCTTCTTGCTTTCTCGAAATGTCCCCCTCGGGGCAGCATGTCCCTCAGCATCTTCGAGAGTGTCTCTGAGCCATGATGGTCTCTTTCTCGGTGAAGGAGATGGATCGATTGGGTCCATTGGTCCTTCAACATCATGCATTGTCTCATCCTGCGGTTCTTCTTGATTTCCAGGCCTTGCTTCATGATTTTCCTCAGATCTCGGAAGATCTACTACTTTCTTCAGGGAAGCATCTTCGTCAAAAGTGACATCATGGCATATCTCTACTTCCCTTTGACCAAGTACATAGACTCTATAGGCCTTAGAAGTTTCGCTGTAGCCCACAAATATTCCTTTCTTCCCAGAAGCATCCAGCTTACTTCTCTTTTCTTTTGGCACAAGAAAATAAACAGGACATCCAAAAATTCTAAAATGTGAGACGTCAGGTTTCTTACCAGTGAAAACCTCTTCGGGAGTTTTGGAGTCTAGAGAGGAATGAGGGCATCGGTTTTGAATGTATACAGCAATATTCTTAGCTTCTCCCAAAAGAAACTTTGGTAGACCTTGGTCAACCGTCACATAGCATGGCACGGACAGCTTCCACAATGGTCTTGTTCTTTCGTTCAGCAATGCCATTCTGCTCAGGAGTATAGGCAGTAGTGGTCTCCTTCTTAATGCCAGCTTCTCTGCAAAAGTCTTTGAATTCATTTGACTCATATTCAGTGCCATTGTCGGTCCTCAAAATCTTGATCTTCTTCTCTGTCATATTTTCCACGAAGGCTTTGAAGGTACGGAACCACATGAAAGCCTCATCCTTCTTCTTCAAGAAGTATATCCAGGTTTTGCGGGAGAAGTCATCAGTGAATGTCATATAGTAAGAACATCCTCCCAGGGATGTCACGGGTAGCATACCAGATAGATCAGAATGGACCAGTTGCAAAATATCAGATGTCTTTGTGACACTTGAGGGAAAAGGTCCCCTTGTATGCTTTCCTTCGGCACAACCCTTACATACACCTTCATGATTATTTCCAAAATCGGGCATCCCTGTCACCACCTTCCTTGCTTCGGGAAGGGCCTTGTAATGAAGGTGTCCAAACCTTCGGTGCCATAGTTCAGTTTGTCGGATGGTATCACATGTCATAGCTCCTAGTGGACTTCCTTCAACCTGGTAGAGTGTTCCAACTCTAAAACCAATCACGATAGCTTCCTTGAGATTCTTCTTCCACATGCGCACCTTTCCATCAGTGAATGCCACATTGAAGCCTTTGTCTTCGATCGCTGATATAGACACAAGGTTCTTCTTCAATTTTGGTACATAGAGACTTAGAGTACATCTTGCAAATGTAGGACTTGTCCTTGAGACAAGTGGAGGGTCACAATCCCTGTCCCTCTCACGGGATATGTGGCGTTATCTCCAAGGATAATTTCCATATTAGTATCCTTCTCAACCATGTCAGAGAGTGCTTCCTTGAACCCAGTGATGTGTCTTGAGGCACCACTATCTATCAGCCAGACATCCATAGTGTCGGGCGGGGATGCAACAAAGAGGGCAGATACAAGAATGTATTCATTTCTTTTATCATCAACATTTGACTCCTCATACCTGGAGTTTCTAGACCTTTTGAAAGGTTGATTGTTTCCGCCAGAGGGAGCCTTCCTCTTTCCTTTGGACCTGTTGTTTCTTTGATTTCCATTCCTCTGGTTGTTGTTGTTGTCATCACTATTGGGAGAATCCTTCTTGAAAGGACATTCTCTAGCATGATGACCTGGCCTATGACAAGTGAAACACTTGCCCTTCTTTCCTTGGGCCCCTGCTCTTCCTTTGTTCTTTGGACCACTAGAGTTCTTCTTTCTAGAATGAGTAGCGTAGCCAGCATTTCTGTCATTTTCGTATTCCTTCATTCTTGTCTCTTCTTGCATGCATCTTGACAGTAGCTCGTCAAAGTTAGGAATTGTATTATTATTGAGAATGGTAGTGTTGAATACTTGCCATTCATATGGGAGCCCTCCAAGTGCAGTGAGTACCATCTCACGATCAGCTATTGTCTCCCCAATAGCCAGCAGATTGTTCCTGATCTCAGTCAGTTTCAGATAGTATGTTTCGACAGACTCATCCCTGCCTTTCTTCATATTCTTCAACTGATTCTTGAAGAATAGCACCTGGTTTGCATTGATTACTTTGAACATTTGTATCAGCTTATCATACATCTCTTTGGATGTGCCTAGCTCAGATATGTAGGCAACCAGACTTTTATGTATGGATTCTCTGATCATTAGCTTTGCTTTGATCTCCCCCTTCTTATACTTGGTTTTAGCATCAGCAGTAGCAGCGAATGGATGTTCTTGTATCTTACCCAGTACATAGTCCATGAGATCATGGTCTTCTAATTTGAGATCTAATATCATATTTCAAGCATGGAAGTCATCCCTTCCAGTCAGCCTGTCATCCTCCTTGAAGCCATAACTTGTGGAACCCATTTTGCTCTTTTGGTGATTGCTATAAGTTAGGGCTTGTCTTCACCTCAGAGCCAATACCATGTAAGATTTTGTAGATGTTCTATGCTTGATGCAACTTTACTTTTATCAACAGCAATCACATGAATTTACAAGTAAAATGCAGATAGAATATACCAGCGATCCTTTAGAAGACAAGTTAGAAACAGATAAAGGTGATGGTGCGTTACGGCGATCAACAGGATGCTTCAACCAACAAAGACTTCACGGTCAGCCAACCCAGCATGTGTCACAACAGTCCTCAAACAGTCACACGGTCAACTCAGAAGTCAACCTCAGAAAGTCAACGCTGCCCAGAAAAGTCAATGCGTGGCAGCAACATTAAAAGTCAACGCAACTCAACTTTTGGTCAAACTTTGACCTCGATTTTTGTGCCAAAGAGTACGGCCTCCTTAGATCGAAGTCTCCAAAATTCAGCCCAATCGGACCATGCATTGACCAAAGTCAACGCTGGTCAAATTTCCCTAGAAACCCTAACCGCAGATTTCTGGCTGCAGTAAATTTCGTCCTTCTTGCTGTAGTAAACTTCGTCCTTATTGTTGCAGTAAACTTCGTCCTTCTTGCTCCTTAGATGCTCGTATAAGAGGAGGAGATGTGTGTTGAGATGAGTGGAAAATGCTCCAACGTTGACCCTATAAATACCAATCATGAGAGGTGTGTGACACATCTGCTGGGGGTAAAAACCTTAAGGCAGACCTGCACTTAAATTTATTATAAATAATAAATTCAAAATAAATGTTCTGCTCATCAGATTAAAATCAATTTTAGATCGATTTTACACCTCTCTGAAAGAGGAATCCAATACAAGTATTGGAATCTTCATCTGAGCATCACAAGATGGAGTTTGGACCTAGTTGTCCAAATTTAACAGTCTGTCTTAGTGTTCTAAACAAAAACAAGTTCAGAATGATGATTCCGCTACTGTAATTCTTCTTGTTGTAGTTTTGTCTCAAGCTGCAAAAAATTTATCTTCTCTTTTTCATTTTGTAGACATGTTCTAATGTCGAAAAGAGTGTCTTTACTAATGCTTATCATCTCATCTACAATGGTATGAATTAGGGTATTCAATAACTCTAATGTATCATCAATTTTGCCCATTTTTTTTTTTTTTAACAAATAAACTTATCCCTCAACACATATAAGCTTCATATGCCATTACATATTAACCATACATGCTTCATACTCTCCAACCTATAAAATTTCTAACATGCTAAAGAGCATAAATATATAGATTGATCAGTGCTATATGAAGGCTCTCATACCCATCATAATCGAACAATAATACTTCAACATGCCATATACAATGACCAACGCACATGTGTAGTCTTCAGAAAAGCGATCAGTCATCCTATATTTGAGTTTGCATTCTTCAAATCAATATAAAAAATGGCATGGAGAACCATATAGGGTCAACACTTTTATTTTTAATACTTCGCTAGCATACATACCATTGACCAATGACAAAACTGCAATAACCCCACTGAAAACTCCAAAAACTCCAAATGTTGAGGCGAATTTACGCAGAGCAACAGCTTCACCGTCTACAAATGGGAGGAGACCAAGGGTCTGTGCAATCTGCAGTCAGTGAGGAGATGTCGGTGGAGACCACGGGTTGAGCACAGATAATCTTCAACCAAACAAAAATGGTGGTGAGTCCACTTATTTGCGGAACCTCTCACAACGCCATTCTTCTTTCTTATATGGTTTTGAGACGATGAATCTCAAAGAACTAGAGTAACATAAATACATATCTCAATTCTGCGTGCTGTTTACAGAAAGAGACACCAAGTACGATTATATGTGCACCGACCCTAGGCCATCCTTCTTTCTTATACCATACATGCCATATGACGAATTTTATATGCCAATCCAAAAACCAACGACATGTGAACTACAACCAAAAATGTACAGTGTTTAACACCATTCACGGCACAATCTTCAAGAATTTTGGCACACAGATTTCATATCAATTGTAACGTATACCACAAACCAATCAACGCAGCCTTCAAACATAAGTTTGACTCATATTCATGCACCAATAACTTAACACTCAGATAGTCTCCATTCTACAGACTTTCAACACACACGGTTAGGGTCTCTGTCTCAAGAGGTTCGACCAAACCGACCAATGCTCGAGCTTCAACTAGAGTTATCCAAGAATCCGCATTTTGTTTGTATTCCCCTTGACTGGTGTACACACAAACCTCTTGCATTTCCCATATTTGAGCCACCGGTTCATTCAATTTTAAATACTCCTCTGCTATCCATTCCCAGTTCCAAACGGAGGCTCGATTGAATGCTTTGTGAGAACCGAACCATTGCTTCCATAGTTTTTGCTTCTGAAATATGATGTAAAATACCAAATGACATCAATAATATCGTAAGGAGGCAGTTGTTTATGTTAAATAGAGCCACCTGGAAAGTAAAGAAATCGATGTCGAAAAAAGCCAAGAAGCAAAGTCAAAAGAAACGTTAGCTAGTTTGTTTAACTGTGGCAAACGAGGAAGGAAATGCACTCCAAAGTTCTCATTTACCTTTTCTCGGGATGGTCAAAATTTGTGTTCTTGATCATCAAAAATTTAAACGAAAAAATAAATAATTTCAAGGATTGGGGAGATGCAGTTAAGGTTCTGACCAGTAAATGGAAGCCTAATCTTCAGAGGCTTTTGAAGTATAAAACTGACAATTATTGCAATGGAAGAATGGTTTTCAACTATTCCTGTTTTCAAGCCTGCTTAAGAAAAGGAGATGCGACGGGCCTGGAGGAGCGAAAATCAACGTTTGCAGTGGTATGGAGAGCCGAGAAGGAGATGCGATGGGCCTGGAGGGCGTTGGCCGACAAGGGAAAGGGAGCATGGTGAGCAGCGTGTGCGTATGACGGAGTAGAGGAGTCGAGGCCTGTCGGACAGTGCAAAAGGAGAAACAACACTCAAAACCTTGACAGCCCGGGGAAGGACACCCAGAATAGTAACCGGATATATTCTTAACAGAGTGCTCTAGGTTTGACAGAAGAGGTCAGAAGAGTGGTTAGGTGGAGTGGATATCGCTGACAGGCCAAATATAGAAATGGCAGTCAAAAGATTGTGAAAGTGCCCAGGCCTGGCCTAAGCTTTGATACCATGTTAAACACACACATGGTATATGAGAAGATAAAACACACAAATAGAAAGATAAGCATTCGTTGCATTTCTATTACTCATAGATGTACATTTATATTACATTAATGTGACTCTTGGATTCCGCATTCCAAGGTCACTTGGACTCCTTTTTGTCTATTCGGCTTCCACACCTATCCATAGAGGATTAGGTGTCCAACATTTTCCATCATTTTTGTTTGCATTTGATTTTTTTTTTTTTTTTTGAGTGGAGAGGGTTTATTTTGGTCAAAAATGCAAAAAATTGGTTGTTAGATTTATTTTTTATATTTCTTCTTGTTCTCCTAGTTTCTTTCCATTATTTTTGCTTGGGTTTCAATGTGTATTTTTTCCCATTATTGTTGCATTGAGTTGAGGGGTTTTTTTTATGAAAAAATCAAAATGTTGCATGTAAAATTGTAATTTTTTTATTTTATTTTTTAACTTGCAATTTTTCTTGTGCCCTAGGTTCAAATTTCAAAGTTCAAACTTCATCTTACAGTAAAACTCAAGAGTTCAACAAATTTACAAACATGCCAAGGAAATTGGACCCTATGTTGGAATTTGGTGAACCTGATCAGGGGTTTGACAGATCAAATTTGAGTTGCAAGTTATGTGGGCACCACATGACAAGGGGGGTATACAGATTGAAATACCACCTTGCATAAGTTCAGGGACATGAAGTAGGGCCTTGCACAAATACCAATCCAGAAATAATCCGAAGAGCCCTCAAATCATTGGAAGGAATAGAAACAGCTAAACTTAGCAAGGCAGTTTTGAGTCAAATAGCAGAGTGTGGAGGTGACCATGAGAGTGGTAGTGGTTCTTCACCATCAACATCTTCTACACCCAACCCCAAAGTTGTCTCATCATATTTTGTTTCTAGAACCACACCCGGTGCACAGCCATCTATCTCCTCACTTATTAAAAAAAGGGAGAAGGAAGAAGCTGACAAGTTGTTGGGCGAGCTTTTTCTTTGGAGTGATATTCCTTTCAGTGTTGCTAGGAACAATCCATTTTACCAAGCTGCGATTGATACTATCACTGTTGTTGGCCCAGGATACAAAGGCCCTTCATATGATGACTATAGAGGGCGCATTCTTCAAAAACAAAAGGTTGACTGCACCAAGAAATTGGAGGAGTTAAGGGCATCATGGGAGGTCACAGGATGCACTGTGATATCAGATGGTTGGACTAATCAAAAGGGTAGAACCCTTATTAACTTCTTGGTCAGCTTTTCAAAGGGGACAATGTTTATGAAATCTGTTGATGCATCTGCACATGTCAAAGATGCAGGATTATTATGTGATTTATTGGATGTGTTCATTCTAGAGGTGAACGTTGCAAATTATGTTGTTGACAAGATGCTTATGGAGAAGCATCCTAGCATATTTTGGACACCTTGTGATGCACACTGCATTGATTTGATGTTGGAGGACATAAGGAAAAAATCCTTTTGTCAAAGATATTGTTGAATCATCAAAGAGCATTACAAAATTCATATATAATCATGCATATGTGCTTCATTTGATGAGAACAATCACCAACAAAGAGTTGGTGCGCCCTGCTATGACACGGTTTGCCACTAGTTTCATATCTCTTCGATCGCTCCTTAATTCTATGTGTCATTTGAAGAGAATGTTTCTTTCAGAGGAGTGGCATGCTTTGACATACAGCCGCAAACCAGAGGGAGAGGCCATCTGCAGGTTGGTTTCATATCAGGAAAGCTTCTAGGTGAGAGTGCAAGAGGTGTGCAGCATTACTGAATCTTTCGTAAAGGTTCTAAGATTAGTTGATGGAGAGAAGCCCGCAATGGGCTACTTGTATGAGGCCATGGATAGGGCCAAAGAAGCCATTCGCAACTACTATGAAGATAAAGGTGATGAGGGGTTTCAAAAACAACTTCTAGTATGGGAAGTGATTGATGAGCGATGGAACAACACACTCCATCGTGCCATTCATGTTGCAAGGATATTCCTGAACTCTGAATTTGCTTACTCATGTGGTTTCTTATTTGATGTTGAGGTCATGGATGGATTTTTCACTTGTATTGAGAAGATGGTGTCATCTCCATCTGCAGGTTGGTTTCATATCAGGAAAGTTTTTAGGCGAGAGTGCAAGAGGTGCGCAGCATTACTGAAGCTTTCGTAAAGGTTCTTAGATTAGTTGAAGGAGATAAGCCCGCAATGGGCTACTCATATGAGGCCATGGATAGGGCCAAAGAAGCCATTCGCAACTACTATGAAGATAAGGGTGATGAGGGGTTTCAAAAACAACTTCTAGTATGGGAAGTGATTGATGAGCGATAGAACAACACACTCCATCGTGTCATTCATGTTGCAGGGATATTCCTGAACCCCGAATTTGCTTACTCATGTGGTTTCTTATTTGATGTTGAGGTCATCGATGGCTTTTTCACTTGTATTGAGAAGACGGTGTCATCTCTATCAGAACGTGCAGATATCTCCAAAGAAACGGAGGTATACAGAATGGCAAGTGGCACATTGAACTTTGACATGGCTATCCAGGATAGGACTACTAAAATGCCGTGTAAGATTTAGTTTGTTTCAAAATTCATTCTCTTCAAGTTCATAACTTCATACTTTGCTTCAACTTTCAATTTTCGGATTTTCATTATTTTAAAATTTTTCTTATGTTTGTAACTTTATAAGTTTATCTTATTTGTTGTAACTTGTAGATGCATGGTGGAGGAGCTACGGTGGCAAAATACCAAAACTCCAAAAGTTTGCCATTAGAATACTGAGCCAAACATGTAGCTCTTCAAGATGTGAGCGCAACTGGAGTGCAATTGAAAAAATACACACCAAAAAGTGCAACAAGTTAAAAACTTAAAATATTCCAACTGATTTTTTGAATTCATTAAATAATTTTTTCTATAATTATTAATTTATTATTTATAATATATATTATATAATTTATTAATTTATGACCCTTGTATAGGTTGGAGTCCTAGCGCCTCAATGACATGGTTTACGTCTACTACAATCTTAGATTGTGGGTGAGACAACTTGAGAGGACACCCGATATGGAGGCCATCTCTTTAGATAGACCAGAAGGTGGTGGAGGGGGAGGAGCAGCAGCAGGGGTAGTAGGAGGAAGTGACACCACCTACCCCTGCTACCGGTAGAGGACGTGGTCTACCTCCTTTAGCTCCTAATGCTTCAGGTTCTAGAGCACAACCGAGTCCATTGCCAGCCCTCCCAACTTCCTCATCTAGAGGGAAAGTTGTTACATTTTCTTGCAAGAAGGACAGAGGAAATCAGTAGTATAGGTTATTTGGTGCATTCCTTTGTATATGACATTATGACTCATGATATGAGATACATTATTATATTTTTTGTTGATATTTTGAAGCTGAGTTGGAACTCAAGACTTAGTATTCAGGACATGATTCACTGTTATGTGTGATGTAGCACTAGACATGATATTACACATCATATATATTAGCTTTTTTTTCATATTTATGTGTCAATGCATTTATTTTATGTTGTGGATGTTTTAGATATTAAAAAAATTGAAAAAAAATGAATATTTTTGTATGTGCCGATTTTTTCCCGATTTTTACGATTTTTTCTGATTTTTTCCCCTCACCGATTTAATCCTGATCGCGATGTTCGCAACGACCAGATAACAAGAAAAATAGAACTTGGGCTTGCGACAGCAAGCAAGGCAAGATCCCAGGTAAATATGATGGTACCCAAAAGCTGAAAATAGCTCTGCTACTAAATTTGCGTCCACCCAGAAAACAGTTGCTGCCGCTGGAAAGGAACTGTTGATTTAGCCCTCCAAACTGCTCCTAAAATTATGAGAAATTAGCCACATGCTCTACTTCACCAGCTCAACAAAACCCAGAAATATCTCGTGACCCCAAGTGGTGGAAATGGTCCCAGAATTAATTGTGTCCTCCTCCAACCATTTATGTTGTTGACTGTTGAATGGAACGAGAAATTATGCCCTCGGGATTGCTCAAAAAAATTTGAAAAATTAATCCTAGCCACCTCTCATAAAACCCACAAAAATCGAGAAAGGGTTTGGGTTAAATCCAACGTGCCTAGTGACCCCAATTTGGCGTGGACCTCTAACATGCTAGCAAAATTGGTTGTAGATGAAATCTGCTACAAAATGCTCCAAATCTCTTGTAGAAAATTTCCTTCCCGCCAGGTTAATACCTCCCAAATTTTCTCTTATTCCTCCGTAGCCACACCATAGATTCTCCTTGCCCAAGTGATTGTGCAAACAATGCCCAGTGAGCCCCTGCGCAGGCCAAGAATTGGAGCAGCTCAACTCTCCCAAACACCTCACCAACAGACTTACAATTTGACAAAAATACTCCAACCCTCTTTGTGGAATAATTCTCTCCTAATTGGCTGACCCAAATTCCCCTTTTTGTTGGCCCTTCCAAGAGCCATGAATTTCTCTCCTACGCCCAAGGGAAACTTGCTCCAACTGAAGGAAATGACTGTAAATATGCACAATGGAAACTTTGAATTGAGCTCCCCAAATTGCCTCACCAGGGAGATACTCAAAGTTCTCTTAAATGAGGGTGGAATTCCCGCTCGGGAAATCCTTATGATAAACAGCACGGGTTGTCTTGGCTTAGAAGCCCAAGAGAACTAGTAATTAAAGTTAAAAAGATCTGAGATGTCCAAATGAGAGCCTCCATGCTCTATTTATAATTGTTGGGCCTCTCCTCCTTGGTGGCCCCCACTCTCCACTAGTTTGCACCCTTTCTCTTTCTCTCTCCTCTAGGAAGTGTGAATTGCTCCATTGGGTCGAACTTACTTCTCTTGTGGCCCCCACATTCCATTAGAGTTGTAATTTTATATTTCTCCCACTTCCCATATGCCAAAAATGTCTCCAACGCCCATATTACAAAATTGTGCTATGCTTAGCACCACCCCACAGATCCTGTTGACCTCCTCAAGTGAAAAGACAAAATTGGGGACATTACAGTCCTCCCCGCCTAAAATTGCTTGTCCTCAAGCAATGCCTGAACAAGCGCTTCCACTATCTGCTGGCCTAAACGATCACTGCAAACATTACCGAGGTCCCAAATGTGCCCCGAGTCGTTCCCAACATCTGTATTGTCCTATCATGAAGGAATCCCTCGATGCCAGGATCCCAAGCCACCCTGATCAATGTGAAGCACCCTTTGCTCCACTCATTGTCCAGCCAGGTATAGGTACTAGAAACCCCTTGCATGCTATCCATAAGTAGATCATCATGATAATTTAGGACTATGTCCAACTCCCCATGAAGCTTCCCTATCAAGTAGTCTGCCTCCTGCCTCCCAAGAGAAAACTCCTGAAGATACAACCCAATCCCCGTGGAGATGAAGTCTCTCCCGCATGGGCTTCCCCTGATATCCTCCTGTTGACCAACCTACCATACTGATGAAATCCCCCATGTCATCAACGAGTCACAAAATCCCACTCGAAGATATGAATGATCTCGCCTTGTGGTAGCCAGCTCGTCCCCAAAATTCTCTAAGTTGTCCAATACTGTGATGCTTGGGTCCCATGCTAGTCTTAGATGGGTGCCATCATGTTTTCGCTACGCAACTCTGACTATGACAGACTTACCATCGTGCACACGATGTATCCTTTTCTCCTGAAATCCGATGGTGAAATATCGGTGAAATCCAAGCTCTTCCTGCCCAGGCATCCCTATGACGCCAATATTTGCCCATCCACTGCTAACCCTGATCTTGAGCAGCAACTGGAAAAACTTGCCTCGCCAAACAAAGGAGGCCTCAACGATTCCCCATGTGTCAACCCCAACGTGAGCTAGATCGCCCCCTACTATGGTCCTACTCCTCACGAAATGGAGTGGCCTGTCAGCCAACTGAATCCCTGAATTCCATAGCCAAACCTGTCATGGCGTAGCTTTGATAACTGTTGGAATCCATATGTGCCTCGTCCCTAATCCCTGCATGCAATCAATATACTGGCTCCATATATCATGAACTAATCTGATGCATGGTAAACTTCCCTGTGCCTGCCACTGCGTAGTACTGATGAACATTAGAAGCCACATGTTCCAAATAGCTACCCCCTTGAATGCAGCCAATACATGGGTATCTGATGCTCGCAATTGACTCAGTGTATGCAGATTCGTCCTGCTCCTGCCAACCATCACCACTAAGTCTGTCATCCACCCTCTCGATAATGTACCAATACAATGTCTAAAGCTCGAATATCGGCTGGAAGACTGCCTCAGCAGTACAAGGTATCCTCTGCTCATGCAGGATCCCGACAAGCCCTACTGAAGTAGAAGCACATGTCTCCCCCATGATCAGCTCCCCAAGTGTGAGCTCAGAGATGAATGGCATACCACCCCTATAGAAGATCACCTCATCTCCTAGCCCGTGGCTGCCCACTCGTGTACCGACCCTGCTCCTCCACCGAGGAATCTCTATCATGCCCCTGATGCACTAAATCTCATAGGGTCGTCTCATGAAAATCTCCCCCAAATCCTATTATCCACTATGTGGACCTTGATCGGACATGACAAGGCTCCCTTCAACTACCTGCAATGTCCATGAGTGAGAGATGCCTGGTCTCCGACTGGGATGATCTAGAACCCGTGTGGACACTCCTGATTAGCCTCGTGACCGATCCACTCTCCAACCCAAGGTATGTATGCCTCAATGGCATGCCTGACACTCACGTCAAAAAATCCCCCCGCTAGCAACACTCCTCTGGTCTGCAACACAGCCCCACACGCTACTGTGTATAACCATGTATCCTCGTGACCCCTAGCATACAACTACACCCAGTCTCCCATCTTTGTGCATCATTGGACCCTGCTACATGCTATCGTATCGCCCCGGATCATTTGGCATCCCTCCATTATCGATATGTTTGACACACTATAAGGATATGCACTGCGATGTGAACCGCTCCTCCGACAGCCTAGCACGACCCTACACACCAATGTGCACCAACGCACACCTCCGTGCTCCACTACATATCGTTGTGCACCACTGCATGCCCCCTATACATCCCTAGATGCCAGGGTCTAAAACTGCATCTGTAAATATCAGCCTGCATCCTGTCAGTATCACCGTATCCACCCTCTCATCTCCATACCCTCGGATGAGTGGACCTCCCCTCCTAATTCTCCCTGAGAGATCTGACAAACAAATCTCCATGTGTGCCTGTGGTGGCATCACTAGGGTGTTGCTCCTCAATGACCATCGTGCCCCATATATCCATGGGAAATCCTCATCTCCATATGAGGAACTATCTGGTGGCCCGTTGATGCCACCTCCTCTAACAACCTCCTGCCAAGGTGCAGTGATCATCCAACAATACCACGCACGACCAACCTACCAAGACAACTCACAAAGTTTGCATACTCTCCTGTCAGCCCAACCTGTCACTAGTGTTGTCCAAAAATTTGATGGGAGTATGAAAATGGGGATGAGTCCAATCACCGGATCCACCATCCTACTAATACTATGACTAACCCAATCCATGGAGTGATGGGGAGTCCCAACTGGATCCCAACAATGATCTAGCCCTCGAGCCCCTCTGGCAAATCACAACCCCTGCTGAACTATTCTCCCGACCATGGATGTATCTAGGAACCTAGCCAGCTCCACCAAGTACCAACTAAATACCTCTTGCCACCCAACCCCATGAGAGGGATCGAATGCAAGAACCCACAAGTACGTAACAAATCCATCATGCGAGTGTTGCGCCCTACGCAACTCATGTCGCCTCATCTCACTGGCCCAGTCAACATATACAATCTATCTAGGTAACTTAGCCACTCTCCCTCCAACGTGCAGAGGTAGCCTAATAATGTTGCAAGCTCCATCTATGTAAGCCTAGAGAGAGCTATTGACTAGAAGTATTGTATCTTTGTTGGCTTCCCGCGCATCTATCTACTCCCCGTCAATGTCAGGTCCAAACGATGACTGCCCATCCTCCTCTACCATGGGTTCAATAGGAGTCCTAAGTCATCCCTCCACAAGTAGCTCATCAAGCATAACATCCTCATCTAGCTCACGCTCCTTGAGGTGATCTCCATGTTGTAGGTAGCTATCATCTAAGAACTCTGTCACGACTCTAGGTACCTCTATGCCCATTAGCACCTCACTAATGGATATGTCTCCCAGCACCTCCCCACTCTGTTGTGGGTTGCCATCACCCGAAACTCAAACACAATCCTGGACACCTCATCAATGGATACCTCAACAAAGGATGGCACCTCATCAACAGCGAACACCACATCATCAGATGGCCCCCGCAGTGTATGCTCTACTCCCTCCACTAAGGTGTCAATCGGAGCTAGCAAAGGGATCTCCAACAAGGGTGACTTTCGTGTGACACTAGGCATATCAACATGTTCCTCCTACGTGCAATCAACCTCATGCTCAATTTCCCCCTCAAACTCCTGATATCTAAATCCAGGTCTCCACTAGCAGAAACGCCTCCTGCTCTCACCCACTAATTGTCCCTATCCAGTCCACTCCTTTTGAGGAGGTATGGTGCCCTCAGCCTGTCGACTTTCCCCACATGGTGTAAATGGCTTCACCCCCGTCGTATACTCACCCCTAGTGTATTGGTCCATCATCTTCCTCAACTGGGCCAACATCTCATCGTTCCCATGCATCTCGTCTCGAATTTCCTACATACTCTCTCACATCATGGGTTGGTCCACAGCCCCACCAATCATTATGCATGCATGCCCAACGAACTCATGATCATGCTAGCTCCCCACAGCTGGCGAAGATCATGCTCCGATACCACTTTATTGTCCCAAATGGTGGAAATTTACAGCAGATAATAGATGCATGAACTAAGCTATGGCAAATAAATTTTTCCACACGGGCATCAATCAAGAAAACACAAGAAATAGGGCGAATAATTGAGCCATTTTATTAATGTGGAGACTGAGTACATCAGATGACAAGAAAGATAGAACCTGGTCTTGCAACAGCAAGCAAGGCAAGATCCCAGGTGAATATGACGGTAATCAAATGTTGGAAATGGCTCTGCTACTAAATTCGCGTCCACCCATAAAACTGTTGTTGCTGGTCGAAAGGAATCATTGATTTAGCCCTCCAAACTACTCCAAAAATTCTGAGAAATTAGCCATAATCTCTACTCCACCAGCTCAACAAAACCCAGAAATATATCACGACCCCAAGCGGTGGAAATGGTCCCATAAATAATTGCGTCCTCCTCCAACCATTTCTACTGCTCACTACTGAATGGAACTAGAAATTTTGCCCTCAGGAGTGCTCATAAAATTTTGCAAAATTATCTTAGCCTCCTCTCATAAAACCCACAAAAACCCAGAAAGGGTTTGGGTTGAATCCAACATGCCCCGGTGACCCCAATTTGGCGTGGGCCTCTAACTAGCTAGCAAAATTGGTTGTTGATGAAATCTGCTACAAAATACTCCAAATATTTCCAAGAAAACCTCCTTCCCACCAGGCTACTTCCTCCCAAATTTTCCCATATTCCTCCATAGCCACACCATAGATTCTCCTTGCCCAAGTGATTATGCAACAATGTCCAGTGAGCCCCTACGTAGGCCAAGAATTGAAGTTGCTCATCTCTCCCAGACGCCTCACCAACAGACCTGCAATTTGACGAGCAACTCCAACCCTCTTTGTGGAATAATTCTCTGCTAATGAGCTTGCCCAAATTCCGCTATTTGTTGGCCCTTCCAAGAGCCATGAATTTATCTCCTGCGCCCAAGGGAAGCTCGCTCCAACTAAAAGAAATGATTGTAAATATGCCCAGTGGACTCTCTGAATTCAGCTCCCCAAATTGCCTCACTAGGGAGACACTCGAAGTTCTCCGAAATGAAAATTCCCGATCAAAAAATCCTTGTGCTAAACAACACGGATTCTCTTGGCTTAGCAGCTCAAGAGAACTAGTGATTAAAGTTAAAATGATCCGAGATGTCCAAATGAGAGCCTCCATGCTCTATTTATAATTGTTGGCCCTCTCCTCCTTGGTGGCCGCCACTCTCCACTAGTTTGCACCCTTTCTCTTTCTCTCTCCTCTAGGAAGTTTGAATTGCTCCATTGGGTCGAATTTACTTCTCGTGTGGCCCCCACATTCCACTAGAGCTGCAATTTTATATTTCTCCCAAGTCCCATATGCCAAAAATGTCTCCAATGCCCAGATTACAAAATTATGCTATGCTTACCACCACCCCACGGATCCTGTTGACCTCCTCAAGTGAAAAATCAAAATTGGGGACATTGCATTATATCTATGTTGCACGAAACTTCTAAGAACCCGATGTTTCGAGACGTACCCGTATCCGAAACTCCGAAACTCGACCGAAACTCGACCATCATGTAATCATCTATGAGAGTTAATATAGACGTGGCTTTCCTTCTTAATTTTCATCTACGAGTTTTATTCCCCTCTTTCTTGCAAAATAATGTGTTATTCACTTATTCACTTATATATATAGTTTCGACTAAAGTTTCCATTATTCGGAGGTGACGTTTCTAAACGTACCCGTTTCGGAAACTTCAAAATGTTTCGGCGCTCTGTGCAACTTAGCATTATATAGGAGCGTCTGGGATCCTGGCATTGGACTGAGGTATTCAATTGCTTGAGGACAAGCAATTTTTGGCAGAGAGGACTATCATATTCCCAATTTTTGTGCATGCAAAAATTACCAAGGAGTTTTGACAATTTTTGGTGATATATATATATATATATATATATATATATATATATATATATATATCAGTGAAACAAACATCGCGAGTTTTTCGGGCTGCCGATTTTATCGGCGATTTTTTGAACGATTTTTTGAAAAAATCGTTATCGCGATAAAATCGCGATTTTTTCGAAAAAATCACGAGTCGACCGATAAAAATCGTGGCAGCCTCGGACAGCGACTTTATAATGCGATTTTTGGTTTTTTGTTTGTCATTTTTAGTTGACAGACTTGCTTATGAGAGCCAAGGAGGGAAGGAGGAGAGCCAAGGAGGGAGATACGTGATTTACAAGCCCAAGATTGGACAAAAGTGAAGAATTTCTTGCAATCCAAGCGAACAAAAATCGAATTTGGACCAAGTGTTTCCGGCAAAACGTTTTTCCAAGTATGGGCATCAAATTTGACCCTTTTTTTGTTTTTTTCTTGTTCTTCCATGGGTTTCTATTACCCATGTATTTTTCATCATTTGTGATTGAATTTGGTTGTGTTTTTTTTTTTTTTTTTTATTGAGAGAAGAGGGTTTATTTTGGTAAAAAATGCAAAAAATTGTTTGTTAAATTTTGTTTTTTATATTTCTTCTTGTGCTCTTAGTTTCTTCCCATTATTTTTGCTTGTGTTTCAACATGTATTTTTTCCCATTATTTTTGCATTGAGTTGAGGGTTTTTTTTTGTGAAAAAAATCAAAATGTTGTACGTAAAATTGTAATTTTTTTATTTTATTTTTTAACTGGCAATTTTTCTTGTGCCCTAGGTTCAAATTTCAACATTCAAAGTTCAAACTTCAAAGTTTCCAACATGCCAAGGAAATTAGATCCTTTATGGGAATTTGGTGAACCTGATGGGGGGGTTTGACCGATCAAACTTGACTTGCAAATTATGTGGTCAACACATGACAGGGGGGATATACAGGTTGAAATACCACTTGGCACAAATTCCTGGGCATGAAGTAAGCCCTTGCAAAAACACCAGTTCATAAATAATCAAAGAGCCATGAACTCATTGGGAGAAATAGAAACCACTAAACTCAGCAAAGCAGCTCTGAAAAGTCAAATATCTGGGTTTGGAGTTGACCATGAAAGTGGTAGTGGCTCTTCAGCATCAGCCTCTATTTTTTGTTCCTAGAACCACTCCCGGGGCACAGCCATCTATCTCCTCCTTTCTTAAAAGAAAGGAGAAGGAAGAAGCT
The DNA here is from genome assembly GCA_034641835.2 of Pinus albicaulis. Classification (NCBI taxonomy): domain Eukaryota; kingdom Viridiplantae; phylum Streptophyta; class Pinopsida; order Pinales; family Pinaceae; genus Pinus; species Pinus albicaulis. Next base: position 740,092,313 of record CM076572.1, read on the forward strand.
GATAATTTGTTGGGCAAACTGTTTCTTTCAAGTGATATTCCTTTCAATGTTGCCAGGAACAATCCATTTTATCAGGCTGCGATTGATGCTATCGCTGTTGTTGGCCCAGGATACAAAGCCCCTTCAGAGAATGACCTTAAAGGGCGCATTCTGCAAAATGAGAAAGCTGACTGCACCAAGAGATTGGAAGAGTTAAGGGCATCATGGGAAGTCACAGGATGCACTGTGATGTCAAATGGTTGGACTGATCAAAGGGGTAGGACCCTTATTAACTTCTTGGTCAGTTGTCCCAAGGGGACAATGTTTATGAAATCTGTTGATGCATCTGCACATGTCAAAGATGCAAAATTATTATGTGATTTATTAGATGTGTTCATTATGGAGGTTGGGCCCCAAAATGTTGTCCAAATCATAACGGACAACGCTACAAACTATGTTTCTGCTGGCAAGATGCTTATGGAGAGGTATCCGAGCATATTTTGGACACCTTGTGCTGCACATTGCCTTGATTTGATGTTGGAGGACATCGGAAATATTGATTTTGTCAATGATATTGTAGAATCATCAAAGAGAATCACAAAATTTATATATAACCATGGATCTGTGCTTCATTTGATGAGGACATTCACCAACAAGAAGGAGTTGGTGCGGCCTGCTATTACACGATTTGCCACTACTTTCATCTCTCTTCAATCCCTCTTGAATTCTAAGTGGGATTTGAAGAGAATGTTTCTTTCAGATGAGTGGTGTGCTTTGACTATCAGCCGCAAATCAGAGGGGCAGGCCATCTGCAGATTGGTGTCATATCAGGAAGATTTCTGGGCTGGAGTGGAAGAGGTGTGCAGCATTAGTGAACCTTTGGTAAAGGCTCTTAGATTGGTGGATGGAGAGAAGCCCGCAATGGGCTACTTGTATGAGGCCATGGATAGGGCCAAAGAAGTTGTTCGCAACGATTATGATGATAAGGGTGATGAGGGGTTTCGGAGACAACTTCTTTTATGGGAAGTGATTGATGATCGATGGAACAACACACTCCATCGTCCCATTCATGCTGCAGGGCTCTTCTTGAACCCCGCATTTGCTTATTCATGTGGTTTTCTATTTGATGCTGAGGTCATGGATGGCTTTTTCACTTGTGTTCAGAAGATGGTGCCAAATCCATCGGAACGTGCAGAGATATCCAAAGAGATGGAGGTATACAGAATGGCAGGTGGCACCTTGAGCTTCGACATGGCTGTCCAGGATAGGACTACTAAAATGCCAGGTAAGATTTTCATTATTTTAAAAATTTTCTTATGTTTGTAACTTTATAAGTTTATCTTATTTGTTGTAACTTGTAACTTGTAGATGCATGGTGGAGGAGCTACAGTAGCAGATTACCAAAACTCCAAAAACTTGCCATTAGAATACTCAGCCAAACATGTAGCGCTTCAGGATGCGAGCGCAACGGGAATGTATTTGACAAAAAACACACCAAAAGGCGCAACAGGTAAAAAACTTAAAATATTCTAACTAATTTTTTGAATTCATTAAATATTTTTTTTTTAAATATTTAATTTATTAATTTATGACCCTTGTACAGGTTGGAGGCCCAGCGGCTCAATGACATGGTTTACGTCTACTACAATCTTAGATTGTGGGTGAGACAACTTGAGAAGACACCTGATATGGAGGCCATCTCTTTAGTGGAGGAGGAGGAGGACGAGGAGGAGGAGCAGGAGGAGGAGGTGACACCACCTACCACTACTACCGATAGAGGACGTGGTCTGCCTCCTTTAGCTCCTAGTGCTTCAGGTTCCCATTCTGGTGCTTCATTTTTTACTTCTAGAGCACGACAGAGCCCATTGCCAGTCCCGCCAGCTTCTTCATCTAGAGAGAAAGGCAAAGCTGTTGTATTTTCTCGCAAGAGGGGCAGAGGAAATCAATAGTATAGGACCATAGGTTTTATGGTGCATTGACATTCCTTTGTATATGACATTCTGACTCATGATATGAGATACATTATTATATTTTTTGTTGATATTTTGAGGCTGAGTTGACTCTTGAGACTCAGGACTTAGTATTCAGGACAGGATTCAGTTTTATGTATGATGTAGCACTAGACATGATATTACACATCTTATATATTAGTTTTTTTTTTCATATTTATGTGTCAATGCATTTATTTTATGCTGTAGATGCTTTAGATATTAAAAAAATTGAAAAAAAATGAATATTTTTGTATGTGCCGATTTTTTCCCGATTTTTACGATTTTTTCCGATTTTTTCCCCTCGGCGATTTTATCCCGATCGCGATGTTTGTAACATTGATATATATATATATAATTTTTGCATGCACAAAAATTGGGAATATGACAGTCCTCTCTGCCAAAAATTTCTTGTCCTCAAGCAATTGAATACCTCAGATATTGTGGAAGAAAAGCGGAAAAATATTATTTTACAGAGAATGGTGGAAAAATTATATTTTAATGGAGAATGGAGGAAAAAATCATTATTTTATTAGAGAATGGTGGCAAAAAGTCTCCTAGTGGAAAGTGGTCCCCACCAATAAAATAATGGGGGAAAAGAGAATCTAGTGTTTGATCAGCAGTTGTCATTAATGTCAACCCAAACAGCACCAGGGACTACCCAAATACTGCATGGGAATTTTGACCTACCAAATTACTATATTCTGGGTTAAGAATGCTTTTGATGGTTTCTACTTGTCGAGATGTTTCCGTTGATATATGGCACGCCACGTAATTCTTCACGGTTTGAGAGATATTCATGTTTGAAGGTTGTAACCCCAGTTAGTGGGCTAAAACCCCATGGGGTTATGGCATGGGTCATTGAAAAGTCAATAATTAATAATTTTTAAGCTCCTAAAATCTCTCCCACGTTCACTTGTTAAAGCCCCTCTCAACCTAAGCATTTATATAAATTGTAATCCTCATATCCTCCTTATGTAGGTATTTCGCTACCTGAAACAGGTCATCGTGTCATTTTCGCTCTAACTTTTTTTTCTACGAAGGTTCAGAAGCTGAAATTTTTATGAGGCGAAGCCGAAATCTTGAGGAAGCTCTTGTAAAAATTTCAGATCAGGGTGCGCAATATTTTCGGAGATATGATCTGCGGAAGTCAGTGTTTTTGCAGGCTCTTGAACTTCATCTCAAAAAAGTGAACTTGGGAAAATCGTCATAACTCTCTCTCTCTGAGTATCGGTTTGGAATTCTGTAAAAAGTGGAAGATAGTGCACGGACTATAGTTTTCGTTATATCAATTTCAGAGCTGAATGAAGAAACAGTGACACGTCACACGTCGTACAAGTTCGCTCTACTGAAACAGTCCATAATTAGGTCATTGTAAAAGATTGGGCATAACTCTCTCTTGAAGCATCCAAATTGGATCAGACTTGTGGCGTTGGAAAGAAGACTCAGAGTACTACTACAGAACTGAAAATCACATATTGGGGAGCTGAAATAACAGAGATACACCAGATTCAATATCGAGATCCTAGAAGGCAAGAAAACGCTAGATCATGTGTTGTCAAGGGCTGCAAAGGACCAGACTTTCAAGGGCAGCAAACAAAGCAAGGTGTAGCAGAGGGTAGCATGACAATAGCAGCGATCAAAGTGCAGAACAACAGCAAGAAGTTCAGCACATGAAGTCTTCAAGTGGGCATCACTGCATACAGTCATTGTAAAGGTATCATTGTACTAAGTCATTGTAAATGCATCATTGTAAAAATTGTACAAGTGTCTACCTGCCAAGAGTTGAAGAGGCGGTGTCGGGAGGTCTAAGATCATCATTAGGTGGTTGTGTCATTGTTGGGGTTATGGTCTAGTGTGTCTTCTTCTTCTACATCATTCTATATCATTGTAAAGTAGACCATTTTCCCTGGTACGGGAGTCCATTCTTGTTTTATTCTTCTATAGAGTGGTAGGCTGGTGCTAGGCTGGTGCATGAAGTCACCAACAGGTTCAAGCCTGTGAAAAATTTAGGGTGGTAGGGTGGCACTAGGGTGAGTTGTAGCTCATTAGGTGTTGGGGCATTTGTTCAGTTGACTACTGAAGAATCTCGGGCGTTGGAGCGTCCATCCAGTGGGAGCTGGAGAAGAATGCTTTTCTAGATTCTAGGAAGTTGGAGCTTTATTTTCAATTGGAGTTGAATATTAAAGAATTATTAGAAAAGCATTCAGGTGGTTTTTGTCCCGGAGAGGGTTTCCACCTTAAAACCTGTGTGCATTTGTGTTCCTTTTGTTTACTGCTGTCATTGTACAAACACTAATAATGATTGAAGATTAACTAATGCTCTAATTGAAAGGAATATTGATTCACCCCCTCTCTCAGTATTTCCAACAATTGGTATCAGAGCTTGGTTCCTTCAATAGCAGTTTAACAGCCGGAAGGAGGTCATGGAGCATACCAAGAATGGTGTACCTTTGTTCAATGAAAATAATTATGCACTCTGGAAAGGAAGAATGGAGGTCTATCTCTTCGCGCAAGGTTACGAAGTATGGGACACTGTTCAAAATGGATTTACATCAACCGCGGATGAACAAGGTAAGAAGAATTTGGTAAATGATGCAAAAGCAAATAATATTGTTATCAGTGGACTTATTGAATGGACTTATATCATAAGGTGTTGTGTTGTAAAACCGCCAAAAATGTATGGGACAAGCTTGAGAATATATATGCAGGTGATTCAAATGTCAAAGAAGCAAAACTTCAAATCTATAGAGCAAAATTTGAGCAACTCAAAATGAAAGAAGATGGCAACATTGCTGCATACTTCCAATACGTTGATGAAATAACCAATACTCTGGAAGGATTGGGAGAGCCAGTTGAAGACTATTATATGAAAGATTCTTAAAACGTTACCAAGGAGATTCAACCCAAAGGTATTGTCTTAGAATACAGTACAAATCTGGACAAACTCAGCAAAGAGGAATTGCATGGAGTTCTCATAGCATATGAAATGAGACTTGATGAAGAAGAGGGTACTTCGCATCTAGAAACTGCGTTCGTTGCATCTAAGAAAACCAACAAGGACAAACAACCTTCAATTGAAAAGACATGCACCTGCAAGTGTGAAGAAAAGTGAGATGATGAAGGTGGTCTTTCAGATGAAGAATATGCTTACTTTACGAGAAAACTAAAAATTGGTAAGGGAAAATTCAAAGGTAAACTTCCACTAATATGTTTCGGCTGTGGTGAGGTTGGGCATTTCGCATCAAAATGTCCGAACAGAAGTGATGGAAACTCAAAAGGAAAGAAAGGCTTTTAGAAATTCAACAAGCAAGAAAAAAAGAAAGGATCCAAAAGGAACTTTCTCTCTAAAGAAGATAGCTCATCATTCGATGAAGACAGTGATAGCAAAGAAGAAGCCAATGAGAGAATATTGTTTATCGCCAAACACAACAAACAAGAGGTATCAAACAACGAAGAAGAAGGGTTAACCATAGAAGAATTTTCTAAGAAGGCAATCAGGATTATAAAAGAGCTCAATGCTGAGAAGATCCCTTCCAATACTCTTGAAGAACAAGTTCAAGGTTTCAAAATTGAAGTTGAAAAACACAAATGTATTGAAGAGTCACTTCAAAAGAAGTTGGAAGAAAGCAACCAAAAAAGGGAAGCATTAGAAGTCGAAGTAGTCTTGTTGCGTAAGGAAGTGAAGAAGGGAAAAACTGTGTCCAAAACTATGCCAACAGCTCAATGGCATTGGAAGAACTCAGCAACAATCAACGATCTTACAACAATAGAACTGGCCTCGGTTACAAAGAAGAAGAAGCAAGAACTTCTACAACAAAATACAATGAACCTATGAGATCTGACATGCATGTAGACTTCATTGAACAAGATTCACAAGAACATCCTTGGAAGACGATTCCTTGACGAAGATTTCCATCCAGGTACCAACATATTTTTCATGCTATTGTTATTCATGTGGAAAATTTGGTCATAAAGTTGTAGAATGCGGCACGTACCCTAGGAACCAATACAATTCCAAGAGATCCTTCAAATATGAACATCCCATGGCTCAACGAAACATCAATACATTTGAACATTTAACAAATAATATGGAATGTTACAAATGTCAGAACTTTGGACACATAGCCAGAGACTGTAGACTTGAAAATCCTCCAGAAGAATCTTCGAAGCCACAGAACAAACGAACATGGAAGAAGAAGAAGATTGATAATTGTGCTCTCGCTCTCAAGGCTCAAAACAACAAAGATGTGTGGTATGTTGATAGCGGTTGCTCAACGCATATGACTAGAGATAGAAGGAAATTTGTATCTCTGAAAGAGAAGAAGGATGGAACTGTATCCTTTGGAAATGATGGATCTTCAAATGTTATAGGATCGGGTACTGTCACTCTCGAAAGCAAAGATGTTATAGCCAAGAATGTTCTATTGGTTGAAAACATGAATCACAATCTGCTCAGTGTTGGACAAATGTGTGATCAAGGACACGCAATGCTATTCAACTCCACAAAATGTGAAATCAAGAAAGGCAGGTATGGTAAAATTGTGGCTACAGCAAGTCGAGCTCCAAACGACATATATGTTCTGGATGAAGCAACTAAAGCATGTCTACTAGCTAAAGAAGATGAAAGTTAGTTATGGCACAAACGAATGGGTCACATAAACTTTGACAATCTTGTAAGGATAAGCAAAAAGGAAGCAGTACGAGTAATGCCGAAAATCTCAAAACCTTCCAACACACTATGTGAGGCCTGTTGGCACGGCAAGCAAACAAAAGTTCAATTTAAAACAAAAGAACACTTTGCATCACATCCATTGGAATTGATACATACTGATCTATGTGGTCCTGTGAGAACAAAAGGCTTAGATGGAGAATTATATTTCATGTTAATGATAGATGACTATACCAGGATGACAACCGTCGGTTTCCTAAAGAAAAAATCTGAAGCATTTGAGTGCTTTAAGATCTACAAGGAGTTGGTTGAAAATGAAACTGATTTGAAAATAAAGTGTTTAAGATCAGATAATGGTGGAGAATTCACTTCCAAATTATTTCAGCAATACTGTGATGAAAATGGAATAAAAAGGAAATTTTCAACAGCACGAACACCTCAGCAAAATGGAGTTGTTGAAAGAAAGAATAGAACTGTACAGGAAATGGGTAGAACAATGTTGAAGGACTCAAAATTGGATGAAAAATTATGGGTTCAAGCAATTGATACGACAGTCTTCATTATCAACTAAAGTCTTCTCAGAAATAATTGCAACAAGACTCCATATGAATTATGGAAAGGAAAACCAGCTAATGTAAAATATTTCAGAATCTTCGGAAGCAAATGTTATATCAAAAGAGAAGATCAAAATTTGGGTAAGTTTGAATCACGTGTTGATGAAAGTATCTTTGTTGGTTACTCATGCAAAAGAAAGGCCTATAAATGCTATAATCTAAGACGAAAACAGATAGTGGAGAGCATAAATGTTACATTTGACGAAGATGGTGTTCTAACAAATAATGATGAGGATCTAGAATCTTTGAAACTTGAGACAGAGGTTGAAAAAGACACAAAGAAAATTCTAGAACAAGAAGCAACTATCAACCAGGAAGAAGTAAATAATGATCATCAAGATATACCAGAACAACAACAAGAAGCTCCTCCAAAGATAACAGAAGAATGGATTCAAAAGAACGATCCATCAAATCAAATCATTGGTGACATAAATGAAGGTCGACAGCTTCATTCATCACAACAAGCTCACATTGCTTTTCTAGCAACCTTTGAGCCTAGTAGTTTTGAGGAAGCTGGCCAAAATGAACATTGGGTAGCAGCTATGAATGAAGAATTGGATCAAATCGAGAAGAATAACACCTGGGAATTAGTTCCACGACCAAAAGATAAAAATTTCATTGGGACTAAATGGGTGTTCAGGAACAAATTGAATGAAGATGGACAGGTTACCAAAAACAAAGCAAGATTGGTTTGCAAAGGCTATGCACAAGTGGAAGGAATTGATTTCGACGAAACATTTGCACCAGTTGCTAGAATGGAAGCCATCTGAATGTTTCTCACCTATGCATGTTCAAGAAAAATCAAAGTCTACCAAATGGATGTTAAGTCAGCATTTCTGAATGGCGAATTAGAAGAAGAAGTTTACATCGAACAACCTGAAGGTTTTCTACTATCAGAAAAAGAAGACTATGTTTGCAGGTTAAAGAAGGCTCTATATGGTCTCAAACAGGCTCCCAGAGCATGGTATGCTCGTCTTGATGGATATCTACATCAACAAGGGTTCAAGAAAGGTATTGTTGATAGCAATCTTTATGTACAAATGGATAAAGATAATTTAACAATCATTGAGGTATATGTGGATGATATAATATTTGGTAGCAATAATGATCAACTAAGTAAGAACTTTTCTACAAATATGCAAAGTGAGTTTGAGATGTCTTTACTTGGTGAGCTAACATACTTCTTAGGGCTTCAAATATCTCAACAAGAGAAAGGAATATTTATATGTCAAGCCAAGTACATCAAGGAAATTCTCAAGAAATTCAAAATGGAAGATTGCAAACCCATCGTTACTCCGATGGTAACAGATTTCAAATTGAGCATAGACGACTCATCTAAGGATGTGGGTCAGAGGTTGTACAGATCTATGATTGGTAGTCTTCTATATGCAATAGCCTCCCGGCCAGATGTTATGCAAGCAGTTGGACAAGTAGCAAGATTCCAAGCAGCACCTATTATGAATATAATTCATAACAAATAGAATAAATATAATTATTAATAGTTAAATAAGGATTATGTAAGTAGTCATTAAGTTAGTGAAAGGGCATGTCTAAAAGACATGCCCAGTCAATACAGGCCACCTGCATAGGTATATAAGCAGGGCCTCATTGTAACATTTTAACATCACTTATACATTTTATATATAATAAATTATTATTACGAATACCTCTTGTGTATTTTACAATTAAGTCAACAAGCCTACAGCTTTGTTACTCCATTTGGTATCAAAGCGGCAATCTTCTCGCCTAGAAGAAAACACCTACGCCACTACTACTGGCTGCCTTCAGCTGTTACATGCGGAGCCTCAAAATCGTTGCCGCTCGATGTTTTCATCAATGACGACAGCCAATTTCAACAAAAAGTTGATCGATCTTGAGAGTAAGATCAATAATTCCGATGAATTCACTACAAGATTAATCGATCTTGAGGATAAGTTTACAGGACATTCTGACGACATCAAAAAACTTCAAGACACGACAAATCGGATAGAAAGACAAATTTGGCAAAACCATAGTGAGTCCACAGACAATCATAACAAAGCAATGCAGAAAATAAACGCCATTTAGGACAAGATAAATCTGACGCAAGAACCAATATTCCTGAATATTGGACATAATCAACAGAACAATTCGGCCAATTCAAAGAATTCAGAAAATAATCATGTAGAATCACTACATTCTGCAAAAAATCAAGTTATGAAAATTTCAAATTCAGATAAAGATAATTATGAAGATAAACCTGATCATAATGAAGAAGATCCACATGTAGATGAAGATGATCTCAACAACGATTATGATGAGGAGGAAGATAGAGAAAACCATAATAATGATGAGGTTGTTGTTATTATATCTGAAGAAAATGATAAAACTGCAAACCAGGGAACAATGGATTATGATTTAGTTAAGAACATATCCAACATAGTTGATTTTAAGCATACAAGGGAGGATGAAGAATAAAGTTACAAGGATCTTAATAAACCTGCGATTAAAATATGCAATGGGGCTCAATCAGTGGCCATGTCTGCAAGAACTAAAGTACCCTCCAACAAAAACATAAAAGGCGACATTCTTAGGTCGTTTAAGGTGTATTCACCTTCTAACATTGACTGTTGTTGCTTCAAAAGTACAAGCCTGGAAACCCAAGCAAAATCACTAAGCAGGGAATTTCGAGAAGTACATTTGGTAAAAGCAGGCAATGGTGTTGTGAGGCTGGAAAATAGCGTGATTCCAAGAAAACATTTAGTTGTATATGAAGGACGACGAGAAGGGTTTAACACTGGAGAACTTTGGCATCAAGATTCAAAATTTCCTGCAAGTGAATCACCAGTGCATAGCTTCGTGGTTGCGAGAGACGGTCCTTATAACTTCATGGTAATGAAAACCAATGAACTAGAATGGAAATTCACAGAGCATGAAAAGTGTGGTTTCACACATCCCTCGTTAAAATTTTCATTTATAATCGACGGTGACAAGTTTCTGAAGATTACGAGTTTGCTGCCAATGCTACTGCGCTTTGAAAGTTCGATTCCGTTCCCGCCACAACATATTGTTGGCACAGAATTGTTAGATTAAAACAGCGAGAGGCAGATTAATACTTCGTGGGAGCTTCCCCACACGCTTCCTCACGTGGCATTCGAGCTGAGGAAAGTGTTCGAATGGGGGGTTGGAATAATATATTTGGTGTTTGTGGGCGATAAGAAAAATGGTCACCCAAATTTAGGGTCTTGGAAGATACAAGATATGCATCTTGGGCGATTAGATTTTAAAGTTTTTTATTCGGACAAAGTTTTAGGTGCAAAAGGAATCGATGATAAATATAAGAATTGTCGCGAAATATCCAAGTGGATGAAAAACTTCTTGATGCCTCACATATATGCTCTGCACACTAGGTTTGACCAGATACGACTGCGAATGTGGAAGGTACGACTGCTGCTGTTGATAGAGATAGGTGTCGTGAACTTGTACAACTTGATCAGATGTGGGTCTCAGCTTTTAATGGTCTTGTACAGCCTTGAGACACGTTTGTTTATTATTTGGAAACTCCATAAAAACTCCTCAAAATTCTTCTTTTTGGTGGGAGGATATTGCCCAGATGCCTGGTCTCTAGAGAAGGACACAACCTTACGAATCTCTCATGACTATTAGTCATAAATTTTCTAGGGCAGCAAAGCAAAGCAAGGTGCAGCAAAGGGTAGCATGACAACAGCACCAATCAAGGTGCAGAACAATAGCAAGAAGTTCAGCACATGAAATCTTCAAGTGGGTAGCACTGCATACAGTCATTGTAAAGGTATCATTGTACTAAGTCATTGTAAATGCATCATTATAAAAATTGTACAAGTGTCTATTTGCCAAGATTTGAAGAGGCGGTGTCGAGTGGTCTAGGATCATCATTAGGTGGTTTTGTCATAGTTGGGGTTATGGTCTAATGTGTCTTCTTCTTCTACATCATTCTATATCATTGTAAAGTGGACCATTTTCCCTGGTGCGGGAGTCCATTCTTGTTTTATTCTTCTATAGGGTGGTAGGCTGGTGCTAGGCTGGTGCATGAAGTCACCAACGGGTTCAAGCCTGTGAAAAATTTAGGGTGGTAGGGTGGCACTAGGGTGAGTTATAGCTCATTGGGTGTTGGGGCATCCGTTCAGTTGACTACTGAAGAATCTCGGGCGTTGGAACGTCCATCCAGTGGGAGCTGGAGAAGAATGTTTTTCTAGATTCTAGGAAGTTGGAGCTTTATTTTCAATTGGAGTTGAATATTAAAGAATTATTAGAAAAGCATTCAGGTGGTTTTTGTCCCGGAGAGGGTTTCCACCTTGAAAACTGTGTGCATTTGTGTTCCTTTTGTTCACTGCTATGATTGTACAGACACTGATAATAATTGAAGATTAACTAATGCTCTAATTGAAAGGAATACTGATTCACCCCCCTCTCAATATTTCCAACATCTAGAAGCTAGGAGGAGGCTCCATGGAAAATTATAAATAGAAGAAAGACTCAATTGCCAATCATTCTAGCTGATCATTTCTATTTGACATTTGAGAAGAAGCTCAAGCAAGTTTCAAAGAGTTTCAAGTGAAACTCAAAGCTATCTTCGGTGGACTTTGAGTTCCACCCTAGTTAGCCTTAGGGAAGATTACTTCAGATCTTCCATTGTGCTTGATGTTGAGAATATTAAGGACCTCTGAAACCAGATTCGTCCCCCAGCGCCGAAGAATCTCAAATCCTACGTATCGGATACGATACTGTAGGATTCGTACCTGATTCACTGGATTCGGCCGTATCCGTACAGGGTACGGCAAATCCCGACCATACCCTGTACGGATATAGCCGAATCCTGTACAGCGGAATTTTTTGTGCCAAAAAGTGTGATTTTGGATTCTAAAAACCGAATTTCACTCATTCTTTCTCACTGATTTTTGTTTGTGAAGTGAGCAAGGAGCAAGGGTTAGCAAGGAGAAAGGGAGTTTTTTCAAAGAGATTCGAGCATCCAGTAAGTGCATTGTCCCTCTATATTTTGCATTTTGTTTGTTGTTAGTGTTTGCATGTGCATATCTTTTATATATTTGGTCATTTTTGTTTATTTTTTACAGTATTCATGGCTCAATCAAAGGCAGCAAGCCAAGGGCAAAGAGAGGGGAAGAATGTCCCCATTGGAGATGCCCCTCTTGTCCCTGTTTCATTAGGGTCTGCAAGTATTCCATCTATTGGAAGTGGGGCTACAACAACAGCTTCAAATGTGCAGGGAAAACAAACTCATGACCCCAAATACCCATTGTGGAAATATGTGACAAGAGAGGGAGGGGCATGCAAAAAGGGAAAGGGAGGAGGAAATTGTTCATGGAAATGCAATATATGCGACAGCCATTTCACTTCCACATATTTCCGTGTGAAAGCTCATTTGTTGGGTTTGTCAGGTTGTGGCATTAAATGTTGTACAGCAATTGACTTGCCACAGAGGAAGGAATTGGAGAAAGAGGCATTTGTTGGATCAACAATTGTGGCATCAAAATCAAAACAAAACAAGAATGATGACCCCCTTCCATTCTTAAGGAAAAGCAACAACAAGTTCCCTTTTGAGAGTTTTAGTAGGGGACAATCAGCAAAGAGAAAGGCGACTGCAGTTGGTCCAATGGACAAGATTTTTCAAAAAGAGAAGAGGGAAGAGCTTGATCTCACCATTGCATTTTTTTCCTATCAGAACTTCATATCCTTTAATGTTGCACGGTCACCTCTATTTATTGAGATGTGTCGAGCTCTTAGTCATGGGGCTCCATCAGGGTATGTGCCTCCTGGGTCAGAGAAGCTCAGAACGACATTGTTGACAAAGGCAAAGAAAGATGTGGACAAAATGCTTGAGCCTATTAAATCAGCATGGCCAACATCTGGGTTAGCATTGTTTCTGATGGATGGATAGATCCAACACGCCACCCACTCATCAACTTCATGGTGTCATCCTTGAATGGTCCAGTTTTCTTGAAAGCAATGGATGCACTTGGACAATACAAGGATGCACAATATATGGGTGAGTTATTTATTAAAATTATTGAAGATGTCGGTGTCGATTCTTGTGTGCAAATCATTACAGATAATGCACCTGTTTGCAAGGCTGCTGGCATGATTGTGGAAGCAAAATATCCACAAAGATTTTGGACACCTTGTATTGTCCATCCATTGAACTTGGCAATGAAATCTATTGCCTCTGATGTGCTTTGGATTGGAGCCATTATTGAGGATGCACGGCATATCCGCAACTTTTTACAAAACCATACAAATTCCCTCACTATCTACAAGGAGTACAGCAATCTATCATTGTTGAAGATTGCGGATACACGATTTGCCTCTTCATTCATCATGTTGAAGAGGTTGAGGGAGGTCAAGACCGCTCTTGGGGCCATGGTTATTTCAAAGTTTTGGTCTTTTTGGAGAAAGACGGATCAAGCAGCCTCAAAGAAAGTGAAGGACACAGTGTTGGATGATCTATGGTGGGAGAAGGTAGATCTAGTTATTCAGATCATGGAGCCTATCATTTCCTTGCTTCAATTTGCAGATACATACCAACCCATCCTAGGAGAGGTTTATGAGGGATGGGATTCCATGATTGAGTCTGTGAGGACCATTTTTTTACAGAGTCAGTGCCCAGAGTATGAGACATCACCAAAGGCCTTCTTCACCGGCATACAGGATATTCTTGTCAGCAGATGGGACAAGAATTGCACACCTTTACATTGTTTGGCTCACTCTTTGAACCCAAAATACTACAGCCATGAGTGACTAAATGGTGGACCTTCCCGCAGATTCCCTCCTCACATGGATGGTGAAATCTCACAGGGGAGGAAAGATGCATTGAGGAGGATTTTTCAGGAGAGGACATCCCTTGATGAGGTGGAGGATGTCTTTGCAGAGTTTCCCACTGGCTGGGCGATTTGCAGGCTATGATGTGATTCGAGACAGGGGGGCTAAGAAGCCCTATTCTTGGTGGGCAACTCATGGGGCAACAAGCCCTCCTCTACAGCAGTTAGCCATGAGGCTCCTCTCTCAAGTGACTTCATCCTCTTGTTGCGAGAGGAATTGGAACACATGGGAATTTGTATAGTGTGAAGAAGAGCGGGCTTGAGCAGTCCAGGGCAGAGACAATGGTGTATGTGCACACCAACCTTCGTCTCATCTACAGGCAAAGGGAGGATTAGTTGAAGGAAAAGACAAAGATGTGGGATGTCTTTCCTGATGATATGGGTTTGGACAGCAATGTTGAGTTGGCATTGGCCAACTTGGATCTCAATGCGCCAGTGCTAGAGCCTGTCACATTTGATGATGCCAATACAGTAGAGGCGTCATCCTCCACACCAGCAGATGCAGAGATGACAGAGGAGGAGGATGCATCAGAGGAGAGCAGTGGTGAGCATGATGATCAGGATGAGGACAGTGATGTTGATTATGATGATGAGGATTGATGACTCATCTACTCTGACTCATTGAGGCTTCAGGCTTGTATTCTTGTAAACTGTAGTTTTTTTGTATTTTCTATTTCTGTTTGCCATTGGCAGTGTACTTATGTAACACATTTTGATTCTGATGACTTAATGAGAAAACTACAGTATCTTACTATCTTGTCTTTCTGAGTAAATTTGACAATTGTATGATGTATCAATGTATCAAATTTCAATGTATCATGTATGAGTATCTAAGATCTTAAATCTATGTTTGAATCAATGAATCTGTATGAATTTGTGTAAAAAATATCTAATTTTTAATATATATATATATATATATATATAACGTATCGTATCCCGAAAGTGTCCTGTTCCAGGGGTCACCATATCCCGAATCCGATTCTCGAATCCCTGTATCCATCGAATCCCGAATCCCCGTATCAGGTGACTTAGTTAAGGACTAATTAGCATTGTTTGCAGGCAGCTTCCAAGTTGTGAACTTCGCTTTGGATTATGAGCATTGTGAACTCAGTTTTGCAAGGCTAGTCATCTCACTCCAAGAGGCCAGGCATCATTCTCTTTCACAATTCTGGGGGCAGAATTTAAATGCTATTGTAGAGATCGAATAGCATGGCCCATAAGTCATGATTCTTCACTGAGGGTTCGAAGAGTTCTAGTATCATTGCCATACACCATTCCAGAAATTCTTCAACCAAGGGCAATTTTGGTTGAAGGAGTGAGTTGCATATGTATATGTGACAAGGGTTGAGTTCTGGGCAGTCATTTTTGTGGGTGTTCGTTGCTGAAGTTACAGACAGTCAGGGGTTCGAATGGCACTCAAATCTGGGCCAAGTTACTACAACCAAGAAGTGTGAGTGGTCCTGAGAGTGGAGATTGAGTAAATTGCTGAAAGTGGAACATGATTTCCCTGCCAAATCATATTGTTGTGTTTATCTCTAGTTGTGGAACGAACCTGGGCATAAGGGCTGAAGTTTTCACTTATCTGTGGCAATGACATTTTGCATTGACAAACCAAGTCCAAGTTCCTCTTACTGCTGCCCAAAATCATTGTATTCAATATCAAACTTCATGAATGTGGACTATCCTTATTTCTGATTTGATATTATTGGCAAATGTACTTGCTACTCAAATGCACATGGTAAATTGTGAAAAATCCTAAATCTGGATTCCTACTGCAACAAATCTAAATTACTTCTCCTATTATTTTCCATAATTATTTCATTATCAAAGTAATTACTGAAGCAGTCTACACAAATAATGTTGTAGAATAAATCTAAGTGCTGAAACAAACTAAACAAAATATAATGAAAAATATCCACATTTGACACAGTTATTTTTGGACTAAGTCCCCGGAAAAACCCAACTTGGGAAAACCGATGCAGCAGATTTGAGGGTTTTGTATTATTAAGCAGCAGAAACTTCAGTACAACTAGGGTGCCAATATCCGACTCACCCTTTAGAGAAAATCTCGGCAACAGAAGAAATGTGAGATATACCTCACTCTGCAAGTCCTAGGCTGATCCGGAACAGCGCTGGTGAAGCCCCTCTCTACCTCTGCGTGATGCTTACACTGCTACTGCGTAAGCCTGCGTGGGCAAGCTCTGGAACTGCGTCACATCCTCCTCTGCAACGATCAAGTTGATCTGGAACTGAGTTTTGGCCCTCCTAGCTAAGAAACCCCAGCTTCCAGCTATCTCCGAACTAAATCTAGAAGGCACTACGTCACTTCTTCGTGATTCCCTTCAGGAACTGCGTCACCCCTCCAGGTGACTGCGCTGCCTCTACTGCGTCACTGTTGCCTCTCTCTCTGAAATGCACTCCTGGTCCTCCTGACCAGTTACTGCATTTGCCCCTCTTTGGAACTGATCACTGAATCGAAATCAGTTAGCAAACCCTGCCCTAGTGATTCGATCTTGATCAAAAAGTTGTGTCTCTCTCACAAGCTCGAAAATGCCAAATGCTCAATGTGTTTTCCATAGGCCCCTCACCCTCCTTATAATATTTCGTTGACCCTTCAACGGCCATGGAGTGTAAAAACTCTGGTAAACTTGAATAAGTATATATTATTATTGATAAAAGATGAGATGATTACATGTGGGATCACCAAGGCTTTAAATATAGCCTTATGGTGTCTCTTGGTGAAGAGGCCTGATCGTTGATCATGCCCTTCCATATTAATAAACCTAAGACAACTATATTTAACTAATAATTAATAAAATATACATAACATTGCCCCTCTCTTAAAGATGCTTTGTCCTCAAAGCATACGTAATGATGGACATTGTTGATGAACGCCTGGGTTTCTCAAGAGACGGGCTCTTGCTTCCCACATTTTTAAAAGATCGTGTAGCATCTTCTCAAGCTCAATCTGTTAGTGATGTGGATAGCGACAATATTTGATATTGACAGGGTCGGGTCCTTTCTTGACTTCTATTGTATGTTCGTCTTCCCTATTAGGAGGTATTTTTATTGGCAAGTCTTGGAAGACTTTTTCGGGTTTCTGAACTATTCCTTGTTCTTCTAGTGACTCTTCGTGGTTACTTTTGGTAGATAACATTTCTAACTGATGACATTGTACTATAGAGGGTGGCGCTCCTTTTCGAATCATGTTCATCATCTGAGATGACGATACGATGTGATTTCCTAGGGCTTGGAATCCATACAACTTGTGCTTCTGCCCTTTCCATTTAAAGCTTATAAACTACTTTTGATGGTTGGCAGAATAGGTACCTAAGGTTTGTAGCCAATGAATTCCTAAGACCACATCTACTCCTTGTAATGGCACGGTGTAGAATGGAGATTCTAAATTAAAATTTTGAATTTGCAATTTGACCTTATGGCATTTCCCTACCTTCTCAATTTTCTTACCATCGACCACCATTACCTTCATATTGGGCATGGGAAACGTAAAGATGTTGAGTCTTTTGGCCATAGTCAAATCTAAAAAATTGTGGGTACTGCTGGTGTCAAGGAGAACCATTACGTTGTTCTTCTTAATATGTCCTGTTAATTTTAGTGTGTGAGGTTGTGATATACCTGTCATAGCTGATAAGGACATTTGTGTAATGCTTCCGTCATCTAGTTCTGGAGTGGCTGCATCTGATTCATCATTGTTAGAGTCATTAGTTGCTTCACAGTTATACAGATTCTTTGTCTCGTTTCTTTTAGCGCACCTATGCTTAGTGTCCCACTTTTCACCGCAACGTTTGCACTTGCCCTCTCTCATCCTTTGTATTTCCATGTTAGATTTTTCTTCTTCACGAAGATGGGATGGGACATATTTTATGTTATCTATATTTTCAGATTGAGGAAATCTTTGTCTCAAATATACTCTTTCTGATTTTGACCACGATAACCTTTCAAATTTCTTTTTAGCAGCTTTTGCTTTTTTCCTTGCTAGTTCTACTGATGTAATGTCGTGAAGTTCGAGCTCCTCTTGTATATGTGCTTTAAGTCCTGAGATGAAAGACTGGTTTAAACGAGATTCTGATAATCCAGGTACTCGTGTCACTAAGGTCTCCTATTCTCGAGTGTACTCATCCACATCTCCTTTTTGGCGTAATTTGATGAATGTTGAAAAAAACTTTTCCTGTTTTATACCTTGGAATCTTTTAAAGAATGCATCCTTAAATTTCCTCCAACTGATAGCAAGCATTGTCTTTTTCCACCACATATACCAATTATATGCTTCTCCTTCCATTTTCATGGAAGCGTGCTTAATTTTTTTGTCATCACTATTAATGTCATAAATCTCAAAATATTCTTCGGCTTTATTAAGCCATGCAATGCTATTTTTTTCATTACCGTCAAACTTGGGTAGCTCAATTTTTGCTCTTCGATGATATGCTAACGGTGGAACGAGAAATGGGTATTGATTAAAAAATGCATTCCAGAGCTGCTTATTTTGAGAATCTGCATTACTATCTTCGTGATGATGTGGGGAATCGGTTTTTTCCTGATGCTCTTCTGAGTTCCTTGAATCTGCGGAATTGTTCTGTTGATTTTGTTCCATATTAGGGGATATGGGTCGTTGTGTCTGGCTTATCTTCTCACAGAGTTCTGTCATCTTTTGCATTGCTTGGCTAAGATTTTATGTGGCCTTGTGATGATTTAGCCACATTTGTCTTTCTATTCGATTCGTCGTATCTTGAAGTATTTTGATATCGTTGGAGTTCCTTGCAACTGTACCTTCGAGACTAACTAATCTTTTTCCAAAGTCATTTGAATTATTATTGATTTGTTTCTCTAGACCCAGCAATTTTTTTTGGAAATCGGCCATCGACATTGATGACGTCATTGAACGCATATGCGGTGGTGAATATTTTTCTGCCAGTTTTTCTTTTTTATTTTTATTTTTTATTTTTTTAATTAATTAATTAATTAAATTAATAATTTTATTTTTTTAACTAATTTTTATATAAAATTAATGTTTATATAAAAATTGAATCTATATATATATATAAAAAATCGATTTTTAATTTGAACGACCACCCAATAGACACGATGGTTCAACAAAATTAAAAAAACGAATATGTTGTCTGTTGGCTGCGGTGGGGACAGCAATTCGCTGACAAGGGACGACGGAGAAAATGGGGCGGCGGACGACAGAGGGAGGAAGGGTGGAAGGGCCAAGGGAGGGTGGGCGGTAGGGCCGAGGGAGGGTGGGAAGGGGGACACCGGAGTGTAGAGTGGCAACAGAAGTATGGTGAGTGGAGTATGGTAAGCGGAGGGGGATGCTGGGTGGAGAGTGGCGGCAGAGGTGGACGGGACGGCGGCTGAGTGCGGGGAGGAGAGGTGTGGGCGGGCAGGCGGGAAGAAGACGAGAGGGCAAAGAGAAGTGTGGGTGGAACGGGGAGGTGGGCTACGGGCGGCAGGGCCGAGAGATAGTTAGTGAGTAGGGAGGGGAGCGGAGTGTGGTGAGGGGGTTGGGTGGATAGCGTGAGGGGGTCGGGTGGATAGCCATGAGTTGAGGAGTGTGCACGGAGATGGGGAGGGGGGGACAGTCGATGGGGTGAGCGGAGGCCGGGTGGAGAGATGGTAGGGGTTACGTGCAAGGGGTTAGGGAGAGGTTATGTGTAGGGGTTGGGGGACGTTGGGTGGAGAGTGGCGGCAAAAGGACGGGATGGCGGCTGAGTGCGGGGAGGAGAGGTGTGGGCGAGCAGGCAGGAAGAAGACGGGAGGGCAAAGAGAAGTGTGGGTGGAACGGGGAGGTGGGCTACGAGCAGTGTGGAAGGGAGGCTACGGGCGACGGGGCTGAAAGATAGTTAGTGAGTGGGGAGGGGAGCGGAGTGTGGTGAGGGGGTTGGGTGGATAGTGTGAGGGGGTCGGGTGGATAGCCGTGAGTTGAGGAGTGTGCACGGAGATGGGGAGGGGGGGACGGTCAATGGGGTGAGCGGAGGCCGGGTGGAGAGATGGTAGGGTTACGTGCAGGGGGTTGGGGAGAGGTTATGTGTAGGGGTTGGGGAGAGGCCGAGGGCCAAGGGATGAGGACGAGGCAGTGGGTGGGTGGAGTGATAAGGGGAATCGATAGGGGAGGGCCGAGAGCCGTGAGGGAGTTGTGAGGGGGAGGGCTGAGTGGGAAAAATCTGCAATTTTTTTTGAAAACAAATGTTGCTGCCCACAAGCACTTGGTTTAAAAATTATGCAATTTCCTCTGTAATTTTTTTTCTCTTGATGATCACACAGATCCTGAAGAGCGACTGCTTCGATACCAATGGAGTGTAAAAACTCTAGTAAACTTGAATAAGTATATATTATTATTGATAAAAGATGAGATGATTACAAGTGGGGATCACCAAGGCTTTAAATACAGCCTTATGGTGTCCCTTGGCGAAGAGGCATGATCGTTGATCATGCCCTTCCATATTAATAAACCTAAGACAACTAAATTTAACTAATAATTAATAAAATATACATAACAGGCCAAGATTAAAACATAATCAAGGGCTAAGATTAACTAGGACTTGATCCATGACTTTATCTAGAAGATTCACATTTAGTTTAATTAATACCCTTTAATTAATCAGTTTCCCTAAGTTTAGACTTAGGAAAACATTAAAAAACAATTAATTAATTTAATTAAACCATTTCTAAGTGGAATTTTCCAAAATCCTTTATGGGTATTATGGAATACATGTGTCTTAGCCTATGTACAAAATTACAAGGCTAGAGCACATCCAATGCTACCATAAATCAACACTCCCTCTTAGCGAGAAAAGTGATCTAGCAATACAACTCTATGTGTTGCTCTAACTTCTGTAACATATGCTGTTGTTGATGTTGCTCGCCAACACTGCACAAATGTTGCATCTGTACTGTTGCTGCCAACTGCTAATGTACTGGAACTCTCTTTGAATTCTGCAACCATGTTGTTGCATTGCGTGAGCACTGCTCTGCACTGCGTGAGCACTGTTCTGCACTACGTTGCACCACTGTGCACTACGCAGTTGCTACTCCATTGTTGATGTTGTTGCTCAACTACTGCTGCATTGTTGCTAATTGCAACAGAAAAACATCAAAAATTGGACAAATAAAATTGCATCTTGGATAATAAGACTGTATGTTGCTAACTTCTACATTAGCTCTCTGAATATGCTGCGCTACTACTGCTCTGCACTGCGTGAGCACTGCGCTGCCCCACTGTGCACTACACTACTGCTGCTCAACTGCTACTGCTCCCTCTCTGCGTTGATCATGCTCTAGTACTGCTAGCCACTGCATTGTCTCTTCATCTTCCGCTGCAACTGTCCATCCTGCTACTGTCTTAAAGCTCCCGTTGCTCGTATGTGATCCAAGAGTTTGGAAATACTCAAGGATCCTGCCACCTTGTAGATTATGGATCTACAACTCCAAGTCAGCCCACTTCCCTCCTTTCGGAATATGAGTTAACATTGCACAATCATCTTCTGCCTCAATCTTGGCAGCTCGGGCTTGAGGATCTTGCTTCTCCTCCTTGTCCTTTTTCTTAAGAGGACATTGTGTGGCATAATGTCCCATTCTCCACACCTGAAGCACTTGATCTTGGACAGATATTTCTTCTTCTGTCGTTGTTGCCCCTTTGATGCAAGGGTTGTGTTTTCTTCCTCCTCCTTCTTGACTTTCGAACCGCTGCTGCCATCCTCAATATGGATTTTGAGGAGATCTCTCATCAACTCTTCTTGCTACAAGGTTGCCCACATCGCTTCCCATCCCGGGAGTTTTTCTCTGCCCAAAATGCTCTGGACAAAGACTTGATAGTCTTCTGAAATAGAGATCAGAGTGAGCCTTACCAGCTCTGAGTCTCTAGGTGTTGACCCCACTGCTGACAGTTGGTCTCGGTTATCCTGAATTCAAGACAGGAAAGAGTCAAAACGCTCTCCCTTCTTCATCCTGGTGTTACGCATCTTCTCCTCCAGAAACATCTTCCGCTGCTCGGAAGATCCTTGATATAGCTTTTCCAACCCTACCGACATTTCTCTAGCAATGTTCTTTGCTGCTATGTGGGGTACGATGTGATCCTTTACGCCATCTAGGATCAATCGTTTCGCTCTTGCCATGTTCTTCTTGAAGGCTCTTAGATGTGCTACATTCAGCGGCTCTGACCCTGCAATGTCAATGAGAGCCTTTAGATCATGCTCATCAAGGAGAAACTGAATCCTTGACTTCCAAATAACATAGTTGGAGGCACCCTCCAACCTATCTTGGTCACGCAATCCGTTGTTGGCCATATCCTCAACTATCGACTTCTCCCTCTAACCCTCTGCTCAGCTAGACTTACGGACTCCTTGAGGAGTAAGTCAATGCTTCTACTTCTGCACGAGAAAAACTGAGTCTCTTTGATCAAGAGAACTCTCTGAGGTCAAGAAATCCCCAACTGTGTTTTTCGGAAATTTTGTGACGCTTATGCACCACCACTCATTGTTGTGCAGCTACTACGTCCTTCAGCCACGCTGGTCTGCTACGTTGTCTCTTCTGCAACTGAAAAAGCTTACCGCTCTATCAATTCTCTCAGAGGGAGCTTTCTCTCAACTGGATTGCCCTCCTGGCCTGGACTGCATAACTACTGGGGTAGTCTATTGTTGCTTACGCAGCACCCCGTTTCTTCAGCGTTGATCTGTTGGTTCTCTTTTGTTTCTCCTGCACTTCAGCTTGAATAAGCTCTGATATCATGTGAAAAATCCTAAATCTGGATTCCTACTGCAACAAATATGAATTACTTCTCCTATTATTTTCCATAATTATTTCATTATAGTGAAATATCAAAGTAATTACTGAAGCAGACTAGACAAATAATGTTGCGGAATAAATCTAAGTGCTGAAACAAACTGAACAAAATACAATGAAAAACATCCACATTTGACACAGTTATTTTTGGACTAAGTCCCCGGAAAAACCCAACTTGGGAAAACCGGTGTAACAGATCTAAGGGTTTTGTATTATTAAGCAGCAGAATCTTGAGTACATCTAGGGTGCCAATATCCCGCTCACCCTTCAGAGAAAATCTCGGCAACAGAAGAAATGTGAGATATACCTCACTCTGCAAGTCCTTGGCTGATCCAAAACAGCGTTAGTGAAGCCCCTCTCTACCTTTGTGTGATGCTTACGCTACTACTGCGTAAGCCTGCGTGGGCAAGCTCGGAACTGCATCACCACCTCCTCTGCAACGATCAAGCTGATCTGGAACTGAGTTTTGGCCCTCCTGGCTCAGAAACCCCCACCTTCCAGCTATCTCTAGAAGGTATTGCGTCACTTATGCGTGATTCCCTTCAGGAACTACGTCACCCCTCCAGGTGACTGCACTGCCTCTACTGCATCATTGTTGCCTCTCTCTTTGAAATGTACTCCTGGTCCTCCTGATCAGTTACTGCATCTGCCCCTCTTTGGAACTGATCACTAAATCGAAATCACTTAGCAAACCCTGCCCTAGTGATTCGATCTTGATCAAAAAATTGTGTCTCTCACAAGCTCGAAAATGCCAAATGCTCAATGTGTTTTCCATAGGCCCCTCACCCTCCTTATAATCTTTCGTTGACCCTTCAACGGCCAAGATTAAAACATAATCAAGGGCTAAGATTAACTGGAAGTTGATCTATGACTTTATCTAGAAGATTCGCACTTAGTTTAATTAATACCCTTTAATTAATCAGTTTCCCTAAGTTTAGACTTAGGAAAACATTAAAAAACGATTAATTAATTTAATTAAACCATTTATAAGTGGAATTTTCCAAAATCCTTTCTGGGTATTATGGAATACATGTGTCTTAGCCTATATACAAAATTACAAGGCTAGAGCACATCCGATGCTACCAAAAATCAACATAAATATCAGTGATTTATTTGTTGGTTGAATACTCTGAACTTTGAAGTTTTTGGCATGATGGGAATGTGATTGGGGCCATTGTTTTCATTGCAATCATCCATGATATATGAAACTTGAAAACTGGAACCTACAGCAGTGTGTATTTGATTGTCTTAGTATATATGTATTTTGCTCCTATTCATATTTGTCAAACCCAGATTTCAATATACATCTACAGCAGTATGCTTTCAACTTGTTTGACCAAACTACTCACTGGAAAACAGTCTAAAACTCAGTAAACTCAGTGATCACTTTGAAGGAATTTCCTAGAGGGAATCTTACACAAGCTACTAGGAAGATTGAAATCTGTTGTGTTGAATTTGAATCTTCCTAGGCCGAATTCGGTAATGGTTCATGTGATCTCCTGAGACTCTTTGGAATGGCACAAAACTCTGAGAGCTTATATTTATAACTCCATGCGAATTATATGAAGAACATTACTCTGAGGTATGACCGAAATTCAAATTGATCCAAACTCCCTGTAGGTTGACTGTTGGCAAGCATGGTTAGATGTCTGAGCCTTCTCTTCTCTATAAACATCTGCATATATAACCTTCCGTAGACCGAAGTTGTCATGAAAATATGTGAGCCTCTGTAATTTGTTGAAGAAGGATCCGAACTTTATCATCTGTGTGTGTACATATCTGAGACATGAGGCACCTAACTCTTTGTGTAAATTTGTTAATATGCGGCTATATATTCGTGGAACCTTGAAATTGATCAGAAGTATGGAGTCTTTATACTTATGCAAGTTAAGGCATCCAAACTCTTTGAGACATCCTGGTGTCTTCTCTTCTTTTTTCATAATTCAAGTTCTCTCTAATCAAGTATGCAGTTCTAAGATCAATGTGAAGTCTGAATCACCATATGTGATACAAATCTCTGTGGAGGTAGTTTACAAGATCAAAGAAGTCTAGCACGAACTCAAGATGTGAATTAAGTTATCTCTGAGCCCCGAAATTAGCTCTGTAATGTAATGATCTGAAGGTCCTGTGGAATTAGTTAAGTTTGTTTTGATGATCCAAATTTTAGCAATGAAGAAGGACCTGAGTTCTAGCCTAATGAGGCAGTTCTGGGTCGAAGTTCCAACTCATCAGGAGCATCTTTCCCACCTGGGTTTGCTTCAGTTTTCTTATGCAAGCCCAGGTGCACTTATTCCTTGTTATTGTACTCCCATTTCCTCCAGATTTTTAATAAAATGGCTCAGCTGCTGTTCTAAACTGTGTTGGGTGTTTTTGGTGCTTGTGTGTTAAAATTTGTGTTATTTTCTAGTTCGTGCTTATGTTATTCACTGCATAATTCCATTAGGAATATTACACTATAAGGAGCTTCTTATTGTCTGTTGGATTCAACTGTGGTTGTTGATGTTTGCTCTTGAACATACTTTTCTGTTGATAAGCAGGGATGTTAATTTTCAATAACCATGGTATGTTCTATGCTTAATGCAGCTTACTTCAATCTTTCTTACAGGCCTAATTCAAATTAGCAATCACATAAACATGGAAGTAAATGTTGATAGAACATAATAATAGATCGACAGAAGACAAGCCAATATAATAAATCAGAATTTGAAATTCTTCTTGTTCAGAAAAGATAAAGAGAAATGTTTGTTACAGCAGTCAACAGGATGCCCTAGCCAGCAAAGACTTTTGCTGGTCAAACCAACTCTTCCAACCTCCAGGAGATCCAGTCAAACACATACAAGATTGGCCTTCCTTCAGTGTCACACACACCTCAAAAGTCAACTCCCAAAACAGTCAACGCAAGTCAAATTCCTGCGGTCAAAGGGCTACGGTCAAAGTCAATGTTATGCCTCGATTTTTGTGCCCTCCAATGCGGCCTCCAAAAATCAGAATTTATGTCCTCAAATTGCAGTCAAACAAGGAGGGTTGACCCAAGGTCAATGCTGGTCAACGCTGTCCAGAAAGCCCTAAAAACAGTCCACAGATTTCTGGCATCCAAATTCACACGTGGGAGAAAGAGGGAAGCCTCTTCTAGGCTGCACGAACCAGTCAAGTGATGAGGAATGTGTGTGATGAGTTGATGATCAAGTCTCCAATTTATAAACATCAATGAGGGTGTGTGACACATCTATTGGGGCTTGTGAGCCTGCATTAAAATTCTGGCTGACCTTGACAATTTGCACGTGTGGAAAATAAATTCAAAATATAAGTTTTGCTCATCCAAACAAGATGATCTTTAGATCAATCTTGCACCTCTCAGAAAGAGGAATCCGACAAAAATATCATGATCATATGAGCAATGCAACATGGAGTTTGGACCTAGTTGCCCAAAATTAACACTCCCTCTCAACTAGGGAGAACTCCATCTGTCCACCTGTGCCATCCTGTCATACAATACCATAGTGTACTATCATATATCATCCTGCAATCTTGTGTCATCCTGCTGTAACATGCTTTGCTGGCTCTTCTTCACATAACGAGAGTGAGTCACAAAGACATCACACTCTACTAACCCGAAGTCAGCTTAGAGGTTAAAACCTCGATTGGACTCAAGAGAGTCACATACTGACCCGAAGTCAGTTTAAAGGTAAAAACCTCATCCAGAATTGATCCCAGATCAAGTGGTTGGACACATCCCATCCTAGACATAGAGAGTACGACAATCCCCGATGCGTCCATCGGTCATGCTATTGGTCTCTATCCACATTTCCCACCTCATTGGCCAAATGAGAGGTACTTCCCATGAGTCTAAAACTCCATGGGTAGGATGCGTGTGGGGCACAAATCAAAGAGAGGGTGAACCAACTCAATATCATAACGGTGGGGAAGAACCACACAACAAGGTTCGACAAACCTAGCCCTGTGGTTGCTTATAGCTCCAAGAAGCTATCCCCAAGCCCCCTGGAGCTCCTAGAGCTCATAATCCAACTTAAGCGAGACCCTCATAACAGGGTTTGTCCACGATTCCAAGCTTCTCACAAAAGGTAAAGAATTTGACCTTCCCCAGGGTCTTCGTGAGAATATCTACGACCTGCCCATCAGTCCCAATGTGATCAAGCCTTACGGCGCCTCGTTGTACCATGTCTCGGAGAAAGTGGTACCTAATATCAATATGTTTGGATTGGTCGTGGAAAACAGAATTCTCAGAAAGACGAATCCCACTCTGGTTATCACAAAGGATAACAGTGGTATCCAACACATGCCCAAATAGCTCACTGAAAAGCTTTCTCAACCAAACAGCTTCACAACAGGCCATACTCACTGCAATGTATTCGGCCTCGGCGGTGCTCAAAGCAACCGATTTCTGCTTCCTGCTCATCCAAGATATCAAAGCAGAACCAAGAGTGAAGCAACATCCAGATGTCCTCTTACGATCCACCACACTGCCTACCCAATCAGCATCGGTATATCCATGGAGCCTCATACTCCCGTTAGTGTATCTCAGCCCATAGTTGATTGTGCCCTGAAGATATCTCAAGAGATTCTTGGCACCAATCCAGTGAATGTGATGAGGCTCGACCATGTACTGACTCAAAGTGTTCACTGCAGAACATATGTTTGGATGTGAGTTCACTAAGAACATCAAGGCCCCCACGAGTTGACGATACTCGGTGGGATTTCCCAACTCAGGCCCAGTAGCACTTCCACACGAATTCTTAAAGTTGAGTTCGATCGGAGTAGTCAAGGACTTGCAATCCACCATTCCAAATCTCTCCAATAGCTTCACAACATCTTTTCCTTGAGAAAAGAAAAATCTCACTTGGCTTTTGCCAAACCTCCAAGCCTAGGAAATAGTGCATCAGTCCTAGGTCCTTCATCTCGAACTCAGAAGCTAGCTCCCTCTTACATTGATGAATGAGAGGGTCAGCACCTGTCAAGAAGAGATCGTCCACATAGAGAACCAGAATGAGAGGCTTGTCATTATCAACCTTAAAATAAAGGTTTGGATCAGCATCACTTCGAGTAAAGCCCAACTTCATCAATTAGCTATCGATCCTCTCATACCAAGCCCTAGGGGCGTCCTTCAACCCATAGAGGGCTTTCTTCAACTTGCATACATATGTGTCTCTATCTTGGACTTCAAACCCCAGAGGTTGTTCCACATATACCTCTTCCTTGATTGAGCCATGTAAAACGGCAGTCTTCACATCCATCTAATGGAGACTCCATCCTTGCGTTGCAGCAAGGGCAATGATCGATCGGATGGTGGTATAGTGGGCAACAGGTGCAAATATATCATCATAGTCTATGCCTTCCTTTTGAGAGAAGCCTTGGGCAACAAATCTTGCCTTGTACTTTTCAGCACTTCCAACGGCTCCATGCTTGATCTTGTAAAGCCATTTCGTGGTGACAACAGATTTGTCCTTCGGTCTAGGGACCACATCCCAGACATCATTCTTCATGATCGATTCATATTCCTCGTGCATAGCATCCTTCCAAACTTGATGCTTTATGGCTTCTTCAAAAGTTCCAGGCTCAAATTGTACAATAGTACTCATGGTTGCTAGGTACCCTTGGTACCTATTCGGCTTCATACTTTCCCAGAATGTTCCCCTAGGAGCAATATGTCTCTCAGCATCTTCAAGAGTGTCTCTTAGCCTTCTTTTATTTGAAGAGGGTGGATCTATAGGATCCATCGGACCTTCAACATCGGGCATCGGTTCAACCTTCGGTTCTTCCTACCTTCCAGCTTCTTCTTCTTCTTTGTCTTCCTTTGAGATAGGAAGATTTCTAACCTTCCGGAGGGCAGCATCTTCATCGAAGTTGACATCATGGCATATCTCCACTTCTCTTTGACTAGGCACATAGATTCTATATGCCTTCGAGGTTTCACTGTAGCCCACAAACATTCCCTTCTTCCCAGAAGCATCCAACTTGCTCCTATTTTCTTTCGGCACATGAAAATAAACAGGACTTCCAAAAAGAGAGACATCGGGGTTCTTACCAGAGAAGACTTCTTCGGGAGTTTTGGAGTCCAACGCAGAATGTGGGCATCTATTTTGAACATACACAGTGGTGTTGGCAACTTCTCCCCATAGGAACTTCGGAAGACCTTGGTCATAAAGCATGGCACGAGCAGCTTCCAAAATGGTTCTATTCTTCCTTTCCGCAACACCATTTTGTTTGGGAATATACACAATGGTAGTCACCCTCTTAATGCCAACTTCCCTGCAATAGTCATTGAATTCATTTGACTCATACTCTGTCCCATTATCGGTCCTCAAAATTTTGATCTTCTTCCCTGTTTGATTTTCAACCAAGGCCTTGAATGTACAAAACCACTTGAATGCTTCGTCCTTCTTCTTGAAAAAGTATATCCAAGTTTTGCGGGAGAAGTCATCTATAAAAGTGATATAATATAAGCATCCTCCCAAGGATGTTACGGGCAGCATACCAGATAGATCAGAATGTATCAATTGCAAAATATCAGATGTCTTCGTGACACTTGAGGGGAATGGTCCCCTTGTATTAAGGTTGCAAACATCGCGATCGGGATTAAATCGGCGAGGGGAAAAAATCGGAAAAAAATCGTAAAAATCGAGAAAACATCGGTAAAAATCAGGAAAAAATCGGCACATACAAAAATATTCATTTTTTTCCAATTTTTTTAATATCTAAAGCATCTACAGCATAAAATAAATGCATTGACACATAAATATGAAAAAAAACTAATATATATAATGTGTAATATCATGTCTAGTGCTACATCACACATAAAACTAAATCTTGTCTTGAATACTAAGTCCTGAGTCTCAAGAGTCAACTCAACCTCAAAATATCAACAAAAAATATAATAATGTATCTCATATCATGAGTCATAATGTCATATACAAAGGAATATCAATGCACCATATAACCTATGGTCCTATACTAATGATTTCCTCTGCCCCTCTTGCGAGAAAATACAACAACTTTGCCTTTCTCTCTAGATGAAGAAGCTGGCGGCACTGGCAATGGGCTCTGTCGTGCTCTAGAAGTAGAAACTGAAGCACCAGAACGGGAACCTGAAGCACTAGGAGCTAAAGGAGGCAGATCACGTCCTCTACCGATAGTAGTGGTAGGTGGTGTCACCTCCTCCTCCTGCTCCTCCTCCTCCTCCTGCTGCTACTCCTCCTCCGAGTCCTCCCCCTCCACTACCTCCTGCTCTATCCAATCAGGGGCTGACTCCATGACAGGCCTCTCAGCCTCAACCCTCCATTCAGCAGTGGTGTCAATCGCATCTAAAGAGATGGCCTCCATATTAGGGGTCCTCTCAAGTTGTCTCACCCACAATCTAAGATTGTAGTAGACGTAAACCATGTCATTGAGCCGCTGGGCCTCCAACCTGTACAAGGGTCATAAATTAATAAATTAAATATTTAAAAAATATATATTTAATGAATTCAAAAAATCAGTTGGAATATTTTAAGTTTTTTACCTGTTGCGCCTTTTGGTGTGTATTTTTTCAAATACACTCCAGTTGCGCTCGCATCCTGAAGCACTACATGTTTGGCTGAGTATTCTAATGGAAAGTTTTTGGAGTTTTGGTAATCTGCCACCGTAGCTCCTCCACCATGCATCTACAAGTTACAAGTTACAACAAATAAGATAAACTTATAAAGTTACAAACATAAGAAAAATTTTAAAATAATGAAAATCTTACCTGGCATTTTAGTAGTCCTATCCTGGACAACCATGTCGAAGCTCAAGGTGCCACCTGCCATTCTGTATACCTCCATCTCTTTGGATATCTCTGCACGTTCTGATGGATTTGGCACCATCTTCTGAACACAAGTGAAAAAGCCATCCATGACCTCAACATCAAATAGGAAACCACATGAATAAGCAAATGCGGGGTTCAGGAAGACCCCTGCAGCATGAATGGGACGATGGAGTGTGTTGTTCCATCGATCATCAATCACTTCCCATAAAAGAAGTTGTCTCTGAAACCCCTCTCACCCTTATCATCATAATAGATGCGAACAGCTTCTTTGGCCCTATCCATGGCCTCATACAAGTAGCCCATTGCGAGCTTGTCTCCATCCACTAATCTAAGAACCTTTACCAAAGGTTCAGTAATGTTGCACACCTCTTCCACTCTGTTGGACATTGGATAAACCAACGCTCCCCGTGTGTTTCGCGACATGGACTAACCGCCTTTCGTGGATCCTTATCTCTGGCGATGCGATCGTTGACTAACACCTGCGGGTTTTGTCACCCAACAGTATTGTTTAACAAAATTGGTGAAATGTAATCTCAGTGTTGTCCTTGATGGCAACCCACTAAATGAAGATGAAGACATGCAACTGTTGACATGTGTTGTCCTTGATGGCAATCCACCTGATGAAGTTATTCTTGACTTGATGGGCTTGGTAAATGATGTAAATCTGATGTGATATGATGCTTGTTGATATTATGATGTTGAGTGTTGTCCTTGAATGGCAACTCACTTGATGAAGATGATGGCAACTTACTTGATGAAGTTGTGCTTGATAGAATGTCTTGATGAACCTGTTTAAAGATGAAAATCTGATGTATCTACAGAGAGTACAGAAGGTAATGAAGAAATAAATTCAGTATGTGTTAAATCTATAGTAAAAAGAGTATGTCTCAAGTCATACGCGGATATGTCTAGGAGAAGTCGCATATGCACGCGGGGAACAACGTTCCAAGTCGCGTATGGGCAATAGCGCTCATAATGTATTGTTTTGGCTCATGGTATTGTTAGGCTCATGGTATTGAAGGCTCATGGTATTGTTGGGCTCGTGGTATTGAAGGCTCATGGTATTGTTTTGGCTCGTGGTATTGAAAAAGGATAAACCTATATAAGGAGAAGAAATTCATTGTGCAAATCATGAGTGTGGGTGCAAGATGTCTGAGCTTGAATGAATACTTCTCTCTGAAGTAGATTTGAATGGAAAGGGTTACACTTGAAGAAAAATCTAAATGTATGATGCACCTATGATGAAGAAGGGGATCTAGATCTGAAATGCACTTGTATCTACTAGATCTGCTTATGGAAGACTTAGATCGGAATTGAGGCGAACATCTGTCTGAAGTAAAAGGGTTGAATCTGAATTGAATGTCTGATCTGAAGAAGTATGCAGCTCTGTAATGGTTGAAGATCTATACGCTACTTTGCCGCGGAAGAAGCGCGTATACACGTGGCTTCGCTGAAGAGAAAGCGCGTATGCGCAATGAAATTTGTACTGAAGTATCTTATTTGGCTGTGGGCGGAAACTTGTCTCTGGGCTCAGTGAAAAAGCGCATATACCTGGAGGTTCTTCTTGAAGCAAAAAGTATAAATATCGTCATTATAACATGTTTACTGCTATACGATGTATGTTGATAAATATACGGTGATGTATGTTTGTGTAAAGGAAATGTGGAAAGATCGATGTGAAAATATGATGAAATGTGGCACACTGAGATTGAGTTCTATTCGTTGGTTGGATCCGGTGTGAAAATTGATGAAACGTGGTCAAAGGTGGTGCGGGGTTGTGACCTTCGGTCGGGGGTTGTAGCTCACTTCCGGGTGAAGTGCAATGCTTGAGAGACGAGGGGTCGTAGCTCCCTTCGAAGAAGGCAGGTAAAACGAGTCGAGGGGTTGTGGCTTCCCTTCAGGAGAGGGCTGATGACGACTGATGGAATTACTGCGTCTTGGTAGTCTACGCCGGCACATATGTTGTAGATGTTTTCTCTATAATAAAATATTGAAGGCTGAGCAACTGCAGCGGTGGTTTTCTCCCAACTTGGGTTTCCACCTAAAAATCCTGGTGTTCATGTGTGATGCTTTGTGTGATGGTTTCTTCTGTTCTTACTGCACATGTTTACTGTTTATAGAACATCTAATGAATGAATGATGGAATGATATAAGTGAAGAACTAATGGCATAATTAGATCTCTGTGTATACGCGAGTTTTATGAAGGATATCCGCGTGTATACGCTACTTGGCTTCAGAAAATTAGCGTATGGGTTTTAGGGAATGAAAAAGTAAAAAGCTTTGAATATGCAGTAAATACTGATTCACCCCCCCCTCTCAGTATTTTTCCCAACAATTGGTATCAGAGCAGGTCCTTTTGCAAAAGCTTGATCGCTTGAAGGAGATCCGTCGCAATGGGAAAGAAGCAAAAGAAGAAGGTTGCTCAAGGAAAGAAGATGCCTCAGAAATCATGTATAGCAGAAATTGAAGAAGATAAATCAGGTATTGATAGTTGTTCTTGTGATTCGCTTTCTGGTGCTTGCAATGGTAAAGAGAGTGAAAGTCTAGAAACAAATAATGAAAGTAATGATTGGTATCAATTTGAAAGGAAGGAATCTATCTACAGAGATGTGATCTCTAGGATGAATGAAAGGATAGAAACACTAAATGGACAGATAGACAAGTATCAAGGGTTGTACGCTTATGCAACCAATCAAGGTGAAAGACTTGAAGCAGAAATCATCTCTCTGAAAGCAGATCTCGAAGCATCGAATAAGAAGAATGAAGAACTCTTACAAACTTTTGAAGAACAAGAGAATGGGTTGAAAGAAGAGATTCTAATTCTGAAGGATCAAGTAGAAGATGGAAGAAGGAAAGAAGAAAGCATGACAAAGCAATGTCAAGCCTTGGAGGTTGAGGTAAATATTCTCAAAGGTAAACTTGAAGAGAAAGATAAATTGTTGAGGTTCCAAGATAGTTCAAAAATTTTGGACAACATTCTTAGTAATCAAAGGTCTCCTTCTATTAAACTTGGTCTTGGTTTTCATGAAACGGTTAAAGGAGAATCTAGTTCACAAGGAAGTGCTAAAGATTCAAAGGGAGTCAATGCAAAATCTGAAGTATTGAAAGAAACAAAAGGTCAACCAACAGTCATGAATCCTCAAAGGAATAATGTTGAATGCTTTAGATGTCATAATATTGGACATGTTGCAGCCAATTGCAGGAGCAGATTGTTTCAGTCACAAACAAGCAGATTATACACAAATAGGTACCTTGGGTTCTTCAAGGGATATTGTTTTTCATGTAACAAGTATGGACATAAAGCAGCTGATTGTAAAAGGAGGAAGATTAGAAACACTCATTATGATTCTTATGCTTATTTCTCTGGTCACATGAGATGTTATTCTTGTAACAAGTATGGACATGTAGAAAAGGAATGCAGGTTGAACAGATATGAGAATTTGGATAACTTCCAGCACTCAAATAGAAAGTTCAAACAAATCTGGAAAAAGATGGAGGACCGATCAGAAACGTAGGGAATTCTGACCCTACTGCAGTCATCCGCTTCTGAAGCTTACTTCTCTGATCGACTGCAGGAATGATGTGGGATACATTATGAGATTTAGAAATGTATCGTCACAGGGGGAGCAATGCATGATGACTCTCATGGTTGATTTGATTATTCTGGTTATGTTTACTTCTGTCAGCGCACCTGATGTGGAAAGGACAGGTACAGGAGGTACAAAACTCAAGAGGAAATGAAGGAAGATGAAAATTTTCTATACTTCACTTTCCATACGCGGGTTTTATTAACCAAAGTCGCGTATACACGCGAGTTTCATCAGACACAGTTGCGTATGCATTGATGATAAGAGAATTTATATGTTAGCTGAAGATCTGGAGCAGAGATTCAGGGGGAGCATCAGTCTGACTGTTAATAACTGCATTATTGACTCAATTTCAGCTTAGTTTCTCATTTCTAAATAATGATGATATGATACATAGTTTCTTGTGTTGAAGATTGTGGATGAGTCCTGTTTGCTGTTGATGAAGAATATTCATTGTTGAGATGAAAGTCCTATAATTCGGAGATAAGGGCAGCCCATGCAGAGATTGTTGGTGATGACTTGCTGGTGAACGTTTTCAGGTTGCACAAGTTAAGAAGGAGCACTGGTCCAGGGGGAGTAGCAGGTTGATGATTGCATTGTTGGCAATATGATTGCTTATTCTTTGGTTTTTGTGATACTCATGCTCAAGTGATGATGACTTGGTACATGGTTTATTTTGATGAGATTTTGAAGCCCTGGTTG
Organism: Pinus albicaulis; assembly: GCA_034641835.2. Classification (NCBI taxonomy): domain Eukaryota; kingdom Viridiplantae; phylum Streptophyta; class Pinopsida; order Pinales; family Pinaceae; genus Pinus; species Pinus albicaulis. The sequence goes on from CM076572.1 coordinate 740,127,310, forward strand.
CTGATAAGTATCTTTTGTGCTCACACATGGATGAGTTGGATGTCGTTTGATTCAGAAATAAGAATAGATCATGCAGAGTTTGTTGCTATGGTTGAGATCCTTTTCCTACATATGTTACTTCATGATAAATCTTGAAGATCATGATGATATTGGACCACATGGATGATTGCTTGACACATATTTGAAGATGTTGTTTTGGTATGATAATCTCTCTTGGAAAGAATATATTGATGCTGCATGGAATATGAAGACTTGGTTACTAATGCGCTTTTGCTACCACCATTGGATGACGCTTGAAGACACAACTACACTTTTCTATCTATCTGTAGTCTAGGGAAGCAGTCAAATATCTCAGAAAGAAGCTGAACACTATCTTTTCCTCACAGAGGATCAGATCTGGTCAAAATTTAGAAGATAACATTGGATACGCGGGTTTCCTCAAACACAGTCGCGTATATACGCGAGTTCCTGCGCAGAAAACCGCGTATGTCTGATTGCTGACAATTTTTGGTTGGAGTCAGCTCTCTTCAGCAAAACTGCATTGCTGTTTGGTATTTCTGATACTGTTTGGTATCTCTGATGGTGTTCCAGTTCTCATAATTCCATTTCTAATGTTTTGATAAAGATGCCTTGATGATTTGTTGGTGAAAGTGTTCAGGATGCACAAACTAAGGGGGAGCCTTAGTCATATGAAAAGGATGTTTGGATGCACAGATTCAGGAGGAGCATTAGCTTTGCTGAGTATAATGCAGTGTTGGCATTATGATGATTCTGAAATATGTTCGCTTTCTTGAGGACTTTCTGGTGTTGGTTATGAAAATTCATATTTGTAATTTGATGAAAAGGTCCTGTTAAGACCCATGATGTAAAATTGTAATATTTAGTCTTGTAAGGACTTGTCATTTTGTAAACCCACTTGGTTGGGTAGCTGAGTTGAAATGTGTAAACCCACTTGGTTGGGTACTTGAGTCTCCTATGTAAATCCACTTGGTTGGATATTTGATGCAAGTATGAGTTTTTGGTGATAGGAAGTTCATAGAGTCATGTACTTTATTGAAAATTATGTTTGAAGGTTCAGCATGAACTCAGGAGGAGCTTGGTCACTTCAGTATATATCATATCTGCAGAACGCTTCTTCTACATGAGGAGAAAAGGGGGTGAGTGTGTTGGTTTTGATCCGCCTGTTGCCCTTGATGTCAAAGGGGGAGAGTGTGTTGGTTTTGATCATGTGCCCTTGATGTCAAAGGGGGAGAGTGACATGGTGTTTGAATGAAGTTAATGATGTCAAAGAATGGGGAGAATGACATGGTGTCATTGTATTCTTAATGTAACTATACGTTGTGGTGACAAACACCATCATGGTTGCCATCAAGTCCAAAGGGGGAGAGATTGGTTGGAAATATGATGCGAGTGTTGTCCTTGATGGCAACCCCTTTGAATGAAGATGAAGACATGCGACTATTTGACATGTGTTGTCCTTGATGGCAATCCACCTGATGAAGTTATTCTTGACTTGATGGTCTTGGTAAATGATGTTTGTTAGAAATATGATGCTGAGTGTTGCTCTTGAAAGGCAACCCACTTGATGAAGAAGATGGCAACTTACTTGATGAAGTTGTTCTTGATAGAATATGTCTTGATGAACCTGTTTAAAGATGAAAATCTGATGTACCTACTGTGAGTATAGAAGGCAATGAAGAAAGGAATTCAGCATGTGCTAAATCTATGGTGAAAATAGTATGTCTCAAGGAATACGCGGATATGTCTAGGAGAAGTCGCGTATGCACGCGGGAAACAACGTGTCAAGTCGCGTATGGGCAAAAGGGCAATAGCGCTCATAATGTTGTATTTTTTGGCTCATGGTAATTAAACTACTATTGAAGGCTCATGGTATTTTTGGGCTGCAAGTGATGTGAAGAACTCATGTTGTTATGAACTCATGTTGTTTTGGCTGGTGGTATTGAAAAGGATAAACCTATATAAGGAGAAGAAATTCATTGTGTGCAAATCATGAGTGTGGGTGCAAGATGTACGAGCTTGGATGAATATTCTCTCTGAAGTAGATCTGAATGGAAAGGGTTACACTTGAAGATAAATCTGAAAGTATGAGGCACCTATGATGAAGAAGGGGATCTAGATCTGAAATGCACTTGTATCTACTAGATCTGCTTATGGAAGACTTAGATCTGAATTGAGGCGAACATCTGTCTGAAGTAAAAGGGTTGAATCTGAACTGAATGTCTAATCTGAATAAGTATGCAGCTCTGTAATGGTTGAAGATCTATATGCTAATTTGCTGCAGAAGAAGCGCGTATACACGCGGCTTCGCTGAAGAGAAAGTGCATATGCGCAATGAAATTTGTACTGAAGTATACGCTGGTTTGTGTGGACGGAAGCGCGTATACACGCGACATCAGTGAAAGAAAAGCGCGTATGCAAACTAGGGTTTGCTGAAGCAAGGGGTATGAAATATCTGATCTGTTCTGCTGTGTTTCTGCTATCTGATCTGTGTTGATAAGTATCTGTTGGTGATGTATGTTTGTGCTTAAAAGTATGGAAAGGGTCCAGTGTGAAAATATGATGAAATGTGGCCTGCAAGTTGAGTTCTATTGAAGTTGGTTGGATCCAGTGTGAAAATTGATGAAACGTGGTCCAAGGTGGTGCTGAGGGTTGTAGCCTTCAGTCAGGGGGTCGTAGCTCCCTTCCAGGAGATGCTGGTGAACGAGATCGGGGGGTCGTAGCTCCCTTCCAGGAGAGGCTGGTAAACGAGTCAGGGGGTTGGAGCTCCCTTCCAGGAGAGGCTGGTAAACGAGCGCAGGTGGGTGCCTGCGTGCTGGTCAAGTCTGCACCAGCACATATGTTGTAAGATGTTTTATCTATAATAAAATATTGAAGGCTGAGCAACTGCAGCGGTGGTTTTCTCCCGACTTGGGTTTCCACCTAAAAATCCTGGTGTTCATGTGTGATGCTTTGTGTGATGGTTTATTATGTTCTTACTGCACATGTTTACTTTTTATAGAACATCTAATGAATGAATGATGGAATGATATAAGTGAAGAACTAATGGCATAATTAGATCTCTGTGTATACGCGAGTTTTATGAAGGATATCCGCGTGTATACGCTACTTGGCTTCAGAAAAGTAGCGTATGGGTTTTAAGGAATGAAAAAGTAAAAAGCTTTGAATATGCAGTAAATACTGATTCACCCCCCCCTCTCAGTATTTTTCCCAACACACTCCAGCCCAGAAACTTTCCTGATATGACACCAACCTGCAGATGGCCTCTCCCTCTGATTTGCGGCTGATAGTCAAAGCACGCCACTCATCTGAAAGAAACATTCTCTTCAAATCCCACTTAGAATTCAAGAGGGATTGAAGAGATATGAAAGTAGTGGCAAATCGTGTAATAGCAGGCTGCACCAACTCCTTGTTGGTGAATGTTCTAATCAAATGAAGCACAGATGCATGATTATATATAAATTTTGTGATTCTCTTTGATTATTCTACAATCTCTTTGACAAAATCAATCTTTCCGATGTCCTCCAACATCAAATCAAGGCAATGTGCAGCACAAGGTGTCCAAAATATGCTCGGATACCTCTCCATAAGCATCTTGCCAGCAGAAACATAGTTTGCAGTGTTGTCCGTTATGATTTGGACAACATTTTGGGGCCCAACCTCCAGAATGAACACATCTAATAAATCACATAATAATCTTGCATCTTTGACATGTGCAGATGCATCAACAGATTTCATAAACATTGTCCCCTTGGGACAACTGACCAAGAAGTTAATAAGGGTCCTACCCCTTTGATCAGTCCAACCATCTGACATCACAATGCATCCTGTGACTTCCCATGATGCCCTTAACTCTTCCAATCTCTTGGTGCAGTCAGCTTTCTCATTTTGTAGAATGCGCCCTCTAAGGTCATTATATGAAGGGGCTTTGTATCCTGGGCCAACAACAACGATAGCATCAATCATAGCCTGATAAAATGGATTGTTCCTGGCAACATTGAAAGGAATATCACTCCAAAGAAACAGTTTGCCCAACAACTTATCAGCTTCTTCTTTCTCCTTTTTTTTAATAAGGGAGGAGATAGATGGCTATGCCTCGTGAGTGGTTCTAGGAGCAAAAAATGAGGAGGCAGCTACGGGGCTTGCTGTAGAAGAGGCTGATGCTGAAGAGCCACTACCACTCTCACGGTCAACTCCAAACCCTGATATTTGACTCTTCAGAGCTGCTTTGCTGAGTTTAGTGGTTTCTAGTTCTCCCAATGAGTTCATGGCTCTTCTGATTATTTTTGGATTGGTGTTTGTGCAAGGGCCTACTTCATGCCCAGGAATTTGTGCCAGGTGGTAATTCAACCTGTATACCCCCCGTGTCATGTGATGACCACATAATTTGCAAGTCAAGTTTGATCAGTCAAACCCCTGATCAGGTTCACCAAATTCCCATAAAGGATCTAATTTCCTTGGCATGTTGGAAACTTTGAACTTTGAACGTTGAAATCTGAACCTAGGGCACAAGAAAAATTGCAAGTTAAAAAATAAAATAAAATAAATTACAATTTTACATACAACATTTTGATTTTTTTCACCAAAAAAAACCCTCAACTCAATGCAAAAATAATGGGAAAAAATACATGTTGAAACACAAGCAAAAATAATGGGAAGAAACTAAGAGCACAAGAAGAAATATAAAAAACAAAATTTAACAAACAATTTTTTGCATTTTTGACCAAAATAAACCCTATCTTCTCAATAAAACAAAAACAAAAACAAAAAAACACAACCAAATGCAATTACAAATGATGAAAAATACATGGGTAATAGAAACCCATGGAAGAACAAGAAAAAACAAAAAAAATGGGTCAAATTTGATGCCCATACCTGGAAAAAACGTTTTGCCGGAGACACTTGGTCCAAATTCGATTTTTGTTTGCTTGGCTTGCAAGAAATTCTTCACTTTTGTCCAATCTTGGGCTTGTAGATCACATATCTCCCTCCTTGGCTCTCCTCCTTCACTCCTTAGCTCTCATAACCAAACCTGTCCATGTGAAAATGAAAAAAAAAAACATCAAAATCGCATTATAACCACATTGTTTTAGCATGCCACGATTTTTTCCGATCGAATCGCAATTTTTTGGAAAAAATCGCGATTTTTTGGCGATCGGCGATTTTTTCAAAAAATGGGGAAAACATCGCCGATAAAATCGCCGGCCGGAAAAAATCGCGATGTTTGCAATCTTGCCTTGTATGCTTTCCTTCGGCACAACCCTGACATACACCTTCATGATCATCTTTACAATCAGGCATCCCTGTCACCACCTTCCTTGCTTTGAGAAGGGATTTGAAATGAAGGTGTGCAAACCTCCGGTGCCATAGCTTGGATTGAAGAGTTGTGTCACATGTCATGGCCCCCAGCGAACTTCCTCCAACCCGATAGAGTGTATCAACTCTAAAACCAAGAGTGAACGCTTCTTTAAAGTTCCTCTTCCAAATGTGTACCTTTCCATCGATAAATGCCACCTTGAATCCTTTGTCTTCCATTGTCGAGATAGACACTAGATTCTTCTTCAAGTCAGGTACGTACAACACATCTTGCAAGTGGAGGACTTGACCTTGATTTAGATGAAAGGTCACAGTCCCTGTCCCTTTCACGGGATAGGTGGCATTGTCTCCAAGGATAATTTCCAAATCAGTATCCTTTTCAATCAAATTAGAGAGGGCTTCCTTATATCGAGTGAAGTGCCTTGAGGCACCACTATCAATCAACCAATTGTCCAGCGTATCGAAAGGAGATGCAACAGAGAGGACAGATATAAGAATATATTCATTTTTCCTATCAACAACATTAGATTCATCATACCTGGAATTCCTTGACCTCTTGAAAGGTTGCCCATTTCCACTTCGATTAGAGGGAGCCTTCCTCTTTCCTTTGAACATGTTGGTCCTTTGATTTCCATTCCCCCTAAAGTTGTTGTTTTCATCATCTCTAGGAGAGTCCCTTCTATTGGGGCACGCTCTTGCATAGTGACCAAACTTGTTACAAGTGTAAACCACCATTGTTCCTCTTCTTTGCATGAGCGGTGAAGGCAGTAGGGTCACCTCCATTCCCATTAGAGGGATGGTCTCTCTCCATCATCCTTGTCTCCTCTTGAGTGCATCTCGTTAACAATTCATCAAAATCAAGAATCACATTATTATTAAGAATCGTAGTATTAAATACATACCAATCTCGAGGGAGTCCTCCAAGAGCAATGAGAACAAGCTCTCGATCAGTTATTTCTTCTCCAATAGCTAAGAGATCATTCTTGATTTTTGTGAGCCTCATAGAATAGGATTGGATGGATTCTTCTTTGCCCTTCTTGATATTCTTTAACTTGTTCTTGAAAAAGAGAACTTGATTAGCATTGCTAGCCGTGAACATGCTAACCAACTTATCATACATCTCTTTGGATGTGCCCAGCTCGAAGATATAAGCAACCAAGTGCTTATGAATAGAATCCCTGATGATCTTCTTCGCCTTGACTTCCCCTTTCTTGTACTTTGTCTTAGTGGCAGCCGGTGCATTTGATCGAGGCTCATGGATCTTCCCCTGCAAATAATCCATAACGTCTTGGTCTTCCAATGTCAAATCCAAAGACATTTTCCAAGCATGATAATCAGACTTGTCAGTCAACTTATCATCAGATTTGAAACCCTTGCATGATGAGGAGGCCATTGATCCCGATCCTTGATTTTTCAACTTCTTCTGTGATTGATTTTCACAATTTCTTGGCCTTTGTCTTCACCTCAGCTCTGATTATGTGTTAATTTTAGATAACCATGGTATGTTTTATGCTTAATGCAGTTTACTTCAATCTTTCTTATAGGCCCAAATCAAATTAGCAATCATATAAACATGAAAGTAAATGTTGATAGAACCTAATAATAGATCGACAGAAGACAAGCCAATATAATAAATCAGAATTTTTAATTCTTCTTGTTCAACAAAGATAGAGAGAAATGTTTGTTACAGTAGTCAACAGGATGCCCTAGCCAGTAAAAACTTTTGCTCGTCAAACCAACTCCTCCAACCTCCAAGAGGTTCAGTCAAACACATACAAGATCGGCCTTCCTTCAATGTCACGCACACCTCAAAATCAACTCCCAAAATAGTCAACGCAAGTCAAATTCCTGCGGTCAAAACCAGTCAACGCTACGGTCAAAAGGTTGTAGTCAAAGTCAACATTCTGCCTCGATTTTTGTGCCCTCCAATGCGGCCTCCAAAAATCAGAATTTTTGTCCTCAAATCGCAGTCAAACAAGGAAGGTTGACCGAAGGTCAACGTTGGTCAACATTGTCTAGAAAGACATAAAAGCAATCCGCAGATTTTCGGCATCCAGATTCACACGTGGGAGAGAGAAAAGCCTCTTAGCTGTACGAACCAATCAAGTGATGAGGAATGTGTGTGATGAGTTGATGATCAAGTCTCTCCAATTTATATCCATCAATGAGGGTGTGTAACACATCTATTGGGACTTATTCCTTGTAAATGTACTCCCATTTCCTCCAAATTTTTAATAAAATGGCTCAGTTGTTGTTCTAAACTGTGTTGGGTGTTTTTGGTGCTTGTGTGTTAAAATTTTTGCGTTATTTTCTAGTTCATGCTTATGTTATTCACTACATAATTCCATTAGGAATATTACACTATAAGAAGCTTCTTATTATTTGTTGGATTCAACTGTGGTTGTTGATGTTTGCTCTTGGACATCATTTTCTATTGATAAGCAGAGAGTTGATATTTTCTTCTATGAGAAGCCACTTGTTATCTATTGGATTGTTTGCTTTTGTGAGAAACCCCAGCTAAAGCTAAATGAATAGTTGGATGTTGTTGTCTGCTGGGATTATCTAATTTTGCTCACTCTTTTGAGTGTTGTGGTAGCCGAGATGACATGGATGTTTCTGTTGCATGGCTGATTTGTGAAACAATTGTAGCTATTTGTTGGTACCGAAACCCAACATGATACAGATGCAGATTGATTGTAACCAACAGAAAGAGCATATCAAGTTGTTGCTTTAGCTTGGGATCTTTCATGTTTCCTTGAAAGAGTAGGAAGCAGGGATTTGTCACTCTCAATACAGCCGAGGCCAAGCATATTGCAGCTAGGATGACTAGTTGTGAGGCAATATGGGTGTGAAAGCTATTTACAGAGCTATCTGATCATGTACCAGATATGACCGTGATATACTATGACTATCAAGCGAGATCAGACCTTCATATCAAAGATATGGTACAAAGAGGAGCAGTGATGCTCTAGCACATCTTGACAGATGAGCAGGTTGCATACATTCTCACCAAGCCATTGTCGAATGCGAAGTTCTTGTTCTTCAGAGAGCAGCTTGGAGTGCAGGAGAATGTATCCCTCCCTAAGAGGGAACACTGTTGATCAAGAACACTGAGCATATGCTCTCCCCCAATCTCTCGACTAGCCATGGACTTGGTGAAGGGGGATTGAACAGCGAGGCTACTGGGTGTGAGGGTACTCCTTAAAGCCATGGAATTGGCTGAGTACATGCCCTAGTACGCATCCTACCCGTAAGTCACCTTTGTGTCTTTATTGACCAAAGGGCCATGGACTTGGTTAAGCTTGTTGGGATTGCCACCCATCTAGCCATTGGGTGAGGAGACTGTGTGTGTGATCTTTACCAAAGTCGGACGCCACTACCATGGAGTTGGTTAGGGTAAATTGATCTCCCCTAAGTGTTGGATCCACTTGATTAATGAGGATCAAGTTGGGCGAGGGTCAATCAGTGGGCATAGGGTGTGTGATCTTTACCAAGGTCATTTATGACTCCCATGGACTTGGTTGTGGTAAATCGATCTCCCCTATTGTCATTGTGATCAATCTTCCGAGATGAGGTGAGATGAGATGATGATGCAGCTATCAGCTTTCCTTATGTTGAGACATGTACATCTGAGATGAAATCTATGATATACTATTTTAGGTCATGGAGTTTGACCTAGAGACCAGTAGGGTGTGTGATCTTTACCAAGGTCAAACATGACTGCCATGGACTTGGTTGTGGTAAATTGATCTCCCCTATCAGTCGTTGTGGATCAAGACATCATTATTCATCCAAGATGAGATCTATGGAGCAGCCAAAAGAATTCCTCTACTAGCTGAGAGGGAGCATTGAAATTGGATTGTGATGTTATCTACTTTCCTTATGATGATGGCGAATGGAAATACCTCCCTGGCTAAGAGGGAGTTTTGAAAATTGTAGCCATGGTCGGCATTTCCATAAATGAAAAAAAAAAAATTAATTGCAAATTTAAGTTTATAATTTTCCCTCCTAAATATTCAAGTCGGCCTTGAATTGTTTAGATCAGTTGAGCCCTACGAGACACCCATAAAAGTCTATATAAAGAATTCTTTCCTCCTATTTTTGGATCATTGAATTTGTCTTGTGCATCTCTGATTCAGCGAATTTCAGAAGGAGAAAGGAGGGCCGAAATTTCAGGAGGGGGGTTTTCAGAATTCATCTTGTTGTTGGGTATTGGTTTGGTTATTCTTTTGATGTTGCTTCTGATGTACTGATGTATTATGAACTCTCTCTCTCTCTCTCTCTCTGTCTCATGTTTGGGTTTTCGCTTGTGGGTTTTGCCTTGGCCTCAGGCCTAACTACTGTATCTCTTGTCTCATGATTTCTTGGTGTTTCTACTGTGAGTTTTCTTTTGCTCGTTCATGCTCATGAATGAATTTTCTTATAACTGTTTCATGATGAGTTAACAATGATTGTTTTATCTGAATAAGAAAATTGTTCTAGCATTGCCCTTGAAAAATTAACAACTATATGAGTCCCATGCAGGATATTTCTCCTAAATTACGAAGTCAAATAGTGACAATTATTGAATATGTACTTTATTATATTGTACTCGATAAAATGATCTCCATTGTACTCGATAAAATGATCTCCAAATTTATTAATAATTGTATGAAGTACCTTGAACCTCTAAAATCTATTTAGTAAAACTAGCATTATGATTAGATGTGAGCTAACCTAAGTTTTATTAAAAATTTAAACCGACCTACATGAGCCCTCTGCAAGATATTTCTACTCATTGAAGTGCTTGTAGAGGCTTTAAAGTTTACCCATACTCCACTTGCATGATGCTCCCATACCAACATGATTCAGGGATGGAAAATAATATTTCTATGATCAATTTTTTAGTTTTTCAATAATTTGGTGCTCTTGAGTCTTTACCCTGACCTGTAATACAGTTCCTCCAAAAATTAGCATTCTAAGGTTAGAGATAGTTGCTTATTTAAAGCAAAAAAATGATCCAAAATAATGCCACAAACCTTTCACATTCTCAACAAAAGGAGTCTCAAACATCCATCATCAAAAACTTTAAATCATTCAAATCATTCTATGAATGGACTGGACATTGGATATTCTGAGGCTCTATGTAACAGGTTACAACATAGATACATACCCAATTACCAGACAGAAATATGAAATATCCAAATGTAAAATGATAATCCTTTAATTTCCAAAAACTATGACATTGAAATCTCAAACTACTAACCTCTAACGTGTGAGCTATGTGTCCAATTGCTTCAGTGACCGCATAAAAAATCAACATAAGGGTCAAGACAGAACATAGTCAATGAGAATGCCAATGAATCTGGTCACTTTCCCCCCTCAATAGCAACTAGAAGTTGACAGTTGTCTAGAACATACCGCAAAGAAAAACTCAAAAAAAGAAATTCCAATTAATTATAAACCTTACCCGTTACAGTAGCCTTCCTATCAAGTGATTCATACACAGCTACTACATAGTCTTTGTAGAAAGAGACAATTCCTGAATAGAAATACATGTAATATTATCCAAAAAAACATTTCAAAAATCCAAGCAGAGATCACCTTTCAGAAAACTGTAAAATGCATTAACATTATTGCAGTTATCACAGAAACTGAACTAACTTCTGTCTTTCTAGTCCAGCAATGCATTGCACAAATATGTTACAACAAGAAAGGGGGGAACAAAACCTGGATTTCCTGGAATGAATAAAACTTGAAGGGATGGTTTTTCTGCACGAAGCTCGAGTATCTCAGTCACGTGCCTGCATTTACAATCTTGATATAACACCATGGAATTGAAGATACAAGTGAAGGCCCAATGCATTTTAGTAAAAGCTGAATTTCGAACCTAACAAATGAATGTCGATACTGATACAAAATCCAATATTATAAAGAAAACAATTTCCATACCCATAAATGTTATGCAAACGCGGATTGGCATGCAGATTATTTCTATCTGTTTCCAACACTTTCTCCATCTGATCAGCAGCAGCTTTCAGAAAACCTTTGCTATGGACAATGCACAGCCATCACTGCTGATTAAAACAATCTATCAAAAATGTTCACCACTGAAGATACATCTATAACCTTCACTAAAGTCAAACAAATGGAATAGTACGTGACAAACAAGGACTTACAAGCCGGCACCATACCCAAAGCTAATACTAGTTGATAAATTTGAATGATTGGAATATTTGGAAGAATCATTGTATGTAATGTCCCTTTACTAGTATCAGCCAACTTATACTACTGTAATGTCCCCTTACTAGTACGAGCCAATAATTCTTAAAAACACGATTTGAACCAATAATTCTTAAAATCACGCTTTGAAGCATTTTAAGACAATTTATGTGAAACATTTCGTCAAACATATTGTACGCAAACAAAAAGGACTACTATGGTATAGACATTTCTTCGAACATTTAACCTGCAAATAAATATGAAAACCTCATTTACAAATATCACAGTAAAACTCCAAATAACTCAACCAATATTTATTTTTCATATTACATGCCAAGTTATTTCCTTTCTTAGCTGCAAAATATAATGCGTTTGGAACCTGTAAGATACTACAGCAGCAAAATGGAGTTGAATAGATGGCTAAGCAAAGCACTACATTGAAGGTATTAACTCGATCCCTCCACAAGATAAATTCAGATAATGCAATAACTTGCCCTCTACACAAATGAATTCAGTAGTTGCAATAACTCGGTTTCCACAGTTGGAGGCAGCTAGGACACAGGAGCAGGTTTACTCCATCAGCAGGTTCAGGAGCCTTCAAAGAGGGTTTTATGGGGTTTTGGGGAGTTTTTTTTGGGATTTGATGGCATTCCGACATCTTTTGGAAAACAACGTTATTATTGTGCCTAACTCTATTAATTACAGTTAAGGTGGCATTTGGAGAGAGGAATATTTGATGGAACATCTTAGTATAATCGCTAGTTGGATTCGAAACAAAAAAAATCTACAAAATGAGATGGTTAGTGGAGATTTTCAGTGGGGCATAATGGCCAATTTACCATTTTCCCACATTAAAAAAAATATGTCAATGATCAATATAATAATAAAATAAGAGTTTATAGAGGTCCATCAGATCTTTTTTCCATATATACAATTAATGAACCATATGTTAATAGACAGGCCACTACTTTATGACCACGCCCATTAGCACAAGGACAATGGTATATTGGGATTTATACATTGTCAAGCACTAAATCTCACCACCAATATGAGATAAAAAGAAAATATATATATATTTTAAAGTCATAAAAACTATTCCAAAATTCCAAACATGGCATATCCAATTGCTTATTAACATGCTTAATATTATTTGTTTAATAATCACACACTGTAACTACACAACACGTTCCATAAAAGAGGTGGAAGGTCAAGCAAGCACTCATACTCATCACACACGCAATTAACTATATGTGGACCATATTTCTGTGCACACACCCATTGGCATAAAGATCCTAATGTGTTGTGATTTATATGTTGTCATGGGCCAGACGTAAAAACTAATACGGGATAGCACGCGAGAGGAGGGAAGAGGAAAGTTAAATTTACTATTTAACTATATGTGGACCATATTTCTGTGCACACACCCATTGGCATAAAGATCCTAATGTGTTGTGATTTATATGTTGTCATGGACCAGACGTAAAAACTAATACGGGATACCACGCGAGAGGAGGGGAGAGGAAAGTTAAATTTACTATTTGTTATCATATTTAGCATTCAATGATTATTATTCATACACATTACTCTCTCAACACATTTCATAGAGGAAGGGAGGCTAAGCAAACCATACATATTCATCTTGCAACTAATCAACCATTATATTGGTAGGGGTACTGCCTCCGTGAACACCAAACAACAACAACATAATAAGTAACATAATTTTTATTATAGTGTGTGGAGACATATCTATTGTTATGGGCCAAACCACACAACCAGCTGAGAGTAAACTAACCCAGAATAAACTATACAATTGCTTCTGTGTGAATTAAAAGTTGTGGATTATCCTAAGTGCCATTGCTCTTTTCGTCCCTGTCTATCAAGAACATAATATGAATGGATTAAATGTATTTCTTAAATTTCAGCTTTTAACAAAGTGAGACTAGATCACAAAGCTATATCGCGAATTGCATTGGTGCACTGGGAATTTCGTGCAACATTATAGAGGAGTTTTCCCTCGACTTTTCCAATAACTTCATTGAATAACGTTTCGGTTTTCCTTTGGCAATTTTTACATCTTATGCATTGGGGTTATGGCAAACAAAATAATGCAATTCGAATCTATTATATGTCCACTATATGAGGTGAGTCTGTGAATTTTTCGAATCTATTATATGTCCACTATATGAGGTGAGTGTGTGAATTTTTCTGTGTATTCCTTTGGCAATGTAATGTATTTACATTGCCCTTTCTTCATATTGGATAAACGAGAAACTCTATTATTGTATGTACACATCCTAACACTGAATAGATTATAAATCTCCTTGTAACCCTAGATAACGGTGCACTGCAGCTTCCAAAATAAGATTTCACAGTTTGAAGGCTGAAGGAAATGAGATATGACATGACAAAATGTCGCAAATAAATTTAAATTATACCTCGCCTTTGGAGAGCAATACGATACTGACGGAATACAATGCAGATCAAATGATCGTATCTTAAAAAAGCGAGGGGCCGCCACTAACATTTCGACAGTATTCGATCCTCCCCCAACGACGGCCGCAATGATTTAACAAATATAAAAGCAGGCATCCAAAAGCTTGTCCATGTTACCAGGCATGACAAAAGAGCCCACCCACAAAGCATTCGCCGTATAAAAGTTAAAATAGGTTGACTTTGATCTGGTTTATTGTGTGAGGGGTGTGTTGTGTTTTGAAGATAAGGTGTTTGGTACATTTATGAAGGGTTATAGTGTTTCAAAATTTATAAGGGGGTATTGTGCATTTATGACGGATTATAGTGTTTTAGAACTTAGTTATGTTTTCATGTGTTTTGGTACATTTATGGAGGGTTATAGTGTTTCAAAATTCATAAGGGGTATTGTGCATTTATGAAGGATTATAGTGTTTTAGAACTTAGTTATGTTCTCATGTGTTAAAGAGTGGTGTAGTGTGTTAAAGAGTGGTGTGTTCTAGGCATAGTGTGTTTGGGTGGTTATATTAAAAGTCATATGGGTTAAATGTCATAGTGTATTAAAATAGGGGTTAGTGTGTTCAGGTTTAAGGAGTATGGTGTGTTTAAGGCACGGTGATCAAGTGTAATAGTGCATTTATGAAGGGTCATAGTGTCTCAAGGGTTGGTTTTGTTATCATGTATTTTGGGGCTTGACTATGTTAGAGAGTGGTGTGTTCAACCACAAAGCATTTACCCTATAAAAATTATGATAGGGGTCTGAGGGGTGTGATGTGTTTGCAAGCACAGTAGTCAACGTACATAAGGGTTAAGTGCATTTATGAAGGGTCACAGTGTTTCAGGGGTTATGTTATCGTGTGTTTTGGGACTTCACTATGTTAGAGACTTGTGTGTACAAGGTCATAGTGTGTTAGGGATGATTATATCAAAATTCATGAGGATTAAAGGTCATAGTGTATTAAAGGGGTTAGTGTGTTCATGGTCATAATGTTTTTTTAATTAACCATGAAGGGTTTATAGTGGGAGTCACTTGCGGATCGCCAGAATGGCTTGCACAATAAACCCTTACTAGCACCAATAGCCCATAAGCCATCACTAGTTAGGTAACTTATGATTTAGCAAGGTCACTAGTTAGGTATCTTATTATTTATCAAGGTCACTAGTTAGTTAACTTATGATTTAGCAAGGTCACTAGTTAGGTAACTTATGATTTAGCAAGGATTGAGACATCTGAAGACATACCTGTGGGGGTATTGCACCTAAGGGTTGCCTACTTTTCTAGCTTCATCACAACAGGCCAAATGTCACATTCAGGACTCAAACATAGGTAAGGAGAGTATGGAACCTACTTTCCAACCACTACAGTTACTGCCCCTTGTGATAATAATGTTAAATGGTTAGTAGTCATAAGGGTTAAGGGTCATAATATATTGGAACATTAATGGGTTAGGGGATACAATGTAAGGATTATAAGTATAGTGTGTATGGGATCATACTAGTTATGGGTCTTATTATTTCAAGTGGTTTGTGTGTTGAGGTGTTATAGTGTGTGTTTATGTTATATGGGCTAGTATGCTTAGGGGTTATAGTGTATTAAGCTATGATTGTGTCAAACTTCATGGGGTTAAGCAATATATGTTGCTTGAGGTGATAATGGTTAAGGGTTGAAGTTTGTTAAGGGGTTAGTGTGATACATCACAGTGTCTAGAGTAGAGTAGTTAGTTGTTATAGTGTACAAGAAGGTTAGAGTGTTAAATGATTAATGTGGAAGGAATCGCAATGTGTTTGGGGATGTATCATGTCAAGGGTCATAATGGTTGTAGTTCAATGTATGTTAGGGAGTGATTGTATCAAGGTTAAGAGATATAATGTGTCTAAGGTCATAATCAATCACAGAAAATGTGTGTTAATGTGTTAGTATTTTAGGGGGTAATTGAGTTAGAGGTCATTATATGTTAAGGGGTTAGTATGTTGGGACCCATGTGGCTTAGTGAGGATAGTTGTTTATATTTACAATGAATAAGGGTTAAAATGTGTTTTGGGTCATAGTGTGCCAAGGGATGATTGAGTCAAGGGTCATAGGGAAGAGGGGTATAATTTGTTTGAGGCTCTCTGATTATTTGTTAGATTATATTAGGAGGTTATGGTGTTCTGTGTCATAGCGTGGTAGGAGGTAATTTCATCAATGGTCATGGTTTATTAAGGTGTTAGCGGGCTAGGGTGCTAGTTAGTGGGTTATGAGGATAGGGTTCAGGGTTAATGGACGTAATCAATTAGAATATTCATGGGTTTCTAGGTCAACTATATTGATCAACCATTGTCTACATGGTTAATGATGAAAAATGGGTTATTAGGTTCAACACAAAAGGAGGTTGGTAGATTAAGAGATTCAAGATTAATGGGTTAATGTTGTTGATATGGTCAAAAATTTTAATATAACCAAACATGGTCAGTGTGGTCAATATAGTTAAGAAGGTAAACCATGGTCGATATAGTAAAAAAAAAAATAACTACAACAAAGGGTTAATAGCTGGTGGTGCTAGTCTATCACGACTTATATTGACTAATAATTAACATATGTCGACATGGGCTAATAGGTTAGGAGGCTAGTAGATTAGGAGATTAAGGGTTTATAGGTCATTGTGATTAATATGTCTAAATATGGTTATTGTGGTCAATACGGTCAACCATGGTTTAAATAGAAAAAATTGTATTTTTTGATACTTCTCATTTCCATGGAGGAAATATGTGTTAGTTTTTTGGAATTATACTTTGTGTTTGATATTAATAATTTGCCATTTTAGACAACTAAGCAAGTATCCATCATCAAGGATAGAACATGATTTACTTGACTTCACCAATAAATGTTTTGATGGGAACAAATAAATATATATTCCTTCAAAGTCTAAGGTGTCAAAACACTTAGGAACTCATGATTTAGACCAAAAATAAACTTCAATAAATCTTTTATATGAGCACTATTTTTTAAATAAACTTATACAACCTTGAGAAAAGACTTAAGATAAACTTTACTAAAAACAAAGAAACCCAAATGAGAACACATATGAGACAGAGGGGACCTCTTTGTTGTTTTGGCGTTTGAATGACAAGTTTTCAAACCTCGCTACTTATTCATTTCTCTTTTAAATTATCATCACATTTCTCAATTTCCATTACTTCTCTTCTTTTTATTATGTTCAATCATCACAATTAATTTTCTTTTTTCAATACATATATGTACTTAATTATGTCATGATGTTTTGGTAGTGTAGACCTCTCCTCCTGGTATAAGTAATATCAACATCATGCTCTTTAAGACTTACCTATATCAAATGGTCAATTTCCCCACTATATTAAGTCTACTCTTTTTCATTTTTCAAGCGTTGTTTTCCGTCTAATTTATTGTAGAATATAAAAGTTTTCTAATGGTGGTGAGATGTGTGAATGAGACCTTAATTTGTTTCATATTAACATTTAATCAATAATCCATCACTAACACCACATATGTATAAGAGGTTCACTTTTGAACATATCATATCATTTTGTTGGCTATCAATGTGTAGAAAATCTCCAACGCGGCTATAATACCATGTAGAAATTATATAGAAACTCTATATCAATGGATTCATTCAGATCATGCAATGTACTAAAACAAGATATTGAATCCTTCTACAATATTTGCGGAATATAAATCACGATCACTCAATCACATGCAAGTAAGAGAAAGAAGTAAATCAATCGCACAACACAGGATTTTCCTGCGGAAGGCCCTGCTCAAAGCCCCTCCATCTTTATTGTATAATCAACCAAGCAATCATGAAACAATACAATGCATGTGTGCTCACCACAACCTCATACACTCTACCAATTGCTTCATACTGATCTAGGAAAAATTGGACCAATACATAGCCAATTTCATGCCCACCTTCAGCTTGCCTTGCTCACGCAATCCCTAGGCAAAATAATTCCTATTAAATAGGATAATCAATATTCCTCGACTGTGCAATCCCTATAGAGCCTTCCTCTGACTTTATAACCGCACCTGGGTAGTTTGCCAAAAATACAACTGATAGTTTACTTGTCTTTAACCTTTGTCTCAACTAGGTTGTCATCAGAATTGACATGCATGTAGCTATTAATAGTGAATCATCGGTTACTTGGCTTCCACTAGCTCATCAATCAGTTAGAGCTAGTTAAACTGATTTTAACTCAATTAATGTGATTTGACTAATCACACTCACACCAAACTAGTGCTACAACTGCAACTGGACCTTGTAAATAATACAATCACTCTACATGCCTATCCTTTGACCCTCAACTCAAAATTCTTGAGCTAACTAAGTCTATCACACTTAGTTAACTATTACACGTTGTTATGAGATAAGATTACAATTTACTTTTAATTTAATTAAGGATAATTATATCAAAAGCCTCACATGGTAACCATTTATGGGTGTCATTTTCTAGATTTTGTTTATGGATTCCAATTTCACTATTTCTTGTTGTAAATTTCAACACACTGAAGCCTTCTCTTGCTTTGAAAAAATAGCCTTTCTAACTAGAGAATTCTTCTAGCCATTTCCTTCAAGTACCATTCATAAATGTTGTAGTTCATAATCCTAATGTTCCTAAAGGCTCAAGTTGTGAGTTTATTTAACATGCCAACTTCTTGGGAAGATAATGATGCAATTTAGTATGCACATCCTTATCCATGTGATTCTTCTTCTGATGCACTTGATGGGCCAATAACCCATCTACTCTCTTAGAAATTAAATCACCTAAATGATAGCAATCAAATTTGGGGTTCTGAAAAAAATCAATTTTTTGTGGGTTATGGACCCATGACGTGGACTGAATGCGTCCATGGTAGCAATAAATTTTAACTCTGACCCCTCTCATGCATCTACTTTGTTTGTATCCAGATCACTGTTGCAGGATCTATACTTCAATTTGACTTGATTCAGACAATTCGGGGATCCAATAATACGCCAAGGGGCCTTAATAAGTAGGTATGCCCTGGTCTAAGAGTTTAAGACATTTTAACAATCTTTGTGACATTTGGGCCAAATGGTCGAACTTGATGCATGGCCCATGTCGATTCGGGATGTTTGGGGTTCAGGGGATTTCCCCATTTATGAAATCTAAAAGGGCCAAAGGCCCGAATTGGGTCCCACGTCTAAAGGATCTCATTATCTACGAATTATCCTAGAGGTTTTAACAGAAATTCTCATCCCACGACTCCACTCTAATTGTCTCAATGGATCACAATTGATCCTTACAATGATCAATGGAGGATCAATTCCACTATTGGAATCCATCGTTTCCTCGTGACTTGGGTCAAGCAATACTCACTCAGACTCACACATTCACATGGGGTTTGTACATAAAACTCAAAACACACAAAAATATACTAATGTCATTAAATTGAATATGGTTACACAGAAAGGCATGGGCCTGAGTTTTCTCGGTTGGTTCTACATTGTGTCTGGGATCTCTCTTTACAATTCCCAAAGGCTCCATACAAAAGAAATACAATATAGTGGATAATTTAAAATCTATGATCCCCTCAAAAAATGTCTAAGTACATGCTTAAAATAACAAAATAACCACCCTAACATCCTAGATATGTGTTCACAAGGAAATCACATCCTCCTCATCATGGTGCGCCTTCTCGAAGGTTTAATATTTCTACTTTGATTTTTTTTCTTTTTTTCTTTCTTTTTTGGGTGTGGGGGGAGGGGGGGGTTATGCTCCTACATCAGACTCCCAGGGTAGAAAATATTCATAATCTCTTGATTATGTGTCCTTATTGATGCTCCTCGTTCATCTTCAATCTTTGGTATTCTTTCTCCTCAAGTATCGTTGAGCTTCTCTGCATACTCAGTTGTGAGTTACAACCAAGCCTCCACTGACACCTCACCAAGCTTCTCTCCTCTAGATTGGTATTTTAGTATCGCAGGTTCACCTCCTCTGGAACATTTCAAGCTTCCTCTGCTCCTCTAGTTGTTGCACTTTGCTCACTTCTCTTGACAATTCTACCGACAATTGCAACTATGAAACTATCAACAACTTCTGCCCAACTGCAGTTGGAAGTTTTTCTCATCTTTCTCCAACAAGTAGGAAATATTTTTTCCTTTCTCTGATACCACCTGATAGCGACCAAATATGGGGTTCCAATAAAATCATTTTTTGTGGGTTACAGGCCCACGAATTGGATTGAACATGTCCATGGCAACAATAACATTTAACTCCAACCCCTCTTATGCATCTATTTCATTTGTATCTGGATCATTGTTACAGGATCTATACTTCGATTTGACTTGATTCGTACTATTTGAGGGTCTAATAATCTAATAGGCTCGAATATGTGGTTTCATCCCAGTCCGATATTTCAGGATGTCTAACAATCTTTGCGTTGTTTAGGGTGAATGGTTGGACTTGGTATAGGGCCAACACCGGTTTAGGTTGTTTGAGATGTTTAGGGTTTAAGGGATTTCCCCATTTTTGAAATCTAAAAGGGCCAAAGGTCGTAACTAGGTCCCACGCCAAAAGGATCTCGTTATCTATGAATTATCCTCAAGGTTTTCACTAGAATTCTCAATTTGCAATGCCACTCTAATTGTATTAACGGATCACCATTAATCCTTACAACAATCAATGGTGGACCTATTCCACTATTGGAATCCATCGATTCCTCGTGACTTAAGTCAAGAAATACTTTCTTAGACTCACACGTTCACATAGGGTTTGTACACATAACTCAAAACACACAAAAATATACTAATATCATTAAATCAAATTCGATTGCACACTAAGGCATGGGCCTTGTTAGGAATCTATAATTAGCAAGATTGGCAAATTCAAATCATAGAAACAACATCGTTTCAACCACTTTGGGATTCTAGGATCTAGCCCTCCTGAATCCGGAGAGGGATCTCTCCAATAAGTGCAAAGATGGATTTGTCTTTGAAGATTTATGGTAATGATGTTAGGCTAGTTATGAAGGCCGAGGGTTTGTTTTTTTTTTGGATGGTTGAGCATGATTATTATTTGAGGTGGAAATTCCTAAATGCAAAGAGTTTCAAAGGTGAGAAGTTGCAAGCAAATAGAACAAGCTTTGGCCAAGAAGATAGATAATTGCAGGTTTTAGTCCATTGGGCTATGGAGTCATAACAGGGCTTTAATTGAGCAACAACATCAAGAGTGATCCAAGGGGCAAGTCATCTATATCACAAGATTATTGAGATTAAAATGATGGAATGGAAACAATAAAGTGTTGGAGGGGGGAAACTGATAATAATTTCAACAAGGATTTATAGTCATTCCAAACAAGAAAATCCTCTTAAGTAACTGTTTAAAACCAACCAAGGCTAGGGCTAACCATAGACTTCTTGGGCAAGTTTGTATTAAAGCAGCTTAATTGACAAACAATTCAGTAATCCACATAATTACCTTCAGAAAGTATGAAAACACATAAGAGAAACAAAATGCAACTTAAGATCAGATAAGGTACTTTTAAACCTAGTTTGCTTTCAGCCAACACCAAGGGAAACTTTCAGAATCTACCTTTGGAGCAAGAAACTAGAAAACAGGGCTCACCATCACTTTTCTAGTCCAACTTTAATAAGAAAACAATGGAAATCACATTCAAGAACAATGTTTAAAGCAAACAGTAGGATGAGGGAACGCCAACATTCCTAACTGCTTAGACTGTATTGAATCATTCTTAAATAAACAAATTGGAGGAAAACATTGAGATAAAGCTTATCAGTCAGAGAAGGGTACTGGTGAATAGTAAATCCTAACTCTATGCTTGTTGTTCTTTATCAGTGAATAATGGACAATGAGGCATACATGAAAAGGGAAAACGAATAACAAAGAAAGAGGCACTTCACCAGTGACATAGACCAGGATCCCAAGGAACAACTTGTATATTGAAGTCAAACCAGTTACATCTTCAAGTCCAATGTTTCAGTTCAGCAATCATCTTCACTTCTCAGCCTAACTTATTAGATCGCAAACATAGCTCCAAGAGCTAGTGAACACTATTTACAAGTAGAAGTCTCAAACTCAAGTATATTTCAAAGTTCAACAACCAACATTTTCTCATCTTCTACAGCAGTATTTATAGAAGGATGAGGAGGTGGGAGAGGATAAAAGATCTCCCAGGGAAATTAATACAGACTAATGACTTCTCGGCTTTTGAGGGGCTCGATGAAGAAGCTTACATATGTGTCCTCTGTATTAAATGTTTTGCAATTAAGATTAAAGCTCGGTGGGAGATTTTGTTGACTTTTGAGGCTCTGTTTTATGTTAAAGTAACTCTGTTGATATTTTTGCATTAAGTTCTTTGGCAGAATTAAATCCTGGCTAGGCTGAGGCAAATATCTGATGTTGATCAATAACTCCGGCCTCTGTTTGAATGCTTGTGGCTACAGGCGTCACTGTGGTAGCTGAGAGGAATCAATTCGCCTCTGTTGAGGCGGTGGAGGCCTTTCTGTCCGTTAAAAACTTATGATTTTCTTTTAACTGTGTTTTAATTTGGAGGATTAGGCTTTTGATAATCATTCTTAGCCGTAATCCCCCCAAATTTTTCTTCCATCTTCTGTTTTGGTACATTTTGTCTTCGACACTGATACTCTTTGATTATGATTTCATTCACTGTGTCTTGTTGATGTGCAGGCTGCGCAGGGCTCATATGGCATTAATGCCTCATGAAACATTGACAAGACATGGAGTAGAGCCCCGTGGATGGTTCCCTTTGATGAATCGAAGGCATGAGAATCGTCATTCCCAGCCTTCGGCTTTTCCTTCATTATAATGGACAAAACCATTAATCACCTGCAAAACACGAAACTAATTAAGAAATCCTGCGTTTTTGGGTTTTACTGCTGCAGAGGGTGAGGGGAGGAGCGTAGTCGTTGGATGGAAACATCCAACGATTGAGATTAGTTAAGAGAAGGCTAATAAGGAGAGTAGAGGGAGAGAATACGTCAGATCCGTTGATCGCGCAGAGATCGACGGTCGGGAGCGATCCGGGACATATAATAGAGAAATGGTGAAAATACAAAGGAATAAGGTTAAAAACCTTTGTTCGGAGGAAAATAAGGTTTAAATTGAAGTTGGGGGTTCAGGATGATCATGGGTCGTTGGATGAGATCGGCCCACAAGATCAACGGTGGAGAATAAATCGGGAATCAGCGATCGGAGGGAGGCAAAGTAAAGTAATTAGACGCACCCGATGGAAAACTCCGATGCGATTAGATGAAGACCGTCGATCTGCAGATCAGATCGACGGCGGGAGATGCATCGGGAGATCGCAATCGGCAGGGCAATGAACTTGGAGTGCGACGGAGCGATTGAGCGCTGGCCGTTGATATGAGGATCAAATCAACGGTGGGGAGTGAATCGGAGGGATGTCAATCGGAGGGGGAGAAAAGTAAAGGCGCCTGACGAAAAATTTGCGATGCGATAATGCGCGGGGAAGGCCGATGTGATTTGCGTGATCGGGTAAGGCCGATGCGATTGCGCAATTAGACCATCACAATCGGATTTTTTTGTTTAACTCTAAAAGACTTGCATTTGTCTGAAAGTTCCGATGCGATAAGCGCTCGATGGGTCTAGAGCTTGGTTCTTAGGGTGTGGGCACATGTGGGGAAGTGATTTAGGACTTAGTCCAAGGGGGCGTAAGTCTGTAATAAAAAATGGTTTTCTTTATAGATTTTCAATGGTTTTCAAAGGACTTTGAGGGTTTTGATAAGGCAAAGAAAGAGTCTTAATCCTTATCAAAGGGGTTTTGATGGAAGGGATGAGGTGAGAATATGAAAATGAAGGATTTTTATGGAGAAATAAAGGGGTAAAAAATGGGGTTTTTTGTAGCAGTATTTTCTCATGAAATCAGTAGAATTTCAGAGTGTGAGTGAAGATTTGGACAGAGGCATGAGGCCTTTCAAGAGTCTTTAAGAAATAACATCTTTTTAGCAATAAAAACTTGTTTCTTGAAGACTCCAAAAATGTTTTAGCCAACATTTGATATAGCAAATTTTATAATTGGCTAACAGGCCTGATCGTTCTCGGCCGATTTTACATTGTATCTAGCCTCTCTATTTACAACACCCAAAAGATCCACTTAAAAGAAATATGATATCATGGATCAATTCAGATCTGCAATCCCCTCAAAAAAGTTCTAATTACATGCTTAAAATAACAAAATAACCACCCCCATCATCTTAGATAGGTGTTCATGAGGAACTCACATCCACCTTGCCATAATGCGCCTTCTGGAAGGTTCAAGATTTTGACTTTGATTTGGGGGGTGTTTATGCTCTTGCATCAATAGAAATGGAAGGTTGTTTTTCTCTTCATTCTCCATTGTTAACTTTATATGATTATACTAGATGTTTAAATGTCACAAGAATTCATTCAAAATCCCCTTTCCATGTGGCCAAATTATAGTTTTGGCATAAATAAATCATTTCCTAATGTTTCAACTTTAGAGGGTAGGTGTTGATGGCAATTTGTGCAAGTATTTCATGTATAAAAACACCACGATAGGGAAGAGAGGAAGTCTCATTGGAATATGTTTGTTTACTTATATATATCAACACAAAGATCAAAATAGATTTTAACCAAGAGAATGGTTTCTAGAGCAATGACATGCTTTATTATCTTAATAACTTCATCCATTGGAACAATCATGAATACAGAGATGGTGCTAAAACTAACCAAAAGTATCTCTATCATGGTCGACAATAGTTAACCATGATCAAGAGTTTTTTCAATAATGATGTGAGTTGAATTATGATAACTTGTGTTCATTGATATGTAACATTAGTCAACACATGTACATATTGATTAAGAAGTTAGTAGGCTAGGAAATTAAGAGTCAGTGGGTCAATGCAATCAATATGGTAAATCATGGTCAATACTGCCAAATATAGTCAATGTGGTCAATATAGTCAAGATGATTAACCATGGTATATAGGGTCAACAATCATTACTACGATTAAGGGTTAATGGCTAATTTTCACAATTGAATTATGGTGATTTTTGCTGGCTAATAGTCATCATTTATTAATGTATGAAAACATGGGTTAGTATGTTAAGAGGCTAGTAGATTACAAGATTGAAGTTCAGTGGCTTAGTGTAGTCAATATGTCCAAATATAGTCAATGCAATCAAGATGATAAACTATAGTCAATAGGTAAATAGTGGTTCACCATGATTGAGGGTTAAGGTCTAGTGATTCGTGTTGAATTATGATGAATCGTGTTGATTAATAGTTAACATTAATTATATGTAAATATGGCTTAGTTGGTTAGGATGAGGAGGTTAGTAGATTATGGGATTAATGGGCAATGGGTCTATGTGTTCAATGATGATCAATATGGAAAAAAATTGTCATTATTTGTTAAGAGTTATGGTATATTGAAGGGTTAGTGTGTATTAGGGTCGTAATGTTCAATGCTCTTATTTTAAGGGATTAAAATTTCGTTCTAGGGATTAAGTGTGTCAAGTAATGTTTATGTTAAAAGTCATAGAGGTTAGGGAGTATAGTTTTTTTGTGGATGATAATTCTTAAGGGCTATAAGTGTTAATGGGTTGGTGTGCTAGAGGCCATAATGTGTCTTGGGTTAATTTAGTTAGTAATTATGCCATATTAGGAGGTTAGTATGTTTAGGGTTACTATTTAAGGGGCCAAAGTGTGTTTGCAGCTACAACATGTCTAAGGTCATAATGATTGTGGGTTATAGTGTGTTAGGGGGTGATTGTATAAAAGGGGTATTAATTTGGTAGGTGGTGATTATGTCAAGGATCATAAGGGTTAGTGTGTGAATTGCGTGTGTGATCATAATTGTTAACATTCAATCTATGTTAATAGGTTAATATGTCAAGAGATGATTGCATTTGAGGTCATAATATGTGAGGGGTCATAAGGTTAGTGTATCTACTATGTATGCTCTTAGTGGTTAGGGATAAAATTGTGGGTTGGGATTAGGTTGTTAAAAGGTAGTGTGTGTTATGAGGTGAATGTGTCAAGAGTCATAAGGATTGGGGAGTATATTATGACTATTTTCACAATGATTTGGGGTTATCCTTTTTTCCATTGAAAAAATCCACTCGCTTTATTTATAAAAAGAGTACTTATAAAAAAATTATCATCATTTGACATTATATGAATCAAGCATATTCTTTAGTGAATGCGAGCTTCATGCAACCTATTCATAAACATGAATCCACTTTTTCCTCCCTAACATGTGAGAATCGATCAAATTTTCAAGTAATTATAGATCTTCATACACATAATATTCTTCATAAACACAGAAGAGAACTCCATGGACCAATACCGCAATCTCTAATACTACATGTTTAGTTTAATATTTAGCAACAAATGTAGTCAAACATATATCAAGCAAGGGAGACTGAGATTTTTAAGAGGGGAAATAAGGATTAACACCTATTTATGATATATGATAAATACATTGTAATGTGTCAATGAAATAGACCATGCATAAAAGTCCACATATGAATCAAAGATGAGGAAAATGAGAGAAGTCAGAATCACGCTAGGAAATGAATGTAGACATTGTTAGAGATAGTTTTGGATGGAGATATTATTAGAGGTGGCAATGGAAATGTCTGAATTGAATATCTCATTATGACATATTGTTATGGTCACTTTATGTAAGGACACATGTTATACAATAGAAACACACATGAGTAATGAATGATTGAGTACATTTTCCCCTTCATGGGTTTCTTGAATGTAAACTCCCAATGCTTCTTATTTAATATACATTAGAATGTATTTGTTGCTAAATCTTAGAGCCAACAAAAATGTCACTGTCTATAAATATAACAAATTGTTTGAAAATGATAATTTGGATTGTGTGGAAAAACTTTAACGATTTATATTAGCCATAGTTTTTACATGTGTAAGGATTCCATGGCTTGGTTTCTATGGTATGATTTTCAAGGCATACATGGACATGCATCATAATCGTGAACTTTTCCTTGGTCATGTTACTTAAAAACGTGACCTAGAGGCTAGTTCTTTCACAATGTGACACTAAGAGTCATGGTTGATGTCAAGGAAGTTAGAATTAAATAATTTCAGATAGTGAATATCACACGAATATATTTTCATTGGTCATGTATTTTTGCTCTAGTTGACAATGTAGTTGTCGATCCCTCAATGACCCGTAAATTATAATCAAAACTTGGGGCCCATCTTTCTCATTCATGTTTGGATATGCTTTCTTCTTTTGGATTTACAATGACCCTAATTCCTCATTACCTTACATCTTAATCATTATTTTAGATGGTTGAGTCAAATGAGCCCTTATGTTTTCCTTACATGATTTTGACTTGGCTTTTTTCCTTCCTTGAATTTTATTCCTCAATTGAATTTCTTTCTTTCCTTCCCATTTTTTTTTACTAGAGGAATCAACAACTAGGCTAGTTTCATACTTGCATGAAACATGGTTGATTTTGATTGCTACCACTATAAATTTTAGGTTCCTACATACAACCACTTGATGAAAACCAATATCGCAACAAGAATGTTGCAACTCCCAAGGCTACAAACTTTAATTTATCAATCCAATATTCGTACAAAATTAAGAGGTGACAATGTTGTATGCACAATAAGCTAAGTTCTACTTAAGATGCTCTAAGGCAGTGGATCAAACCAAGGTATACAAAGACCATTTTGCAAACTAAATCTAGGTTTTGTAAGAAAGGAAATTCTAATTTATTTACAAGAAATGTAAATGTTTCATAAAAGGAAATTATAATCTACTTGTAAGAAATGTAAATGGTGCATAAAAGGAAATGCTTATCTATTTGCAAGAAATGTAAAGGTTTAATAAAAGGAAAATCTAATCTACTTGTAGGAAATGTAGATGTTGCATGAAATGAAATGCTAATCTACTTGTAGGAAATGTAAAAGTTGCATGAAAGGTAATTTCGATATAATTGTAAGAAAATGTAAATGCTTGAAATGAAAACCTTAACCTATTGCAAATAATAAATTATAAAGAAATAGAACTAGTATAGCTCCATAAAGTAAATAGCATGAAACCAATCCTAAACCATTGCATTCAAAGGGGATTCTATTCTATTGAAAAAACTCAATGAATTCTTTAAGAAGTGGCAATGTAATCTATTATTGTGCTATTAATTTCATGAATTCAATCATTAACCCTAAGTGCGAAAATAAATTGCAGCGAGGGAAAGGAAGGTTATAGGTGGTTTTTGATATTCCTCAAGCTTGCCTCTAAGGCCTAGGAGACACTGTGAAGGAATAAGAGGAAAAAATTATGCTTAAATGACAATTTTGGTCAATTTTTGAGAGGTTGTAAGGGGTGCTACAAGATGCTACAGGGTTTCCCTGTTTTGCTACAAGATTGAATCTAAGAGCATTCCAAGGGATTAGAATGTGATCTGAAGGCGAGGAAGGGTAGTGGAAGGTGGGATAAGGTTATGGGAGTCATTTCCAAGCTTGTTACTCCTTAGGATCCCATCTTGCGCAAGGAGGTAATGCAAACAATGACCTCTAAAGAGTTTGTCCTGAACTTTCTATATGCGGGCCGCTTGAATAATTTGATGAGGATGGAAGGAGGGTACTAATGGTAGGGTCAAATGCGAAAATGATGGTGCTATGTCGTGCAAACCAATAGTATGACCTACACGCCACAAAGATTATTTAACTTTCAAAACATATAAAGCGTGCTAACAATACTAATTGCAGAAAATTAAACTAGAAAGGAAAGGATGAGTTGAATTTTTTCCAAGATCCAACTACGGCATCAAAGGAAACCTATCTTTTTGTGCTTTCCAATACAATGCCTACAATCACACTTTCAAAGAGAGATGATTGAAAAATCTATATAGGCAACTTTCTTATATCAACAAAACTTGGAAGAAAGGAAATGCTACTAAACTAAGTACAGAAAGGAAAGATGCATAAAAAAATGTACAAAGGAGAAAGAATAATGTGCTTGGCTTGGGCCCTAACCCAAGGGTACTCATCCCTCTATAACACACTCAAACTGAAGGCAACAAAATATTTCTCATTGATCTCAAAAAGTGCTCAAGAACACGATATGGAAATGAAAATCACAAGTACAATCTCCTAGCTCTAGCAGTCACTATGCTCCTTTAAAAAGTAAAATGCTACTAAGCTCTTGGGATCCTTTATTTATACAAAATGAGTGAGGAGGAAACCTCCTTGGAAGGAGGGTTGCTTACCTCTAAAATCCCTCTTAAAGTGGATCCAGTTCCCTGATATCCTCGTAGTCACTAGGTGTGGTAATTGTCTCATAGAAAACTGAGTTGTTGGCGAGTTAATGCAGGGAACGAACCTCCTACATTCCCTCTGTCTGGTCTCCAATTCATTTATGCACAATAAATATCATTTTTCCCACACATTAATCATGTTAGGCCATCAGATATGATAAACATTCCTTAATCTCCCTAATAGACACATTATAGTCCAAAAAGGTGTTATTAAATGCAAAGAGAGAGGTAAATGTATGTCGAAGGATGGAAAAATGGGCCTTGATTTATACCTATTAATGAGGCCCATCACCATTCTACATACATAGGTGAATTGGGGGGACTGGAACCTTGAATCTCTTGGTACATAACACTTCATTATCATAGTGATCGCCAATTGAGCTACTCCCTGCGAGATTCCTTCCCAAAACTTTATTCCTCATTTGAGTTTTACATTTCTTCCTTTCCTTAATCTTTTTTTCATTATTTTTAATTGTTTGAACTCTTTTGGCTTTAAATTCTCAATACAAAACGAATTTGAAAATTGAGAAAGTTGTTGTTGTTTTTTTTTACTTGTTGTTCTCCTACCCCAATTTCTAGATAAGACGTAATCCTTAAATCAAACTTGTTGTCACCTTCATTTTTTTAGTCCTTCCACCATCCTAAATCTACCTTGATTGTAAAATTTGGTCCCCCTTTTATATCCATTGAATTCGAGGTCATTTTTCCTTTGCTGAAGTTTCTTTTTCCTTATTGTTTCAAAGTTAAGTTTCCATAGATTCACATGAAAATTATCAATGTCAACTTATTGTGTAGGTTTGTCATAGATTTTGTAAGAGTGACAAACCCTCTAGGAAAGAATTCCTTGATCGGTATCCTTATCTCCTTTCTATTATACAAGAAGAAGAGTTATAATTTAATCGTGAGAAATATTTATCACACATATCTTCCTCTCTATTCTTTAAAGTGAGAAATTTCACTGCATGATAAACATGATATTCCAAAAGACACTAGTCGTAAAAGTAATCTAGAAGAGAAAGTTAATCTAGAAGATAATATACATCTTGATTTATATAAATAATTTTTACACTCTCTTGAATTAGATGGCATTCCATATCAACAAATTGCATATCATGACACAAACCTATTCTGCAAATAGAAAATCAATAAGATGGCATAGCATGCTTCGATGTCCTTCAATTGAGAAACCTTGAAAGCCTCTTTGAGCAAGTAGAGAAGGTGCCCTAAACTAAGTCTATAGATACTTTCATGAAGGGCACAGCTAGGGTCTTAGATTCTTGTTATTTTCAAATGACACTATTTAATCCTATCGAAGAGTCTTCCTCGAGAGAATTCTTTCATATATCTCATTCTTATTTTCAACCTTGTCTTGATCGTGAAAAGATAGTGTCCATTAGAGGTGAGTTATTTGAATTAGAATTAAAAGAGTTAAATAATCAAAGTAGAGACATTGGTAACACATATATCCTTAAATTAAATGAATTTCAATAAGTAATAGATGAAAGTGAATATTGAAATCATATCTAAACAAGGGACAAGAAGTATTCTTGAACTCAAGTAGTCAAAACCCTAAAGAAATGTCTTTGTTTAACACTCCTAAGCATGACATGGGAACCAAATCACCCATATAAACAAAATCTATGTATTTTTAAGTCCAATATAATTTGCAGTTTGATTATGAAGAATAATCAGAGGGAAATTATATGAAGAATGATTCCTTTCTTACGGTTAATGTAAAATTCATTTACAAAACTATCAAAAATTAGTTTAAAAACATAATATCTACTTCTTTTAGCTTCGAATTAGAATAAACTAAATTTTCAAAAGTAGTCATGATTTATAATCAATTATTTGTTGTAGAAATAGGGGAATCATTATTAAGTCACAATAACTCCTTAAACTCAGATTGCATGAAAAATTATGGCATTTATCCTTAATTGATACCAACTTATAACCTTAAATATCAAGAGAAAAGTGAGCCTACTACTTGTTGTACAAGAAATCTTGTTGAAGATGATAATCCATTCATATATTCTAGAAATTTCTATGGCCTCCTTAGATATATATTTTTTCCAACCTTCATGTAGAGGAAGATCCATAATATTATTCCACAACTATCTCTTTACATTATAATTCTATGAATAGAACACAAAGTGAAAGTGAGTTAGAGTTTGTGAATATTGAAGACATCTCTTTACATGTTTTTTCAACTCACCCTCACCAATCACAAATTTTCTTAGCAATATGAAAGGAGAATGTTCAAGCTCTAGTAAATAAAAAGACAAATTCATGAGTTGGTACATCTATGATGCAAAAAACTCAAAATTCTTAGTCCACATAGAGCTTACAATCTAAGGTTTACAAATTGAATGGCATAATTTTTTCTTGTGATAGCCTTATATTTAATGATAAAATTTCTTTGCTAGAAGTGAAATCGAGTAGGATTGGATCATTCCTTAAACAAATGCAAACTAGAGTTATCGATCCCCATAATAGAAGTTGATTGTAGGGGAAGAAAATTATGCAACACCTAACAAAATTTTAGATCCCTCATAATAAGAAACAACAAATTTACAACTGATCATTATGCACAGTGAAGTGGTTGATTCTCTAAACACATATATTTTCGATGAGCATCATTTAAGTTGATCCATAAACTGTTGTGGATATTCCACTAGACAATTCATCACAACATATATGATGATATTAAAATTTGCAATTCTACACTATTACAATTTATTAGATTTATGGATCTCTGTATTGACTGTTAATAGTGCATGCATGCGAATGAAAATTATGCAGAAGAGTAGAAAACGAGAAAATATAATCTCACACACACATGACACAAGATTTGTGTTGGGAAACCCTTTTGGGAGAAAAAACCAGCTAGAAGGTGAGGCCAATCCACTCTCTTTCTCGATCTAGAAATGTGGTTGTGAGTACAAAGAAGTATGGCATGTGGCTTGGGTTTCTACATTGCACAAATCCTCTCTATGTGCTCTACCTCCTATTCCTCTTTGGATAATTTTGTTCAACTATGGAACAAATGTACTTGAAAGAATGGAATCTCGTTTCCTGCTAGTGTCCTGGCTATAACACAACTCGATAGCCTACTAGTGGTTAGGTTTGACTACCTCAACTCTTAACCAAAGTTACAATATATACTCTTCTAAAGTCTTCTACATCATAATCATGTGGCTAGCCCATTTTTTCATGAATAATGGGGGTTGACGTGGCATCCTCTCGAATTATGTTGCTGAAAATAGGAAGGTCAACTTCTAAGTGGCATAACTTTCACATACAAACTTTGATTGACGTGATTCTTACAGTGTTGGAAGGGTATTTGTGTGTAGAACAACAAGAAAAGGTATGGCACTAAAATGACAAAGTTTTACCCCCAAAAAACATCATTTAATGCCTCAAAACACTCCTGAAAGGTTTTAGACCTTGTTTTTCCAAACTGGTTCTAGCCGGTAAAATGGTCTCATGAGTTGATTCCTCCTCTTTTTCCACTGTTGACCAGATAAATCAATCTTGCGGACAAGATCGATCTCCCTAGTACCAAAAGGTAATCTAGCAACAAACAACCAAACAAACCTATCTTTCTCTAGACATATGTGATTTACAAAAGAATACTATAAAGGTGTTAAGGTCTTACCGTAGATCCAATGCTTGTTCGAAGTAGTTGTCTTTCGGTCACTTGAAGGAGTTATCTTTAAATACCTGTAGTCACAAACAAGCAAAAATTAAATAGCACCTATATAGTAAATATTATAAATCATGCCTATCATGGTGATCAAGGAATCCATGAAATAAACAGTTAATTAACAGCTCATTGAGAAAAATGAATTCATTTGTATTAACTTTGAATGAAAGAAAACCTTACAAACTTAGCCTTGATGTTGAACAGGCCTTCCCTGGGTCCGAAGCAGGAATCTCCTCTACTCTGACAAGCCTTGCACTCTTCCAACTGAGATAGATAGAGGTATGTGATATTTCCTCACAAAATCTCAGTTAAATGAGTCTGAATCCCAACAACACTTTACCTCAAATAATTCCAAAGCTTGAACTCCCTTTGAGGCTACCCAAGGCCTCTTTTTATAGTGTAAAAGAGGAGGTTTCAGTTCCAACTATGAAGGGATAGAATCCTCCTTCAAAGGGATAAGATCCTCACATCAAGAGGTTAGCTCCTTAAGGCATGGGATGCATGAATGTAAAAAGAGCGAACTTGCCACCGCAAGATTCCTTCCAGAAATGACTGAAAGTGAGCTTCTGGGTTTACTTTGAACCTTTTTAATATTTTACAGGGGTCCGCACTTTTAACACAGAAAAAGTGTGTTCAAGTACGCAGGAGTCATGAACATTAGGTGCGGGACCATAGGTAAGACAAAGAGAAAGTACGATACCAGAGTTTTAGAAACTTTTGAGAACTTTTCTCTTATTTTTAAGGCTTGACATGAGGAACTAATGTTTTAGACTTGTAAAGGAGGAAAGTATGAGTGATAATGAGCTCATACAAATAGAAGAATGTCAAAGTGACAATTTTCAATGCAACAGATTTCCCCCTAAAGTGCGAAGTTTGTAATAGATGAAGATAGAGTCTTTCATGTATGAAGAGTGAAGTACTTTATCATTTCAAAGATCATCCTGTGGACACCCCAGTCGAAACCTGTAAAAACATTCAATGCAAAATATATATATGTAGACATATCATCGCTAAGGTAGGCATTCCCATACTCAAATCAAAACTAACTAGAAAATTGACTTAAACTTTTCTGATACAGGAATGATTTTCAATACATCAACAGTATAGACATGTGTAGACACAGTATGGATGTAGCCATCTGTTTATGAATAATCCACTGTATAAATGAATAACAAAATTCCTCGCAGCCTGGATGGTAGAAACTAGATCCAGGGTCTTGATTTCTGTTTCTCGAACCAGTACGATTCTATCCATGTGAATAAATCTGTCGAAGTCGAACATGGTAGAAACCACTTGATTACCAGTCAATAATGTAGACTGTTAACAAGTGTGAGAGTAACCACCAGTAACTTTAACAATTAAGGATTTAGTGCTGTCCATGAAATGGAACAGACTTGAGATGTTTAATATGTCACGGAATCATTCGATCGAAGGTCAATGATGCAACTCATTGTCAAGGTAAAGAAACCCGTCATCGAGAAGGTAGATTTTCATAGTACCGATGATTTCCTAGATCAACTTCCTAGATAATGAGTTGTCGTCGATAGAAAGTGATCCGTCGTAAGCAAGCCCACAACACGAAATCATCGATCAAGTTTTGAAGAAATATATTGGCAAGGACTGACTCAGGGATGGTCAAAATGGAAGACAAATATTTCGCAAATGAAAGGTTTGTTTGAACTGTCCTCTTGAACACATAACGACACCGCAAATGGTTTGGTGACAATTGACCCAAACAATACCCAGAAACCGTCGAAGACTTTCAGAAATGTCGATTAATCGTTAAAATACTTCCCTAACTCAGGTGAAAAAGTGTTTGTTTAAGAGTGGCTAACGCGTTTTTCGAATAATGAAAATACACCAAATGTGTTCATTTTTTCTTCTTTTCCTTGCCCATTTTAAGGGCATTTTTGTTTTTTGACAACAGAGACAATATTTTTTTCTGTTTATGCCTGTCTTTGACAGAGTCCAACTTAGTTTAAGATTCGAACCCTAAGAAGGAGTGGTTCGTTCCTGTTTAAAATTGAACAGGTCCTTTATTGTTAAATTTTAACGAGTCCAGTATAGGAGAAACTCGGTGTTTTTCAATTTTAGGGAGTCAGAAGAAAAACTTAAGAAAACTCCATGGGTGTACTTTTTCGTAAATTTAGTCTCTCGAGCCCGAAAAAGGATAAAATAATGTGGGAGAGAACTCTGTTGTCCGTAATTAGTCAATGTATACTTTTTTCGTAAATAGTCCATTTCAGTCCATAAAAGGGGTAAACTTATACTGAAAGGACGATCATTCATTTATTTTAACGAGTTCGAATAATCAAGTGCTTGGCAATCTTTTCAATTTTCGAGAGTCTGAAAAGAGCTTAAAAGAGGACTCCAAGTTTTCGCTTTTTCGTAAATTTTTGAAAGAGTCCGAAAAAGTGATAAAAGTATACTTTTTGTTGAAAAACGATCAATTTTCCTGAAAAATCCAATTTTCTGCACAAAAACTCAAAACATTACACATACCTGTTTAAGATAAATAAAAATGTTTTCAAAAATTACCTTTTTAAAGTGAAAAATAAACAAATTAAAAATTCATTTATTCAAAAAAAAACTTATAAAAAGGGCTTTTCTAACTTCATTTTTACTATTTGAGTTCAGAGTGAAAAGTGAGAGCTTTTGGGTAAAAAAAGTTCCTGTGAAGATTCTGGAAAATCCATCCAGCGAAATTGAGAATCGTCAGCTCCAAGTAATCCACGTCCTCCTTATATTGCATTTCATCTATTTACATTTCATTTTTAGGCTTTAAATTTCATTTTTAAGGAAAAATAGGTTGAAAAAATCGCTTGCAGGGGTCCGCAGGTGCAACACACGGGCCCTGCAGACCCCAAATTTTTTCTACATAAAAAAAAAGTCCTGGGTTCGCACCTGTTTCACAGCTCCCGTGCGTACCTACACACTGTGTATGAAAATAGGGTGCAGACCCCGCACAATGAAATTTCAAACTTAAATTTCTCAAATTCCGCCCAAAATTTTTCAAACAAGATTGTTCTAATATGTCTTTTTATGCATTGTAGGACTTTCAAAATGCTTATTTGGAGATAACGCGAGCATGAGGAGGATGTAGATGATGCCGCAATGAATCATTTTCCTACAATGCAGGCATTGATTGCATGCGGTTTATACAAATTCTGAGCCAGTTAGGGCATGAGGGCACAGGTAGACCTCCTAACGTGGCTAGTGAAAAGATGGAATGTACAGGACCAGTGATTTGTTATTGGCGGCCACTGGCTCGAAATTGAGCTAGAGGATATATATTTTTTAACTAGTTTGTCCAAGAGGGGCGAACAAATTTCTCTGTTTGGGACTAGGCCGGGCGGCCAGTCTGTCGCTAGTCTTCGACTAGAGTTTTGCGATGATCGGGCAGACCCCAAGGACAAACGGATTGATATAAAAACTATCATCTATCCTGAGCTTAAATTCATTGCATTTACTGTTACCAGACTATGCAGGAGTGTAGCATTGCATGTGGCTACCGGTTCCCAGATGCGCATTGCAGTAGACTGTTTTCGAGGCACCATTTTCAACTGGTGCGAAGCTGTGTTGGCCAATGTGAAAGGCTAACTAACCAGAGAAAATAATGGAAAGCTAAACAACTTTGGATATGGATCCATTGTAGTCACCTTTGCTCTAGAGAGGATCCCCATGTTAGCTCCGCAGCACATTCCTTTCGATGTTGGTTGACCTCGAGAACCTAGGATGGTTCGTTGGGTTGCTTTGATGGCCCGTCACGCTGAGGGAATTGAGGTTGTTCGTTTTCCTTATATTTTTGTTGGCTGGAACGCCAAATTTTTGTTATAGAGGAATTTCCATACGCTGGGATGGACTTCCGCGGCGATCAAGAGATGACTCTCCGAGCAGGAGAATAGTGGGATGATTCAGGTAAAAATCATTTTCAACAATTTCTAAGTTAAATCTTTTTTTTTTTGTATTTTAATCATCCCAAAACTAATAATAAAAATTTTAAATGCAGATGTGGGCCCACGACGAACAGCTACTCTCCAGCCTTATGAGAGGAGACATCCAGCTGCAGCAGCACCAGCCCCACAGGGCCAATCAGCAGAGATCCTGACCGATTTGGAGCATCATCTAGAGCATTTGACACTAGACATTCCAGAGACCAATATAGATGATATTCCGCTTAGGTTGTAGAGATATGTGATTGGTGTCCCAAGACCTTTTAGGAGGTTCCTGTATAGGGTAGCCCGAGCAATGGTTTCTTATCGTGATCATCACCAGGGATAGGATGATCGATTTGTAGACTCATAACATTTTTGACCTTTTGTATTATCATTTTTGCCGATCATAAGGTGTTTTTCAACCTATGATCGAAGACGATGTATATTTAAAACACACTTCTATGCTATGATATATCATTATTACCGACTATCTATGTAACATGTTATTGAATGTTGTGTAATTTACTATTTTGATTATTGCAAATGTCTATTTATCATACTAGAAGCAACTGCATATGCTAAAGTATTTAAATGTCTTGGGATATGCTGATATTCAATGTAATCAAATTCACGTTCCAAGAGACAAAATCTCAAAAAATAACCGTAATAATACTGGATTTCTAATGGCATAAACCCTGTTAAGCTGTAATACAACAAGTTCATAATCCAACCTAACAATCAAACTCCGAATCCCAAATGAGATGGATTCAGATAATAACTCAATCACTGCACTATACTCTGCAATGTTATTTGTTGTTTGACCGAGGTTTACCCCATGCATGGGCACTAACTCATCAGAGGGTGAATAGATAACCCAAGTTGCGGAAGAAATGTTCCGTGTACTACGACAAGCACCATCAACAAAACCAATGTAGGTTTGAAGAGACGTCGACATCTGCAATATCAAGAGTAAAACTCAGATAAGCAGGAATAGTGATAAGAGCACACTCTAAACTAGGCACACTTTTCAAATCTAAAACACACCAACAATAAAGAAACTAATCTAATAAAAAATCTCCATACCAAATTTAAGCATAATATCTCTTCAGATAAAGCCCATTTCTGGGTTTATCTAAAGGGACACCGTTGAAATCTATCAGCTCATAGGCCCCTTTTGCTAGCTTTCACTTAACAATGAAAGGACCATTCCACATAGGCACAAATTTTCCAGCCCCTAGCTTATCGTTGGCTTGATTGTACACTAAAACTAGGTCTCTTTCTGAAAAATTACGTGTAACATTTCTATCATACTGAGCCTTTATTCGTTTGACATGAGCTTCGTTTGCTAATACAACATTTCGTCGATTCTCATCTAGCTGAGCCAAGTACAAAAAACGCTTCTCCTCTTCAGACGTAGCTAGGAGTAATTCTATGGCTAATTGTAATGACGAAATTTCGCATTCAATAGGCAACACAACTTCCAAACCGTAAACCAGTTGAAAGGGAGTGAAACCAGTTGATGTTTTTACTGAGGTATGATATGCCCAAAGTGCTGAAAATAACATGGAATGCCAATTCGACTTATGAATACTAATGATTCATTTAATCACAGTGACTAAAACTTTATTGATAGCTTCAACCAGACCATTAGCCTGCGGGTAATATGGATTAGAACTATTGTGGCGCAGGCCAAGTTGATCTGTCAGTTCAATCATCATGATATTTCGAAAATGACTTCCATGATCCGTAATTATGGCTTGAGGAACACCGAATCTAGCAATTATATGATTGAACAAGAAAGTTGTAGTAGTCTTGCCGTCTACCGAAAATGTAGGCATCGCCTCGACCCACTTAGTAAAATAATCTACCGCTAGGATAATATACGCATGCCCCCTAGCCGAGTGAGGGTTACATGTAATAAAGTCAATTCCCCACTTTGCGAAAGGACCGACAACAATTATAGGGTGAAGAGGAGCGAGTGGTGCATGCATTTTACGATACAAAACCTGACAATTGTGGCATTTTTAGACTGCATAGATTCAATCTTTGTATAAGGATGGCCAGAAATAACCAGCGCGCAATATCTTTTGGGCTGTGGCATACCCAGACATATGACCGCCACATGCTCCAGAATGGCAATCATTTAGAACTTTCTCAGCTTTTTCATGAGTAAGACAACGTCGGAAAACATAATCCGCTCCACGACGATAGAGTGTATCACCAATAATATTGTATTGTTGGGATTGGAAACGTATTTTCCGTCGCTGAGATCGTGAGATTTCAGGCCGAAAAGATTGGGTTTGGAGATAAACAATAATATCCCCATACCAAGGATCAAGAGTACTGGTGAGAAACAAGGATTCGTCCGCAATGGGCTATTCCGCCACAGTTTCAGTGTCAGTAGACGGGAAATCACACATCAGTTCGACAAAAACCAAAGATTTCTTTGACTTTGATTTTTCAAATTCCAAGTCAAATTCCTGTAGGATAACTATCCATTTGGAATACTTGCCCCTTAGCAATTGTTTGGTCAAGATGTACATCATAGGGTTACAGTCAGAAATTACTGTGGTTTTGCGTAATAAGATGTAGTGACGAAATATTTGGACAGCTTGAACAGCTGCCAAGGCCAATTTCTCCACATGCGTGTATTTGATCTCAGTCGGATGCAGATTTCAACTAAGATAGTAAATCACATGTTCATTTTTGAATTCATCTTCTTGTAATAAAACCATCCCAATGGTGGAATGAGAAGCGGCGAGGTACAAAAAATAATCCCGGTTGTAATTGGGAGGATGCAGTAACGGTGCATGGGTCAACGCGTGTTTAAGTGCATCAAAAGATCGATCAGCGATCTCATCCCAAAAGAATGGAACGTTCTGTTTTAACAGCCTGGTAAAACCCTTTGTTAACTCGGCGTAGTTAGGAATGAAATGACGTAAAAAGTTTTCTTTCCCCTGCAAACTTTGGAGTTGGCGTAGAGTCGAAGGAGGAGGTATATTAACAATAGCTTCGACCTTCGACGGATCAACGCGAATGCCTGCTTTCGAAACAATAAATCCCAATAAGCGACCTGATTCTACACAAAAAACACATTTGTGTGGATTCAGCCGAATTCGATAATGCCTACATCTCATAAAGATAGCTCGTAAATGAGTGAGATGGTAGGCCCTACGTGATGAATGAGCAGGTAGATCATCGAGATAAGTCTGCACAATGTTCTTAATGTCATGAAATGCGTAAGACATAGCCCTTTGAAAAGTTGCCCCAACGTTCTTCAATCCAAAGGGTAGTTTGCAATAAGAAAATGTTCCCCACGGAAAAATGAAAGCTGTTTTAGGCTGATCAGCAGGGAGTATGTTTATTTGATTGTAACCGGAAAAACCATCCATAAAGGAGAACATTTCACTGCCGGCACAATCATCAATGATTTGATCGATATAGGGGGTTAGATAATTGTCTTTAGGACAAGGTCGATTAATATCCCTACAGTCGATACATACTCTTATTGTTCCTTGTTTTTTGTTAACAGGGACAATATTCGATACCCAATCGGTTAAAGGAATTGGATAAATGAAACCTGCACGAAGTAATTTCTCAAGTTCGGCTTTGATAGCAGCAGCTTTTCTTGGATGTATCTGACGTAAGCGTTGTCGGACAGGTTTTGCATCCGGGTAAGTCTTAATTTCATGTACAACAATTGACGGATCGATTCCTGGCATTTCTTCATATGACCAGGCAAACACGTCACAGAATTCTTGAAATAGGGCTTTATAAGATTGGAGTTCATCGTCCATATAACAAGCACCTATATGAATGTTTTCAATTATTCCTGGCTTAACTGAAATGTTAATAGGAATCGTTCGAGAGATATTTTCCAAATTTAACTCAGAATCAGGATTTTGCAATGGATTCTGCAGTTCTTTGACATATTCAACAGTAAAAATAGAAGAGAAATCATTTTCAAAATGATCCAGCTCAGGTAAAAATGAAGATCGATGATGTAGATTTTCCCATGGTAAATCATCAACAGACAAAAGTTCACGAATCTGCTCATCAGTATGAACAAGATCAGGAAATGTCGTTGTAGCTGAGCTAGATATAGAAAGTGATTCCTCATGGATCACATTCATTGGATCAGTTTCGGTTGAAGAAAGATCAAAAAGCGACTGTACAGCCTGATATGCAATCTCAAAGGGACTCAAAGGCATCGCACCATCAAATGAATCCACCTTGGAATCGGTAGGTATGATCCAGGGATCATCAAAAGTAACAATATTCGATGAAATCATATGAATATTTACAGTAGGAGGTGATATGTTAGGAGCAGGAAAGGAAAAAAATTCTAGTAAACCAGAATCTTTAATCAAACCTACGCCAACATCCTTGTAACAGATAACCGTTTTACCGACGTGCTAGATAGTTTCTGTAGAGGCTGGATCGGATGAGAAATAAGTGAGCTGGTCTATTGTAACGATCTTTCCTTGATGTGGAAACTTGATAATCCGAAAGACCGATGAAACAACAACAGTCATAGCATAAGACCAACTATGACCCAGAAGAAGGTTGTAATCTAGAGGGGCATCAACCACTTCCACATCTAGATTTACTGTTTTGCCTTCGACCCCTATAGGTAAATCCTGCAAAATACCAAAAGGATGGAACCCTCGGCCATCAAAAGCCTTTAGAATTGTCAGAGACTAATTGAGTGTAGGAGAACCAAGCGATTTCCAACAATGGATCGACATAATACACGTAGAAGCCCCTTCATCAATCACAGTCCGAAAGACCGGTCTGTTTTTGACTAATACTGGAATCTAGAAAGCCATTTGATGAGCTAGGCGGGGTGTACTATTCTCTAAATCGAAGATTATTAGGTTCGAATCCTGAATATCGACAGCTCCTATGGCAAACAAAAGTAATTTATGCTGTGCTGGGCATGATTGCAGCACTTCCAACGCTGACATTGCTGAAGGGGAAATAGCTAAGTCCTCAACAATGTTGTAATTCTGAGCAGCTCTCGCATGTGGATTGAAAGCTGATTTACGAAGTACACCTTTAGTAGGCGGTTTGATTACTAGGTCTGAATTGGGTTTCTAGATCTGTAGTGGATCAGAAACAAGAGGAGGTGTAGTTGATGTGTTTGAATTAGAAGATTCTACTTCTTTACCACCAATAGGACTTTTACTACCATAATCTTGCGATCACGTCGCAATCTTGACATGAGACATCATCATAACGGGTTCTTCTGAGGCGTTCGAGGTAGAACCAATCATATTACTATCTTGAGTAGGAAAAGGATCCTTCAAGACAGTAGGTTGTTGAGAACCTTTAACGAACTTCGAAACCTTTGCTCGATGTGGGCATTCTTTAGTAAAATGATCCTCGTCGCAAATGAAACAAGGATAGCGAGGCTTGCGTTTTTTGTCATTAGATTCATTTTTATCTGTTTTATCTTTTGAATTTTGTTTGTTTTTATTCTTCCCCTTCTTTTTACCGCTAGATTTAGATTTGGCCGTAGATGTCTCTACGACATGAATGTCGGCAGAAATTTCAGCGAAAGATTCTCCTTTCGGGGAATCAAGTAAAGTTATTGTAGGAGAAGAATTCTTTGAAGATTTCTTCTTGATTTTAGTACTAACTGAACCAATCATACCATCAACGGCATGAGACCCTAAAGGAGCTGCAGTTATTTGACCGTGTTTTGGAAGATCGGGTATTTTTTCATGTAATGTACCTGACTGCGTGTAAACGAGGTCAAGATACTGAGCTTGAGCAATGACTCGCTCTTCAGTAACAACTCCTCCCTTAGCTACTTCTTCATGGGTAATAGTGATTTAATGAACCATTCCACCAAAATTTGATCTGAAATGAAAACTTTCACCAAACGCCTTCTACGTCGCCATTCGTGAATATGATCAGAAATATATGTGGACGTGGATTGTTTTAGTGAAGTCAATAGTTTCGTGCCATTGTCGTATCTGACAGGCAACTGAAAATGAGTTAAGAAAGCAGTTGCTAACTGATTGAAATTATTAAAAGAGCCTCGTGGTAACTCAATGTACCATTTGGCAGCAAGACCCATAAGAGTTCGTTGAAAAAGACGTAAGTGAATTGAATCATCAATTATCGAATTAGACGCACACTAGAGGTGATAAGTCATAACGTGACTTGATGGATCCTCTCCTGACTTACCCTCAAATTTCGGTATATCACTAGGCAACTTATGTGGCATTGGCGGCCAATACAGATGATAGTAAATTGGATCATTCGTAAGGCGTGACAAATCAGGTAAATCCAAAGTTGCAATAAATGGTAACTGACGGTTAGGGTCGCGAAAACCTTGAGTAACAAGAGCAGTTCCGGGAGGAGGATACCCAGGATAATTGGGAATCGGATTTTCATTAGGAATGGTATAACCTCCCGGGAAACCAGGATTAACCGGACCAAATTGTGGTTGTTGGGGCTGTTGATAAGTATAGCCAGGATACGGTTGATACTGATAAACTGGGTTTTGTGAAACGGGACCGAATTGATACTGTCCCTAGTACGGTTGATATGTGAATTGCGGTTGACTCGTGACAATCATACTTGTACCAGCTTGTCCTGTAGGTATCTAGACCGAAGTCTAAACCGTAGGTTCCCGAATGTGTATAGAGACTGAGAATTTACAGGATGCAGGATAGGGAACTGGGAGCTGGCGTATACTCTGCAAACAATTTGCTATAGGTTGAATAGATAAAGTTACAAAGAGTTGAGCAGCTTGAGGCAGAGTTTGAGGCAGCCAAAACCCTTGATCACGAACGTAATTGTGGATTTGAACTGTAGGTCGGACAAAGCATGGGTTGGACCAAGAGACCAAGGGTTGGTCTGTGTTGGACAAGAACTAGTTAGGGTTGCATACCGTTGAATTTGGGATGATCCCACACCATGTTCATTCCTATTGTCCCGCAGGTCAGAGGATGTTGTACGCTCAATTGCTGAACATAGGGTTGATAATTAAGTGGTAAATTTCCAACTCCTTGTACAAATGATTGACCAGAAGGCGGTTGAAAACCTTGAGTTGGGTATTGACCTTGAGGTTGATAACCTTGAGGCATGTACTGAATCTGGGGTTGATAAGGACCTTGAGGAATATACTGAGTCTGGGGTTGACCTTGTATGCCTGAAGGACAACCCTGAGGTGTGTACTACCCTCGAGGCTGCCCCTAGGTGGCATTATCTTATACACTTATTTAAAAATGCACTCTCAAATCGTCTCTGTGCAGACTGATCGCTTTTGAGGTTGATTTCGTGC
Source organism: Pinus albicaulis (assembly GCA_034641835.2). NCBI lineage: Eukaryota > Viridiplantae > Streptophyta > Pinopsida > Pinales > Pinaceae > Pinus > Pinus albicaulis. The sequence goes on from CM076572.1 coordinate 740,171,552, forward strand.
TGAATCGATCGCTTTAGGAGTTTTCCTTCTGGTGCAAGAGGTGGGACTGTTTGAGTTATGGAACTCTTCGACTGCAGATCATAAATATTTGCTCTGTGTTTGACATTTCAATTTTAATTCCATTAAGACCAGATGATAATACTTGTTCAGTCAGTCGAGGAGTTGCTCCTGAGAAAGTACCAGAGAGAGCCTGGTACCTCGAAGGAACAGAAGGACCATCGTATAAAAATGTTTCCGGTGTTTGGGAAAACATAGATGACTCTCCTGACATGATCGATGAAGGATAGTAACCTCTGGGTGTAGGATGAAAAGGAATTCGAGGTGGTGAAAAAGCAAGACCCGAGTTTTCTAAAAAAATTGTCAAAGATAAATACCAAGCGTCACTCCTAATATGGCTGTAGAAAATGGATTCATGCTCCCTAAGATTCAAATACTGTGGGGATTCAGGAAGAGTTACTTCTTCGTCTGGACTAGCAAGTTCTTCAATAGAAATGAGGCTAGATGGAAGATCTTCGGTAACAATATTTCTTACCCTAGGTGAACCAGGATCGTTAGAAGTTGGAGTAATAAATCCTGAGGATGTTTCCAATACAGAAGGTTCAGTGTTAGGCTCAGAAATTTCAGGTTCTTCAGCTAGTTCACTGGAAGGATAAATACTACCAGTAACTTCAGAAACTGAAACCGGCTCTTGAATATGCTCTTTCATGGGTATTTGATGATTAGGATGAACAACTATAGATGAAATTCCAACTTCTGTTGATCTAATTCTACCGCTACTAGATGATACTAGAGCACGCAACCCTTCAAGTTGACTTGGTGTATACTCAGGGGGCTTCCCCTGAAGTCTCCGAGACTGTCTCGGTAATTCTGCCATGATTAAATATTAATCAATCATACGAAAACAAAGAAAATTTCAATAAAAACACCTAAATTCTCTAAAGGAACAAACAATTGAATCACACGCCTAAAAATATAAGAGTTCAAACCACTCACAAACAGTAACTTCTCGTACTAAAAACACTAGTTGGTGATGAAATCCAACTTAGTATAAGTTTAATACAGAAAGGGCAGTTGGAACAGTTACCCCGACAACCTGCTTAATGAAACAGACTGGCACAAGTTTCTTCACAAAACCATCTCGAGTGAAGAGAACCCCCCAGAGAGTCCAAGTGAGTCTAGTCGACATCTGATCCAGGTACAGTGAGATCTTTCCTTCACCGTCACCTTAGGAAATAATCTTAAGCTTATGGACACTAAGATTACCAACAGTAACAAATACAACTAGGGGAACAGTCTACGATCCGATTCCACGCGCAAGGGCAGAGTAACAAAGCTCAATCCCCTTGAAGGCTCCTCGACATGGTCAATCCGAGGTTTACCGACAAGTGACCCTAGGCTCCTTGACAATGGTTAATCCGAGGTTTACCATTTGTAATGCGCGCAGATCTTCTATCTTTCCCAATGAAATAGTATTGATTGTCTCAAAGGTTCGGACATGATCTCGTGATTAACTCCTTTAAGAGAAGCTTCCCAGATTGTACCAATTAAAATTGGATTGATTTCCTACCGCAAGATTTATCTACTTGTTTGTTTTTACTATCTTGGAGAGTTAATTACTCCATACTCCAAGATACTAGCCTAAGATATATTGGTGATAAGAGCCCTAGAAATAGAAAAGATTACTAGATCAATTTTAATTAAGCGTTGTTTTTATGGGTTGTTCTTTAAGTCAATAGGTATGGAAATGAATCTTTGATGGTGTGAATACTCGACTTCCAAACACACTAAAAAATGCACCTAAAATGATAAACAATTAGTTTTTCTTTCAATGAAATTCTAGCTAAAGAAAGAGTTCGAGAATGCAATTTCTTTTAAAAGACAATTCTTTCTTTGAACATGAAGAATAAATGAAAAGAAAATCTTTTTGTTTTTTCAATAAGAACTCAAAACGAGACAAATAATCAATGCTCACAATAAATCCCTTTCACTTTCAAAACTCGAAACTACAAAAACAACTTTCCTTCAAAAGAGATCTACAAGTTCTAAAAAGCACTCAAAACTACGAAAAACTAATTTTGAGATCTACAAACTTTGAAAATATAATTGAATAAAAGATTTTTTTTATTTTTTTTTAGAATGTTTTGCTTAGTTGTTTAGTAAACTAAGGATTCATTTGCCTAGAATAACAAACAAATCAAAAAACATCCAAATATGTTTCCTTTTGTAAAAATGAAATTCAGAACTTATAACAAAGCTTGTTCAAAGATTTGCAAAGAGAAAACTAGATCTATTTATCAAAAAGGATGGATTTCGCAACCAAGTCAAACTCATCAAGAAGACAAAAAGACCAATGTGATCTGAGGTATTTTAAGGTTCTAAGCTTTGAGTCACTACGAAGACCAAGTGAAAACCAATCCAAGTATGCAAAACTTCTAGAAAATCACTCAAAACACAAATACTGTTGGAACTCACTCACAAGAGGTTTTTGACAGGAAAAATACAGATCTGGGCAGATATTAGAAATGCTAAATCAAATTAAACATAAACTGGAAGAAGAAATATGAAGTTTTTCAAAATTTTTAACAGGGTCCGCAGGCCCCAGAAGTAACAGGTGCGGTCTCACACTGGTTACTCAAGGAAATTGCGAAACTGCCCGCACTGTGTAGGAAAATAAAGTGTGGTCCCCAGAAAAGTTCAAGAAAAACACAAAAGACTTCAAAAGTTTTCAAATCAAAGTAAACCTAAGCTACCCAGGTGAGTATCCATCAATCAAAAACCAGAAAAATAATTTTCTCAAGTCAAAACAAAGGAAAACCAAAAAACAAGAATCCCTCCCCAGCGGAGTCGCCAATTTGTTGACCGGATAAATCAATCTTGTGGACAAGATCGATCTCCCTAGTACCAAAAGGTAATCTAGCAACAAACATCCAAACAAACCTATCTTTCTCTAGACATATGCGATTTACAAAAGAATACTATAAAGGTGTTAAGGTCTTACCGTAGATCCAATGCTTGTTCAAAGTAGTTGTCCTTCGGTCACTTGAAGGAGTTATCTTTAAATACCTGCAGTCACAAACAAGCAAACATTAAATAGCACCTGTATAGTAAATATTATAAATCATGCCTATCATGGTGATCAAGGAATCCATGAAATAAGCAGTTAATTAACAACTTATTGACAAAAATGAATTCATTTGTATTAACTTTGAATGAAAGAAAACCTTACAACCTTAGCCTTGATGTTGAACAGGCCTTCCCGGGGTCCAAAGCAGGAATCTCCTTTACTCTGACAAGCCTTGCACTCTTCCAACCGAGACAGATAGAGGTATGTGATCTTTCCTCACAAAATCTCAGTTAAATGAGTCTGAATCCCAATAGCACTTTACCTCAAATAATTCTAAAGCTTGAACTCCCTTTGAGGCTACCCAAGGCCTCTTTTTATAGTGTTAAAGAGGAGGTTTCAGTTCCAACTATGAAGGGATAGAATCCTCCTTCAAAGGGATAAGCTCCTCACATCAAGGGGTTAGCTCCTTAAGGCATGGGATGCATGAATGTAAAAAGAGCGAACTTGCCACCGCAATATTCCTTCCAGAAGCTTCTAGAAATGACTGAAAGTGAGCTTTTGGGTTTACTTTGCACCTTTTTAATCTTTTACAGGGGTCCGCACTTTTAACACAGAAAAATTGCGTTCAGGTACGCAGGAGTCATGAACATTAGGTGCGAGACCGCAGGTAAGACAAAGAGAAAGTGCGATACCAGAGTTTTAGAGACTTTTGAGAGCTTTTCTCTTATTTTAAAGGCTTGACGTGAGGAACTGATGTTTTAGACTTGCAAAGGAGGAAAGTATGAGTGATAATGAGCTCATACAAATAGCAGAATGTCAAAGTGACAATTTTCAGTGCAACATCCACTCTGAATGCATCGATATGGATGACAGGAAATTTAAAGATCCAATCAAGATCACAAGTTCATCCAATCAATCACCATGAGTAAGCATGTCACTCGCCTTTAGTCCTTGCCCAATACTCCAATATTGTTAAAAATTATTTTCAAGATGCTATTGGAACCTAGATGGACATTATTTTCCAAATGGTTTCTACAAAATAGTAAATGTTCAATGCTTCTTGCTATGGAACATCTTCATGTTGCATTAATACTTCCTCTCAAACATTGCATAGTATGCTAATCCCTTATAGCTATGAAAAAGCATGATGTTCCTTAAATTATTATAATCCTTCGATGGTTGCATAGGCATTATGATTTTATTTAACATACACGTGCAAGTGGTTAGTGTAGGTTGGGATGGAGTAGCATAGATAATTTTGATTTATTTTCCATTGTTTAAAACAAAGGTTTTATTTAGTTCTAGATTTATTCTATTAATGAATTTCACCCCATTGGTAATTAAGGAAAATAACTATACACATAGATGTTTTGCTTCCATTTATTTATTTTACTATTTATTTCTAGATATATATTAGTTTTGTAATAAAAAATACAAAAATCCAAACCTAGAGTTTGCCTCAAGTATGGGATTTCTTTTAATTTGACCTATGAACCACATGTAGAAGTGTATTGGATGAAGGTGTTTCTCCTTACTTTCTTGTAATCCATGCAATAGGAAATGGTATGCTCAATATTACGTTACATACATCTAGACATATATGGACTTCTATTTAATTCAAACAATAAATTTCGCGAGAGTATTTTGCTGTTGGTTTCCTAACCTATTTGAAAATAAACATGGGTTTGGGAATAAATCAATAAACATGGGTTTGGGAATCAATCAATTAATGAATTTCTCCATGATGCTTCACATGTTCATGGATTTGAATGTTTCAACAACAACCTTGCTATTCAATATAGTTTTTTAATGTTCATAAGAAAGCTATTCCAAATATAAGATGTGTATCTAACCTCAAGGATAAACCATTTTTTAATGAATTAAATGAAGGCCAATACATGATCCGTTGTTAGCCTCACTAATTGCTAGTATCATGCCATTTTTTTCTTATCGTACCCTTATCCTATGAATGTATTATTTATAGAAACTATTATAGAAGACCCTAAGTGCCTAACAAAATAAGGACACAACAATTTTTACATGTTACTGAATGAAGAAATGTGCCCTATAGACTTGAACAATATGTCCTCTAGAAAATATGAGGCATGTTGATATCACGCCACTTAAATGATTTCGTTAAAAAATATTGATTTATGGAGCACGAAAGCATGTTTTAGATATGTTTTCATTTTATTTTTTCATTTCCTTCGATTAATTAAAACTTAGTGTATGTTCAAACTATTTGTTATGTAGGTACATATGGCTAGTAGATCTCACTTGCATGATTGAAGATGCATGCAACTTACCTTGACATTAACTCGACTTTTAATAGTATGTTAATATGCGTCCTATTTTGATATTTCAATCCAAATTAAGGGAGATGAATTTTGATCGTGTATCTAAAGCTAAAGCTACATTTTCATTGATTGAATAAAATAACATTTGATGTAATGTGAATTTTATTGATGAAGAACTTCGATTAATCTTAAAATATTCAAACCAATGGATGCAGATAATCATAGGATTAACATCAACATATAATCATTACAATATTTATTATTAAATATTTTTCTAACATAGGTAAAACTAAATAAAGGGCGTCTCTTGAAGCATTGAAGATTTTATTTTTTGAAAAAATTGGCACATTTACATAGCATGAATATCTTAGAATTTCAATGAAAAATTGCTTTATGGATGATGCTTAAAATATTTTTTCATATTTGTCAAAGGAACTTAGCTCAAGTGGTATGGTTCACGATTTGTGTCTCAAGTGGCATGGGTTCAAGTCTCTGGAGACATGTTGGCTTGTGTGGCATTTATGAAATAGTTCTACTAATGGAGGAATAGTGGCAACCGTTTCTACGAAGTTACCGATTGTGCCTAGTGGAATGTACTCATTACTGTTAAAAAAAAATTGCATATTTGTTTTAGGCTCTACTCATTTTCATGCCCTTTTGGATAGTCAAAACTTGCTTCATACTTGAATGACGTGCTTGTGCATAGATTGAATGTGCCAGTAGCTAATGAATGAAAAAAGGAAATCATGGATCTAAGTCTAAGAATTCATTATGGGAACATTTCATAGCATGTACATAATGCAATATTGACCAACAAAATATTCAAAATAAATTTTATATGATGCACATTAAAGGAAAGAACCTATTGGAGTAAGCATTCACCCGTTCAAACCCATGTATTATCCCAGTTGCAAGAGTAAAAGATATTTTACTTAGTATATGTATTCAAAGGAAAACCTTAGTTCATTATAATTGGGGGTACCATGGGGTAAGTATATTATGAGACAAACAAGTACTTAATTGGTATAAATGAGTTGCTTATAAATCTAGTTTCTCGTAGAAATTGTTTTCTCTTCTAGAGACTATTTGAGCATTGATTTTTTAATGATACATGCTTCTAAATTAGGTGTGATATATAACATGTTTATCATTCATGTTTCTTACTAATTCTCTTGCTTACAAAGCATTTTATGCTCATCAAATATTGATGATTTAAATCCCAAGAATCAATGTCCTACTCAAACTTGATTTTATTGTTTTAATTTTTTTCATACTATATTTCTCATAAATCTATTATAGTTGTTGGTTTACTTTTGTTAATTAGGTTTATCTCAATGGTTGGGAGGAATGACTGTTATTCTCCACACCTCAGTTCAATTCCTTCAAGTGACATGATGAGCTCATATTAAGTGTTGTGATTGCCTTAAAACCTAGAGAATATCTTACCCTTACATATAGGCTAGAATTTGGGGTGCTTTGTTACATGAAGAAAAAAGGTGTTGGATTACTTTTGGTTGGTTCACCTTGTATTTGCAATTTCCTAGTTGATCATTGTTATTATAAAATTTAGCACCTTAGTGCAAAGTCTTTCACAAGGTGTAAGACAAGTGTAACAAGGAAGTGTTACCACTATCATCTTAGTAATCACTTCACATGCTTTAGTGAAGGATGAGATCCAACATAAAGGAGGGTTCCCTATCAACTTCAAAAAATTCTATAACAAAATGGGATCATGTCCAAAGCATCCTATATTAATTACTCAAACATGCCACCACTAATTTTAAGCATTCAAAGTAAAATCAATATGGTTTAATCAAATTCATTTCCATGTTTATGTCAGTGAAGCATCCAAGACAATTTGTGATATTATTCAAGTGAATATATGCCAAGAGGGCACCCCAAAAAAACCTATGGTTGTGTAAAACTTGTTGGAAGATGACAATATTTAGTAGTGTTATCAAGTTATAACAACATAAATAATTTATCGTTTTAAATAGGCATGTAATAAACTAGAGCTAAAAATTGCAATTAAAACTAGGTTTTTATAAACAATCAATTTTTAAATTATAGAGGCACATAACAACCCTAACAATGCAAGATGTTAGTCCTAGAGGGAAAAAAATTCAATTAGTAATGTAATAAATGATAACAAGAGTATGTTTTTATAATAAATGTTAAATAAACCCTAGATGTCTAGCCTAATCATGGCTAAATTTTGAAGAACAATTACAAGCCCTAATCTAACCCTGGATCATTGAAATAAAAGGTTAATGTTGATTTTAGGGGGGATTTAAGAATAGTTCCTACTATTTTTTTGGCTAATGGAGTTGAACTATGGACTCCCTTGAAAAGGATGAAGAATGAAAAACATTAAGGATTGAAAGATATGGATGCATTATCTCTATGTAAGCATCCTATTCATGCCCCTCCTAGATAAGGAAGGAAAGAAAATCCTAGAGGTGGTTACACTCAACTAGAAGAAATTGAAGACCAACAAGCTGAAATAAGGAAAAAAACATAACTTCCAAACAACATGATTCATAATTTGAATTCAACCTGTTAGCACTGGTATTTTCATCCCACCCATCACACCTTATTTTACTCTGCTTTCACCTCATCTCTGTCATTATCATTGACCTCACTTCGTTTTTTAAACATTTTCCCCAAGAGTCCCATAGTCATCATGGTCATCATTCAGCTCATTCTTCCATGTTGTGACATCATTAGGTCATAGGGTCAAAATCATGAAAATTGGTCATTTCATCACCAAATTCATCTTTTGAAGGAGTAGTAATAGTCAAAGGTCTTCAACAATTTCAAGTTCTAAAACTATCGTTTCCAAATAAGTGGCTTTTTGTTTACCATATTTGTCTCTCGGTTGTGCTTGGAGAGCTCATTTCCCTCTCTTAGGGTTTTGAGGGCATTTTTCTTTGTTTCATGACTTCCATGGTTAAATCATCAACAAGACATGTATCCTAATGCTCTTACACCTTCCCCTATACTTAATATACCTTCCTAAACACTTCCCATCACTCCTATCTCTCAAAATCATCATTTTTCCACAAGCCCTAGCCTATTGCTACAATTTGACACTTTTCGAGACTAGGCCTGTGTTTTTCCCTTTTGGACCCCTTCCTCTCACTCAATCCTTGAAATTCCACTTTCCCCTACTCTCTAACATCGATCCCTATCCCCCAAAATTTCCCCAAGAATTTAGACAACCCATAACCCCTTCATTCCCCTCCCTCTACAAGGTAATCCTAAATCCCCTGTTTTGCCTACACCAAACCCTAATTTCCTCTCCCACTGAACTAGCGTTTGCTATGGAATCGGAGACATCTAAGCATAGGAGGTATAAGGGAGGTCATTTCAACTAGTATTAAGCCATTCTAAACTCATAAACACCATGCCTCCATCATTTTCCAAGAATTCATTCCAAGGGACAAATCATTTGCCACACATAGAGCCGATTTTTCTTCAAACTGTGTTTCTGACCAAACAAAGATGAATTTGAAAAAAGTGAGAGAGGTTTTTTTCCATCATAGGTTAAAAAATAAAACATCCTTCCTTTTTTGCACAAGTATCATGGTTTGGGAGAAATGCCAAAAATATAGGTGCTACAAGAGGTTTGCTGCACTTCTGGAGTGACCTTGGGAAAATCAAATTTTCTCCTAGATGGAGTGTCCAAATGACTTGCTTGATAAGTTAAATGATAACTAGACAAATATATCTTTCTAATTAGCTATCATTATCTCAATTTGGAGTTGAGGAAGGCCTCCAAAAGTTTCCTGCAACAACACTCTGCAGTTTTTCACCCTCATTCCACACTTTTTGACCAGCCTTGGGATAAATGAATTTTGACAAGGAAAATAACCTTCATTTTGAAAACGGAAGACAGATCTGGAAACTACACTTAAAGGGATTTAAAACGAGCTATCTTGGAGCCAATTTGGACACTGGGAAGGTAGTGAAAAACAACCTTCAATTTGGGTGTAAAATGGCGTTGGGCATTTAACAATTGATTGATTTTTTCTGAGTTTTTCTACAAATTTGAATTTTACCTTGGGGAATCATGTTTTTACCCCATGTAATTGATGATTTAAATGTAATTATAATTTTTTTACTATTACCTATAGTAAATACATTAGGTAAATGAACTAAATGAGGTGTAATGAATCAATTCACAAAATCTAGGGACGAGTCACTTTGACCACCCTACACTCTAGGTTTCAGTTTAGATTTTAGTGGATCAGCTCCTCCTCTCATGGATTCGACCCCTAAGGTTGGAAGAGGTTGTTTGAGGCCTATATATTGTAAATTTTGACTCATTTTTAGAAGTGGTTTGGAATTTTGCATTAGTTTGAAAGTTAGTGTATTGATCAAGAACGAGTTTGGCCTGGATATTAATGAAAAATTGTAGCTATTTCTTTGGGATTCATGTGGTATGAATGTTTTACATAGTTTTTTCTCTGTGATCATTTGTATGAATGTTTTTTAAGTTCATAAACCTTTTCATGTCTATTATATGTTAAATTTCAAGTTGAAAGGAAGAATTCATGTTTTTCATGCTCTGTTTTGGGAAAATTTTCATAATCTGTCCATTTTCTTCAGTTGAGGAAGAACTCATCTCATATGCTCTTCCTAGCTCCTCATCTATCTTATTCCATCTCAAAAAATCACCTATAAATGTTGAGCCTTCTACCTACCTTACCCCATCGAATGGACTGCAATTCCATCTCATTGGTCCTAATCTAGTCCCCTTGACCTAATCCTCAGTCAGTGAGCCCAACCCCAAATCAAAACAAATCCCTGCATTTCATACCTAGCCTAAAACCCTAATTGCTCCAGCCCTCCTAGCTGTGACCCTTTGGAGAGAGCCCTCTCTGGCTTGATATAGCTATCAAGTCAAAAGCTTGGTTTGTGGTTACCTCTGTTGGGATTCCTTCTTCAGCCTTGGGAATCTGGCAGAGTGATAACACAACCCATGATCCTTACTTGAATGCTTAATACATTAAATGTAAATACTTTGTAAGAAACAATGGCCAATGCACCTCATGTGTTTTGAACCACCATGATCACATGAATATGTTGATTGGGTGAGTGAGGTGAGCCTGATATACAAGAGGTATATGAAGAGCTATTGTTTATGGAGAAGTCCCACTCTTTCTTGTGTTTGTGATGGTATCTAAAGAATGGGTGAATATTCGTAGCTTTGAGAGCTCACCCATTAGAACGAACAAAGGGAAATGAAAAAATTCAGGAGTAAGCATTTTTCTGACCTGCATATCAGTTATTTATCACATCTTTACCCTTTGATCCATACTTCCTAGAGTTAGAAGATATGTCCTTCCTTTTAAGTTTACCAAGTGCGAGTTAGAGATTAAGACCCAATAGATTACCCTCCCTGTAGAAGGTTGGTCATCATTTTTGGGATTACTATCTACAATGTGGGTTATGGAAGAATGATCTCCTCTACTTACCCCTAGGTGAGAGAGGGTAGCAATCATCACTTGGTATTTTATTATTTTTAAAAAGATTCTAAGCCTAAATTGAGCATTGCCTTTTTTTATTTGTGTAATTTTCACTTTCATTCTTCTTATTTTAAGATCAATGGTCTATTTGGATAATTTGGTGAGATAAGATAAGAAAATATTATATTTAGTTTATAATAGAAGAAGAGACTTAGAAATCCAAAATTCCTAATGAGATAGCTCAAGAATTCAAATTAGGTCCTTATAATTAGGCACCACCCCCTTGTTTTTTAAAGCTACTTTCTAACTTTGTTTTAGTAATTCACATTTCTCTAAGTGTTTAGCTTACATCGTTCTTCAAAGAAGTCTCAAAATTAAATGATGTGATGTTAACACTCAAAAATTTCAATTAGAATAATTTATTTTCTATTTGTTTTATTTTGTGTTTCACCCCACATCATGCATCCAATTGCATGCCATGTGAAATATATTATGAGCACGAACCATCTACCATAATGGTTATTATGGCATTATGATTTCTCATGATTGGTGCTTATCAACAATTAGGTTAGGATTTAGAATAGGTCTATTTTGGTTTTCTTTCTTTTGTATGGTAGTTTTATGTTTGTTTGATTTGTCTTTCATGCTTTTGAAGAATAGTTTACTTTCACTTTATATTTTAAGCTCCATGTTAACCCAAAAACCCATTATTAAGCCATATATATTGAGTGATTGCATTTATATTGTTATATTGTAATGTAGGCTAGAACCGCCCATGGTCCCATGTTATTATAATTATACCCTTTATCTCCAATATATGCAATAAGGAGGCCTAATCTTAGGATCATCAAATGTTGTCTTGTACATTGTGTTCATTGTATAAGGAGGTTTTCCCCTCGAAGATGTCTGATATTATTGGTTTCTTATCGTTTTTAAGGCACAATTATCATAAAATTTGGTATAAGAGCTCATGATCCTATGGTTTTTCTACTTCAAATAGGTCATTGTGGCATTTTCGCTATAATTTTTCTCTGGGAGGTTTCAGATGATGAAACTTAGAGAATATTGAGAAAACATCCCACATAAATATAGTTCAAATTTTAGATCTTGTTTCACTATATTTTGGAGACATGTTCCAAGGAAGTTAGGGTTTTTTAATGCTCCATAAATATGTCTCAAACATGCCAGTTTAGAATTTTTTCTATAACTCTTTTTTTGTTGGGTTTCACACCATTAAACTTGGAACATGTTGAGGATAAATCTTGGTGAACATTTGGTTCAAATCTTAGATCTTGTTTCACTATCATTTTGGATATATGTTCTAAGGAAGTCTAGGTTTGTATATGCTCCTAAAATCAGTTTCCAATAGGTTTGGAATTTTTATAGTAATTTATTTTCTATGATGTTTGTGACAGTAAATCTTGGACCATATTAAGAAGAAATATTAGGGAACTTCTAGTTCAATTTTTAGAATTTGTTTCACTATGCTTTTGGAGTTATACCATGTGGAAGTTAGGGTTTGTAAACAATCCTATAATAAATTTTAAACAGGTCAGCTTGGTGTTTTTGCTATATCTTTTTGTCTTTGAATTTTATGAACATGAAATATTTAGGTATTTTAGGAGACATAAAAGTACCTCACGTACATATTTCATAATTATATTTGAAGAATTGGACATGTGTCTTGCTATGCAAGTTTTCTCATGGGTAGAGGAAAAAATAAACAAGCTTTTGGAAAGTTACCATAACTTACACTTAAAACATAAAGTTCAGTTCACACCTATGGAATTACAGAAAAGACATATCAAAGTATTACAAAAAAAATAAAAAAAATCTAGAAGATCTCAAATATGAGAGATATATAAATAAAACTTTATTCATTATGACATTCTTCAAATTAAGGTGCATAACTTACTAGTGACCTAAATTTTCATTGGAATGTCTCTTTTTTTTTTCACTTAAAGTTGCAATAAAGAGGAGTGTTATTATTATTTTTGAACATGCCTCCAAAGAAAGCTAATACACAAATTAAATATACTGAAGGGATATCCTTGACTCATGAAGAAAGTGAAATGATCCGTAAAATACCATGGATATTCCACTAGACAGTTCGTCACAACATATCTAATAATAATATATTAAAATACTGAAATTTTACTCTATTACAGGTTTATTAAAATTCTATATTTGTAGATTTAATTGGAATTAGTGCATGCATGCAAATGTAAATTATGTAAGCTCTCACACACACATAAGACACAAGATATGCTCTTTGGGAAACCCTTTCAGGAAAAAACCCAGTTTGAAGTTGAGGTCGCTTTGCTCTTTTTCTCTGTGTGGAAATATGGTTGCAGGTACAAAGAAGTAATGTTTGTGGCTCATAGGATGATACAATGCACATATCCTCTTTGTGTGCTCTACCACATATCTCTCCTGGATATCTTTACCTAGTTATGGAACAAAATACTCTCAAAAGAATGGAATCTTTTTCCTCCTAATGACCCAATTATAACACAACTCGATAGCCTACTAGTGGTTAATTTTGACTATGCTAACTCTTAACTAGAGTTACAATATAAACACTTCTAGAGTATTTTAAATATAATAAAATGGCTAGCCCCTTTTCCATGAATAATGGGGGCTGATGTGGCATCCTCTTGAACTATAGGCATGAAAACAGGAAGGTCAACTTTTGAGTGGCATAATTTTTGCATACGGACTCTGATTAACACACTTCTTGTGTCGTTGGAAATTTTTACATGTGTAGAATAACATGAAATGTTTTTTGCGCTAAAGTGACAAATTTTTAACCCCAAAAAACATCATTTCATGTCTCAAAACGCTCTGAGAAGGTTTCAAACTTCATTTTTCCAAACTGTGTCCCACCGGTAAAAACGGTCTCATGAGTTGATTCCTGCACTTTTTCCACTCCAAATGCATTGAGATGAATGAAAAACAATATAATTATCCAATCCATATCACACCTCACCATTTTGGGAGGCTTTTGGTCCCCAAATTATTTTACTGAATGAGGTGAGGGAATTTTCCCTCCACCGTCTCTCTAGTGTACCATTTAGCTTTGCCTCGAAGTTGTCCCTTCAATCCAATATTCCAAAGGTCATGCTACCCCTGTCTTATAGTTCTAGACCTCTTGTACAAAACTGTATCTTCTGTCAACTTTGAATGAGCATCTGGTGCCAAATCCTCCACAAAATGTAGGACATGTCCCTCTTCCCGATCTAGCATGGAAGGCTCATAGAGTTTCAAATTCTCTACATTCACAACTGAGTAAATGCTTATATATGGTGGTAAACTAAGTCGAGAGGCATTATCACCCACCTTTTCCAATATCTCAAAGGGACCATACCTCGGAGCCTTGATTTTCTTACCAGGCCTCTGAAACCTATCCTTATTCAACTGTAACCATACTCTATTTCCCAGCTTGAATGATTTTTCCATTTGTTGCTAATCATTCTTGGCCTTATGCATATCCTGCGACTTCTGCCGTGTTTCTTGTACCTTTAGATGGATCTTCTTGATCTTCTCCATAAAATTTTCAGCCCTCAAATCATCTCCTGTAAGATATTCTCTCACTCCTTTATGCCCATATGAAATATCCAAAGATGAAGGTGGAAAATATCCAAAACAAGTCTCAAATGGGGACTTTCCTATAGAAGTGTGGACTGATCTGTTGTAAAAATGTTGTATGTAACCATATTTTCATCCGAGGTCTTTTGATGCTTCTAGTTGTATCCTCTGAGAAACTGCGCCAAAGTCTTGTTGACTACATCTATTTTCCCATTTGTGTGTGGATTGAACGTTGTAGATATCTTCAACTTCGTGTCCATTTTCTACCACAATGTAGTCCAAAATGCACTGATAAATCTTGTATCCATGTCTGAAATGATGCTCCTAGGCATCCTAAAGTGCACCCATAACTGTCCAAAGAACAAATTTGTTGCTTCTTTCCCATTGATGGTATTTTTAGAGGGCATCAAAATACACATCTTATTGAACCTGTTAACTACCACGAACAGGTATTCATGTCCCTTCTTGGTTGTCAGTAAACCTCCCACAAAATCCATGGAAATGCATTGCCAAGGACGAGTAGGTATAGGTAAGGGATGATATAGACCTTGTTTCATGTTGCTAGGCTTGCTGGTACAACAAATCATGCATCCTCTTATGAACCTAGCTACCTGATCTTACATCTTGGGCCAATACACATACCTCTGCAAGTTAGCCATGATATTCCTTACATGAAAGTGCCCTACAACCTTGGAGGTGTGAGCCTCTCTAATCAGCTGAAATCACTCACCTTTAGGAACACATAGCTTATCCATCCTGGAGATGGTAGTCAACAGTGTTGTTGCCATTGTGCACATGACTCTGACTCTGCAACTGCTAATACACATCCTTGAAGTCCTCATCCTTGGAATATGCCTCTCTATATGCATAATGGGTGAATGGCTCCATGTGCATAAGTTTCCCCAAAGTTGTAATATTTGATGTTGGTGGCCTTGAAAGCATGTCAACCAAATTGTTTGTGCTTCCCTTCTTATACTTAATCACCAAATGAAACTTCCGTGAAAACCCCATCCACTTGTAATCTCTAGTCTGTTGCAGCTTACTCTGGGCCTACAAGTACTGTAATGACTAGTGATCTGTGTGGATTACTGTCTCCTTTCCCATCAGATAATGCTTCCACTTCTTCCTAGCTTGCACCATGCCATAAATCTCGTTGTCATAGGTAGGGTAGTTAATAATTTCCCCATGAAAAACTTCATAATGGTAACATACAAGCCTTCCTCCCTACATCAAGAAAACTACCATAGCATACCCACTCATCTTTGTCTCCACTTTGAAAGGTCGTTGCAAGTTTGGTAATGCCATAACTGGTGCTTGAATGGTATTCTTATTTGACTGCTCAAAATCCCTCTACTAGCCTTTTCCCCACTGGAAACTCTTGCCACTTATTTTTATGGCATGGAGTTGTGCTGCTACTGTTGAAAATGAGGCTATGAATTTCCTCAGGTACTGTGCTTCCCTAGTGAAACTCCTAACCTCAAAAACATTAGTAGGCACCAGCCGTTTCATGACGGCCTCCATCTTGGAAGGAGTTATCTTCAACTCTCCTCCACCGATCGCATACCCCAAATACACCAAAGACTGTTGCGCAAACTCACACTTCTTGAGATTTTCTAGTAGTTGGTGCTTCTTCACTGTCTCCAACACCTGCATCAAATTTGAAATATGCTCCTCTTAGGTAGCATTATATACTAATATATCATCCAAATATATAATAAGAAATGAATCCGTAAAAGGGCGCAGTACATCATTCATTAATCTCATAAATGTAGTTGGTGCATTACATAGGCCAAATGGCATGACTAACCACTCATACAAACCTTGTCTAGTTTTGAAGGCGGGTTTCCAGGTATCTTATTCTTTGACACGAACCTTTTGATATCTAGACTTCCAGTCCAACTTGGTGAAGTATTTTGCTTGCTGCAATTGAACCAAAAAATAATCTATCCTAGGTAGGGGGTATATGTTCTTGAGTGTGATTTTGTTGAACGACATGTAATTTATACACATCTGCCAAGTCCCATCCTTCTTTAGCACAATGATGATGGGTGACCAAAATGGTGATGTACTCGGTCGAATTACACCTTCTTCCAGTAGTTGCTGCAATTGTTTCTTCACCTCACTTGCTTCTATAATAGACTGCCTTTACAACCCAATATTTGGCAATGGGGAGTATGGAAATAGCTGGATCTCATGCTCCACTTATCTCTTAGGCGGTAACCCTTTAGGATCTTGGCACACGTCCTTGTATGCCTGTAACAACTCCTCCAATTGTTGTTTCTATTTCTTAGTACAGCCCTCCAGGGATGCCTAGCCTCTTATTGATTCCTCTGCAGAGTGAATTTCTCTTAAAAACAATAAAACACACTTCTTGCTAGAACAAGTCAATTTCTTTGCTTGGTTGGGACTTACTAGTGAAATTTTCGACTTGCATTTGTGCGCGTTGATGATGAACGATTTTACATCCTTGATAAGTCGGTATTGGTTGGATCTCCTCATGAATATTGCATCACGCATGTACATGTATGGACTCCCAAACATGATTCCACATACATCAAGGGGAACCACATTCAGATCTACTTTATCAATAAATTCAACAATGATAGAAAATATAATTTTACATTGTTTTGTTACCTTCAACTCTGCATCCTTATTTACCCATCCCAATGAATATGGGTTTGGATGATCACGAACTTCTGTCCAAAAATTTTGACCAACTTTATTGTAATGAGATTCTCTTGTGACCCCAAGTGAAACAAAGCATCAATCTTTGTCTTCTTGACTTGTATCTTTATATGGGAGAGTTTGGTCATTTCTTTCTCTTCTTCTTGTTGATGACCACTCAGATTCACCTCCTTCTGCACTGATGTACAAACGATCTTCTCATCCACGTACAAGCTTCTTTAAACTTGGTTTCTCGAATAAGTGGCCATGAAATTCTTCTCAGTTATTATATTTCTTCTTGTTATTTTGTTTTAGCTCTGGATGCAACTTCCAACACTTCTCCTTTGTATGGCCATCAATGTTGCAGTGGTTGCTGAGGTTGTTGGGATCTTTACATTGGTGCACTGTGGCTACCATATTTTTGTATTTTACCCCATTTTTCTTCTTATTCCCATCCTTATAAGCATATTTTTGCTTCTTTTTCCTTGATCCACTTGATTTCTCTCTTTAGGCCTATGTTTTCCAAGTATTGCCCTTGTTCACAAGCCCCGTCCAACGATTTATGCTTGAACAACATCACTTTCTCATGTAGATGGAAGTGCAGACCCCCCAAATACTTGAGGAGTACATATGGGTTCTTTGGAGAGATACCCAACATTATATCCATCTTCCTGAATTTCCATGGTGTACTCCTACACGCTTTTTCCCAACTTTTTCCTGAAGTAATGGCACCGGATCCACTAGTCCTCCACGTACCCAACGGGATAGAAATGTGAATTTATGAGGGTTTTGAAATATTCCCAATTAGTCACTAGAGGTTCTCTCTCCAACGTCAGGGTTTTCCCATGGCTCTCCCACCAAGTTAGTGCATGGCCCTCTAATTTCAGCCATGCAAATGAGATCTTTTTCCCTTCCTCGGTCTAATGGACACTTAAATAAACTTCTAGTTGCTGAAACCAATGGTTCATATTCAAAGCGTTGATCTCTCCATGTTACAACTTGATATCGACTTTTTATTCCATTTTAAAAACGGACTGTGATTGGTTCACCACACTCAAACTGGGTTGATCTTTTTCAGGCTCTTTCTTTGAATGGTTCTCTGTTTCTCCCCGATCTTCTAATCCCTGTTATGATTTTTTCTCTGCATTCAAACTCCCATATTATCCAAATATCCATAGCTTACTATTTAGATCCTCCATGAGGAGGCTTACATTGTGGTTGATATCTGCGACTTGTTGTTCCAACCGCGTAAACTCACCTCTAGAGGATCATGAGGTTCATTTATAGATTTGTTGCCTATGATTAGGGTTTTAATATTTTCAAACCCACCAATATAGACCCTTCAAACTCCACGAAATACCCAAATAAACCTATTATGATACCAAATTATGCATAAAATTTCATGTATATTCGACTGGACAACTCGTCACAACAGATCTAATAATAATATATTAAAATATTGAAAATTTACACTATTACAATTTTATTAAAATTCTTGATTTGTAGATTTAACTGTAATTAGTGCATGCATGTGAATGGAAATTATGCATAAAAGTAGAGAATGACAAAATAAGTTCACACGCACACATAAGTCACAAGATATGCTCTCTGGGAAACCCTTTCGGGAGAAAACCTAGCTGGAAGGTGAGGTCACTTCGCTCTCTTTCTCTGTCTGGAAATATGGCTGTAGGTACAAAGACGTAATACATGTGGCCCGTGGGCTGCTACAGTGCACATATACTCTTTGTGTTCTCTACCTCTTATCTCTCATGGCTATATTTTCTCATCTATGGAGCAAAATTCTCTTGAAATAATTGAAATCTCTTCCTCCTAGTGGCTCGGTTATAACACAACCCGAATAGTGGTTAATTTCGACTACAT
Source organism: Pinus albicaulis (assembly GCA_034641835.2). NCBI lineage: Eukaryota > Viridiplantae > Streptophyta > Pinopsida > Pinales > Pinaceae > Pinus > Pinus albicaulis. The sequence goes on from CM076572.1 coordinate 740,190,517, forward strand.
ATAATATTAACTAGAGTTACAATATAGACTCTTCTAGAATCTTTTATATCATAATCACGTGGGTAGCCCATTTTCCATGAATAATGGGGGTTGACACGACATCCTCCCGAACTATAGGTGTGAAAACATGAAGGTTAACTTCTTAGTGGCATAAATTTTGCATACAGCCTCTGATTGATGCGCTTCTTGCATCGTTGGAAAGATAGTTGTGAGTAGAATAGAATGAAATGGTGTGGTGTTAAAGTAAAAAGTTTTACCCCCCAAAAAATGTCATTTTATGTCTCAAAGCGCTCCTGAAAGTTTTCAAACCTTTTTTTTCCAAACTGGGTCCCACTGATAAAAACAACCCCATGAGCTGATTACTCCACTTTTTTCACTCAAAATGCATCGAGATGGATGATAAACAATATAATGATCCAATTCAGATAATGTATACTTATAATTTAAGTTATCTCAATGAGAGAATAAAGTTAATGAAATGAATGGTAGTATGTTGAAAAGGTGGATTTATCACGTTCTCAAGAAAAGCTTAAAAGAGAAATGGAAAAGAAGATGAATGAAAATAAGGAAGGAGTATAAGAAAATGAATGAAAATAAGGAAGAAATAAAAAAATCTATGATTTTCATGGAAAATCTTCTCTTCAAGAGGCTTCCTAAAATGGATGTGGATATCCAAGGAAATTATGAACATAAGGAGAAGCATGTTGTTGAGAATCAATCTCATATGGGGAGTATGATATCATAATTGAAGAGCACAAATTTTGAATTACAACCATAACCATGAATCTTCAATCCAAGTTCCACATCATCAGGGCTTCAATTTAGCACTAAGGAACTACTACATTCCAAGGATCGATATAAATTTGATGGTAATGATCCTATAAAATTGATAATTTAGATGGAGCAATACTTTGATCTACACCAAGTGGCATCCTCACAAAAGGTAAATATTGCATTTATGTTTTTAAAACAAGACCAACATGTATGGTATCAATATTTTTGTGAAAGAAAAAAGGATTATGTTATATATTGGCCATTTTTAAAGACAAATTGATAGTACATGTTAGCACTGCAATTTTTCAAAGGTTTTCAAAGTCTAGTCATCATTCTCCAAGGAACCAATCTGCCTTTTCAGTTCGGTTATAAAATGAAAGTGTCGCTGTCAAAGTGTAGTGGTGAGAAAATTTCATTTCTACCTTCATTCATTTCATTTTCCCTCTTTTACATTTCATTTTTCCAAAAAAACCAATGTCCAACGTTTCATTTCTTTCAAAACCCCTTTTTAACTATTAAAATCCATTTTTTATAATTTAAAAGCAGCTCCGCCCACCCACTAAAAGCCATATCCTATTTCCTTCTAAACTTACCATATATTTCTTTTATCGCAGCTCTACCTGCACCACAGCAAACCTTTGTAATATCATATATCATATGATATAACTCACTGCACTTAATAACATTGTGGACCCCTCTGCTCATCGCACATCGCGCTTCACAAGTTTTAACCTTTAACTCATGTTCCTCATAATACAAAACTCCCGATTCCCGATTGTGATGTAAATGGGCCCCACCTTCCATTCTCATCGCACATCGCACTTCGCGAGTTTTAACACTTACCTCCCGTCTCTCATAATAGAACTCCTGATTCACGATTTGCGATATTGTCTGGGCCCCACCTCCTTTCTCATCGCACATCGCACTTCGCCAGTTTTAACACTTACCTCTCGTTTCTCATAATAGAACTCCCGATTTGCGATTTGCGGTATTAAATGGGCCCCATCTTCATCATGCCACGTCACCTCTGTTCATCGCACATTGCACTTTGTAATTTTTAATACTTACCTCCCGTTCCTCATAACAAAACTCCCGATTTGTGATTTGCGAAGTGGCCCCACCTCCTTGCCACGTCATCACCCCCATCGCAAATCGCGTTCCCTCCTGCTTGTGTCTTATGTTTAAACGTTCCAACCCCAATATATGATTGCGATATATGTATAAATGGTTTTTCTCCTCCCGCTCATCTAATAATCTATCCCACTAATAAAATGAAACTCTGCTATCTCTTTTAATCCGTTGTCATTCCTATCATGACAAACAAGAAACCAAAGGAAAGGAACAACGACAGAGTTTCTATGAAACAAATTTATACCATTATTCTCAGCACCAACACATTTCCGTGAGGCACCAGGCAACATTCAAGGAACAACCACACTTCATTTTCACTGTTGTTTACTCTTTTTGTGGAGTTGGTTGCACCATAATAGAGGAAGAGTCTTCCTGTAGACTGCCACATCATACAACCACTTCGAATTGTTAGCCTTGATGTTGTTTATTTTGATTATTTCATAGCACTTTGTATTAAATTTTTTCGATAAGCCTCATTTCTTGCACGAGATGGTAATAAATTTTAGGAACATATTCACTCCTTTTGTGGGGATGACAATTTTATATTTTTGTATATATGTGACAAATTGCTATGAAGTAAGGGTTCATTGTTTTAGAATCTTAACTCATATGATCAATGCTCTTTTAGTGAATGAAATAGACAAAAAATTCTAAGGAGTTATTACCATCTGGTGTGTGTATTCTCAATTTCCACTTGTGTTTCCATATTTATTATCTTCAGTTTCAGCGTGCAATTCCTCATGTTGTTATGAGTTTTTATCAGTCCCTTGACATGTTCATGTGTTTTATCAATTTTTGTTAGTCTCTCACAGTAAGCCTTCTTGGTAAAATATGTATAATAACAATGGAAAGAGCATCACTCATGACAATTATCTTTTACAATATTTCAGTGAGAATATTGTAAGACTAGAAATAGCTTTCTCTTGATGAAATATTGTCAAACTACTACTTGTGTTAATTTCTACCAAATTCGGTAGATTTTTTCTTTGTAGACCTACTGTTTCTTCTCTCATTTTACATTTTCTTCTCCTCATAGGCTACAAACTCACTCTTTTCTACCACATCAGGCTTCAATACCCTCATTAGTAGAACTGTGGATTTGACTGAAATCTCTTTTCAATGAATAAGAGTTTAAACCACCTACCAATCTCATAAAAAAATCATTAAATTACCTTAGAGTTTAGGATGTGTCTAGTCAGGTGCTTGATGTAGTCCAAGTGCTGCTTCTAGTGCCAACATTTTTTAGTACCTTTGTCAGGAGACGAAGGCCTTGAAACGAAGTATTCTCCCGATGTCTCTTATTTTGAATTGCTGAATGTCAATTCTTAATGGTGAATAAGAATTGATGACTTGAATAAGACTACAAATTAGTTCACCTGGCGACTCCACATAGAGGAAAAGGGGTTTCAAAACTCCAACTACAAGGAGAAATCAGAGATCACCTACTGTGACCCCAGTTGTAAACCCAGAGAAGATCATTAAAGATGCAAAAGGAAAACAAAGATCAGTTGAGGCCACATCTTAGCCAGTGAAGAAGGTACACAAAAAATATATTCCAAAGCAAAAGGTTGTAGAAATTATATAACATATGCATGTATATATCCAGATTCTCTTGATCTAACAATATTTATCTTCTTGCTAAATACATAATCCTTCCACTGTTAATCTTTTGCAGAAATTTAAAAACTCAATTGCAAACACATGAAGCAATAAAAACAATCGCACATAACACAGTTGTTTAACGAGAAATACTGAAGCTGAAAACCTAAACTATCATATATTATGTATCATGGAGATCATGTAACAATCTCATACAAATCTTAGTACATGAAGCTCTCAGTACAATCAATCGTGACACACTAACATGAAGAAACCTGCAAATCCATGCACTGATTTCTTGCCACCTGATAGCCTGCCTCCACTGCACAATCCCTGCTGAAGAATACCCCTGAATGAATTCGAATCTACCTTGCCTTGACTGCGCAATCCTCATTGGAAACTCCAATGTGTGTGTGATGCAATCAATGCATCACTATAGTCACAACGGATAGTCCATCTTACCGTTTCACCTATCTCTCCATTGGGTCTCCACTGGAATTGACATGCGCTGTAGTTAACTGTTATTTCTATTCAGTTGTTAGTGAGTTATTATTTGTGAATTAATTAACTAATTATTTCACTCCACTCCCACTAGTGTATTATTCAGTTAGACTAGATACAACTAGCTCAACTGAGTTTAACTCCATTAACTCAGTTAAACTGAATAACAACTCCATGAAATACTCTTCCAACTCTATCATAAATTTTCCACTTCAGTTCTAACTGAGTCCTCCATGCATGAACCACCAGTAAACCCTAGGAATTGCGTAATTCCTTCAGCCCACTGATTTGCCAAATTTGTATACTGAAATAAAGTGCTCCAAGAGAATAAGTTGATATTTAGAGTTTGATTATTATTAAGGGCTAATAATAATCGACACATCTATTTTTTGATCGACGATCTATAAATAGACTTCGCCCAATATTCTAAAAATATAATTTCATCTATTTTTCCAACTTGACCAACCATCCACAAATAGCATCCTGCAACTTCTGAAATATGATCACCATGTCTAAAAATATACATAGTCTAAAAATAGACTTACACCTAAAAATAGCCTGCAGGTCCACTTGGTGAAGGTGACTGATTTTCACTAAGATCATCATCTTGTTGAATCTCAAAAAAGGTACCCTCATCTACTTTAGAATCAAAAGAAGTTTCATTTTCAAAATATCTTGCTGAAAAATCTAAAATTGAAACTGCTTCCCTAGAAAATAAAGTAGATGTTGTTAATCTAAGCTCAGCTGAAATTTTTTCTCATTCCTCATTTGGTAAATCTGAAATTAGTAAATCTGAAGTAAGCACTATTTCAGTCAAAGAGGAAAAAACAGAGTTATTAAGTATCAATAAGGAAACATAAGAGTTTGTGCTAATTGAAGGGGAGTTAGAGCAAGTATTGGTATTGTACCTTTTCTTGATATGGATGTTTTGAATGAAGAATATTTTAAGACCATTTTAAATTTCCTCCAAACTCATCCTAAATACCAGTCTTTCATCACTCCTCAGCAAGAATATTTTCCTTTATCTCGAAATCCAACTATTGGGTCATCCTCTTCTCATCCACTAGAAGGCAGTGTTCCTGAAGGCCTCACATTCAACTTATCTGACTTCCTAGCTCAGCAAAATAAAGTTGAATTAACCTCATCCCCTCAAGAGACAACTTTTGAATCAGATTCTTCTATAGAAGGTGAAGTCAACATATTCTCTATTCATCTCTTTGAGAATCCACTATTTTTAGTCCCCAAGCCTGAAGAATCAGCTCAAGATTTCCAATTTTCTGCTGTCCTAAATCAAATTCAGAATCCACAAATTATAATTCCTATTTCCCAAATAGCTACATCAACCGATCATCCATCAATTGTACATCAGAAAAATATGGCTCAGCCTGCCCTTACAAGGATGAAACATATAGTGGCTACAAGATATGCTTCACTTTCTCTTCCTCAACCTTTACATCCACTCCCTCAAGAAGATTACTTGAAATATCTTCCAAAATACACCGGGGAGGGAGAAGGTGTTTCTGCTGAGGAACATTTAGTGGCTTTCTATAGTTATGCTGACAACCAGAATGTCGAACATGAAGATGTCTAATCAAGACTCTTTGTTTAGAGCTTGGATGGTGAAGCTCGTAAATGGTTTATAAGCCTGCTGCCAAACTCAATAACAGGAATTGATGAATTAGAGGAAATATTTGTGAAGCAATGGGGTGATAGGAAAGACTATGTGTACTATCTTACAAAATTTGGAACTCTGAAGAAGAAACTAGATGAGTCATTAGCTGATTTTACCAAGAGGTTCAATAACATTTATCAGAAAATTCCCGAAGAAATTAAGCCTCCTGAGACTACAGCTATGATAACTTTCACAAATGCTCTAGATTCTTATTTTGCTTTATGGCTAAGGGCTGAGAAAGCACAAACATTGATGGATATGCAAGAGGCTACAATTGGAGTGCAGTCTAATCTCATGGCTTCTAATAAATTTAAAATGGAGGAAGAAAAGGCAGCAAAGGACAAAAAGAAGATGAAAGAAGAAAAAACTTCTTCTTCTAAGTCTCTCACAAAAGAAGAAAATATTGATCAAATGTCCAATTTGATCAAGGAACTTGCCTCTAAGATGACAAAATTAGAGCTAGAAAACAAACCAGCTACTAGAGCCAATCAAAATGAGGCAAACATAAATCAGGCTCCCTTCAGGGGGCCTTTTCAACCTTAACAAATCCTACAATGCCCAAGGAGGAATGATGATGATCAAAATATTTAGCCTCCTTTGAATAATTTTGCTGAAGAAGAATAACAAAAACATGAGGAAGAAAATTAATAAATAAACCTTGTGTGAGAAACCTCACAGTCAACTTGTTTGACTTTGCAAGAATATGAAGACCAGTCAAGGACTTATTTGTTTTCAGATGATGAGAATGTTCAAATTTATACACAAAATGATAAAAAATAGCAAGAATATCAAAACAAAAATTATCCTTTGAGGTCTAAAGGCCATGTTTAGCAACCTCAACAAAAATCAAATGCAAAGAAACAAGCTGCCAAGCAGAAGGCCAAAGTCAATGAGGTTCCTCCACTCCAAAATTCTGCCCCAATTGTGAAAATTACTGTAGAAAATAACGAATTAGTTCCAATTTATTTCAGTTTCAAATCTGAATTTAATAAATCGAAATTATGCTCCCACTTCTGGAATTGTTGAAAAATCCAGCATGTAAAGAGTCTTTTAAAAGTCTGCTACAACCAACTCTTTCTCCCAATTCAATCAACCTTGAGGATGAACATCCCACTATTTATCTAGGCTGTCATGTCCAAGACCAAAATGATGACAAATCACCACCTTTCTACCTGTCACTCAATATACATGACAAATTGCTGCATAATTATCTGTTAGATTCTGGGGCTTCTCATAATCTGATGCCAAAGAACTGATGGATGAATTAGGATTAGAGATCACCAAGCAATACCATGACCTATACACCTTTGATTCCAAAAAATTGAAGTGCCTAGGAGTAATTAAGGACTTGGTTGTTTCTCTAACCCAACTACCTATGAAAATCTTAGTGATGGACATTGTAGTTGCAGACATTCCTTCTATATTTGGGATGATACTTTCTAGATCTTGGTCAAAAAAATTGGGAGGTACCCTTCAGATGGACATGTCATATGCCACCATCCCAGTGTTTGGAGGGGAATTCAGAAGGCTGTACAGGGAAACCCAAATGGCCTACATCATTAGTGATCAACATAATCCTTTAAACCATCCCATATATGCTGAAGAAAATGAATTGGGGTCATCAATACTTCACCTTGTTTCCGATGATAACAATTTACAGCCTGAAATAAGTGAAAAACAACACTTTCAAGGTACAAATGAGCAACATTTAGAGGGAGGACAGATATGGAGATTGTACTTTGATGGAGCCTCATCGAGAGAAGGATCAGGAGCCAGTTTAGTCCTCTTTTATCCTATTCAGAAAAGGGTAACTATATCATATAAACTGCAATTTGATACCACTAACAACACTGCTGAATATGAGGCACTTTTGCTGGGAATGAAGGCAACGAAAGATTTGGGAGCGGAGTAGCTAATTGCTTTTGGTGATTCAGAGTTGGTGATAAAGCAGGTGAGAAACAACTACCAAGTGAAAAATTCCAAGTTGAAAAATTATAGGAGTGAAGTTTGGGACTTGATTGAGCATTATTTTTCAACATTTAATATAAATTTTGTCACTAGAGAGGAAAATCAAATGGTTGATCACTAGCTATTGCTGCTAGTAATCTCAAAGTTCCTCTAGATGTCAAGGCAGCCTATGATGTTCAAATAAGAAATAGGCTTTCAATTCCTAATAACATCAAATATTGGCAAGTATTTGAGGATGACAAGGAAATTCATAAACTTTTAGAGTGTGTTGAAGAGTTTGCAGACATACAAATTGATGATGAGCAGGACATTGTTGAAATTCAAAATATCAGGACTTTTAAGAAAACCATGGCTGGGAAGAACATTATAGATTTGAAATCAAAATATATTCCTAAAGGCCTAGTTCCTTTAGAAATATTGTTCGATAATAATTATATTTTTCTCAAGCCCAAAAGTAAAGTTGATGGAGAGACTATGATAGAATGTAACATTGGAAAAGAAAATCAGCCAAAATTAGTCAAAGTGTCCAAATTCCTTTCTCTTGAAACCAGAACAAAATATATCAAGTTGCCGAAAGAATTTGCTGATATTTTCACATGGTCTTATAGTGAGCTGAAAACTTATGATAGAAGCATAATGGAGCAAAAGATTCCTTTGAAAACTGATGCAAAGCCTGTAGCACAAAAAATCAGACATATCAATCCCATGCTGCTCCCAATCATTGAGAAAGAAATCAGAAAATTATGGGAAGCAAAAATAATTTTGCCTTTGATATTTTCTAACTGGGTAGCTAATATAGTCCCAGTTCGGAAAAAAAATGGAGATATAAGAATTTGTGTCAATTTTCGCAACTTGAACCAGTGTTCATTGAAAGATAAACTATCCACTGTCCAAGATGGATTATATTTTGCAGAAGGTTGTAGGATCCAAAATATTTTCAATGATTGATGGCTTTTCAGGCTATAATCAGATTTCAGTTGACAGGCATTTAGAGAAAAGACAACATTTACCACACCCTGGGGTACATTCATGTACAACAAATTACCATTTGGTCTAATGAATGCAGGTGCAACATTTCAATGGGCAATGGATATTGCCTTTGCAGGAGAAAAAGACAGATTTGTAGTCATCTATTTGGATGACATCACAGTCTATTCAAAATCTGATGAATACCTTTTGAAACATTTGAAACAAGTTTTTGAAAAATGTATAAAATTTGGTTTGTACTTGAACCCAAAAAAGTCATCCTTTGTTGTCCAAGAAGGGAAATTATTGGGACATATTGTAATAGAAAGTGGCATCTATATGGATCTGGAAAGAGTAGAAGCTATTCAGAAGATTGGTTTGCCAAGGAATAAAAAAGAATTGCTGTCATTTTTAGGGAAAATCAATTTTCTGAAGCACTTTGTTCCTAACTTTGCAGAGCTGATCAAACACATAAATGTCTTGCTGAAAAAAGATTCAGAATTTAAATGGCGAGATGAAGCAAAGGATTCTTTTTCAACAATCAAGTCTGCCTTGACTGAAGCTCCAGTTCTGATTAGTCTTGATTTTGAAAAATATTTTCTAATTTTTTCATATGCTTCAGAAGAAATAATTACAACTGTCTTGTTACAGAAGAACAGAGAAGGTTTAGAGCAGACTATTTCATTTTTCAGTCGTCATTTAAGGGATACTGAATTAAAGTACAACTTGAATGAAATACAAGCATATGCACTAGTTAAGGCTTTGAAGTATTTTTGGGTTTATGTGCTACATTCAAAAATAGTTTCTTATGTGCTCATTATCAATGTTAAAGATGTTTTGCTATAGCTAGATACAGATGGCAGAAGGGGATGATGGTTGACCAAAATTCTAGAATTTGATATTGAGATTAGACCAACTAAATTGACAAAAGGTCAAGGCTTGGCTCGCTTGATGGCTGAATCTAACTGCAAGGCTTTAAATCTGAACGTAGAGGCAACTGAAGGAGAAGATGAAGAAGGTATTTATAATTATCCTGAAATATTTCATTCATATTGGTACAAGGATATAGCATAATTTTTGTTAAATTTGAACTGTCCCCCTGAAATGGAGAAGTCAAAGAGAAGAGATTTCAAATTGAGAGCTGTAAAGTGTTGCATTTTGGAAGACCATATTTATTGGAAGGACCCTGTTGGAGTCTTATTAAGATGTGTAGATGAAGCTGAATCCCAAGAGATTATGACAAAGATACATGTAGGAGTGTGTGGAGGGCATTTGTATTGGAAAGCCATTGCAAACAAAATCTTAAGAGCTGGCTATTATTGGCCAACTCTTTTCTCTGATGTTTTTTCCAAAGTCAGGAGCTGTGTCGAATGTCAGAAATTTACTGGTAAACATAAATTATTACCATTACCTCTTATTCCTATTTGAGCAGATTTTCCTTTCCAGTAGTGGGGGTTAGACCTCATCGGTGAAATTCATCCACCTTCATCAGGACAACATAGATGGATTCTCACAACTACAGAATATTTTACTAAATGGATTTAAGCTGTACCAACCAGGAATGCTACTGATATGGTAATTATCAAATTTATTTTGGAAAACATTATGTCAAGATTTGGTTGTCCACATAAGTTAGTAACTGATAATGAAATGGCCTTTAAGTCTACTAAGATGTACAACTTTTGTCAGCAATATGGAATTTAATTGACTCATTCCATGCCTTATTACCCTCAAGGTAATGGATTACCTGAGTCATCCAATAAAAGTTTGGTGAGGATCATTAAGAAAATAATGCCTGAAAATAAGAGAAATTGGGACACTCAACTAGTACATGCTCTTTGGGTAGACAGGATAAGTGGTAAAAAATTAATTGGAATGTCTCCATTTCAGCTTGTATATGGTACTGATGTCGTAATGCCTTTGCAATTAGCTCTTCCTGTGATGAAGTTCATGCAAGATGAAGTTGATGATGAAAATCCAATCTAAAGGAGAATGTTGCAGCTGATAGAGGCACACCAAATCAGAGAATCACTGATAGATAAAACACAGAAGTATCAGACTAAAGTCAAATCTGTTTTTGACAAAAGAGTAAATCAACAATTATTCCAGGAGAATATTTGGTGCTACGCTGGGATGTTAGAAGAGAAGACCATGGAAAACATGTTAAGTTTGACAATTTATGATTTGGGCCATTTAGAATTGCTGAAGTTTTGGAAAAAAATACTTTTCTGCTCAAACATCTAGATGATGATCAGCTGACTGGAGGCCCAGTTAATGGTCATTTTCTCAAGAAGTTCTTTGTTTATTAAGTCAGTTGAGTCATTCCATTGTAAATATCTGGTGTTATGTGTCAATAAAACTCCATGCCCAATGGTACTTGTGTCTATATGTATGGTCAGTATTGAATACAGTCGGTCAATGGTCAGTCCTAGTCATAATTTCCAAGAAGTCTTCTGAGATTAATGAGTTTTTAAGGCACTGATTCTACAATCCTTTAAGCTTCACAAGGAGGAATTCATCCCCAATAGGAGCCACTGTTAGCACTGCAATTTTTCAAAGGTTTTCAAAGTCCGGTCATCATTCTCCAAGGAATCAATCTGCCTTTTCAGTTTGGTTATAAGATGAAAGTGTTGCTGTCAAAGTGTTGTGGTGAGAAAATTTCATTTCTACCTTCATTCATTTCATTTTCCCTATTTTTCCTTTCATTTTTCCAAAAAAAAACCGAAGTCCAGCTTTTCATTTCTTTCGAAACACCTTTTTAACTATTAAAAATCCATTTTTTATAGTTAAAAAGCATCTCCGCCCACCCATTAACAACCATACCATATTTCCTTCTAAACTTACCATATATTTCTTTTATCGCAGCTTTACCCGCACCACAACAAACCTTTTTAATATCATATATGATATGATATAACTTAATGCACTTAATAACATTGTGGACCCCTCCGCTCATCGCACATCGCGCTTCACAAGTTTTAACCTTTAACTCCCGTTCCTCATAATACAAAAATTTTGATTCTCGATTGCGATGTAACTGGGCCCCACCTTCTATTCTCATTGCACATCGCACTTCGTGAGTTTTAACACTTACCTCCCGTCTCTCATAATAAAACTCGCGATTCGCGATTTGCGGTATTATCTGGGCCCCACCTCCTTTCTCATCGCACATCACACTTCACAATTTTTAACACTCACCTCCCATTTCTCATAATAGAACTCCCGATTTGCGATTTGCGGTATTAAATGGGCCCCATCTCCGTCATGTCACATCATCTCTGTTCATCGCACATCGCACTTCGCAAGTTTTAACACTTACCTTTCGTTCCTCATAACAAAACTCCCGATTTGCGATTTGTGAAGCAGCCCCACCTCCTTGCCACGTCATCACCCCCTTCACAAATCACGTTCCATCCCGCTTGTGTCTTATGTTTAAATGTTCCGACCCTGATCTGCAATTGCGAAATATGAATAAAGGGTTTTTCTCCTCCCGCTCATCTAATAATCTCTCCTGCTAATAAACTGAAACCCCACTATCTCTTTTAATCTGCCTTCATTCCTATCACAACAAACAAGAAACCAAAGGAAAGGAACAACGATAGATTTTCTCCAAAACATATTTCTACCATTACTCTCAGCACAACACATTTTCGCGAGGCACCAGGCAGCATTCAAGGAACACCTTTTTGTGGAGTTGGTTGTACCAGAACAGAGGAAGAGTCTTCCTATAGACTTCCACATCATAAAACCACTTCGAATTGTTAGCCTTAATGTTGTTTATTTTCATTATGTCACAACACTTTGTATTAAAGTTTTTGGATAAGCATCATCTCTTGCATGAGATGGTAATAACTTTTAGGAAAATATTCACTCCTTTTGTGGGGATGACAATTTTATATTTTTGTATATATGTGACAAATTTATATGAAGTAAGGGTTCGTGGTTTTAGAATCCGAACTCATATAATCAGTGCTCTTTTAGTGAATGAAATAGACAAAAAATTCTGAGGAATTATTACCATCTCTTGTGTGTATTGTCAATTTCCAGTTGTGTTTCCATATCTTATTATATTTAGTTGCAACTTGCAATTCCTCATGCTGTTATGAGTTTTTATCAGTCCCTTGACATGTTCATGGGTTTTATCATTTTTTGTTAGTCTCGCATAGTGAGCCTTCTTGGTAAAATATATATAATAACAGTGGAAAGTGCATCACTCATGACAATTATCTTTTATAATATTTCTGTGAGAATATTGTAAGACTAGAAATAGCTTTCTCTTGATGAAATATTGTTAAACTGCTACTTGTGTTAATTTCTACCAAATTCAGTATATTTTTGCTTTTCATACCTACTGTTTCTTCTCTCATTTTACATTTTCTTCCCCTCATAGGCTTCAAACTCACTCTTTGCTACCACATCATGATCCAATACCCTCATTAGTATAACTGTGGATTTGATTGAAATCCCTTTTCAGTGAATAAGAGTTTAAACCACCTACCAATCTCATAAAACCAATCATTAAGTTACCTTAGAGTTTAGGATGTGTCTGGTTAGATGCTTGATGCAGTACAAGTGCTGATTCCAGTGCCAAAAATACATATGGGGATATTAAGAGCAACACATTATTAAGTTAATTGGTAAATCTTCAACAAAAAGATCTAGTTAGAGAGTACATTCAATAATTCTAAAATTTGAGTCTTAGAGTAAAGGTGGAGTAAATAATATTTCAGAGGACAATTTATTAGACCTATTTATGGGAACTTTAAAGGAAGGAATCTAACATGAGGTGCATATCGTTCAACCCAAATCTCTAAAGCATGCTTTTAGTATGGAAAGGAAAAATTAAATTAAAAATACGACCACTATAAAATTGGTAATTAATAACTATAGAGAAAATCATGCTCCCTTTGATAAACTGAGAAGGTTGACTCCTCAAAAAATGGATGAAATAAGTGAAAAGGTAGTGTGTTTCAATTGCAACAATATAGTAAAGGGCATAAATGTAGTGAGAAGAAATTATTCTACATAGACTCTGAAGATGAAAAAGATAAACAAGTGGAAACTTCATAAAATGTAGAGCCATAAGAGACTACTCCAACAATCTCTTGTCACGCATTGGCGAGAATTAGTAATCCACAAACCCTAAATATAGAAAGATACATGAAAAATGAAAAATGTAACATATTGATTAATTCAATTAGTACCCATAAATTCATCAATTACAAATTGGAAAAAATTCTTCATTGCTTTGTATATCTAGTGCCGAAATTTCAAGTGATGATTGCAGATGGAGGTACCATAAATTGTTCATGGAAGTACCATAATATTTTTTTTTTTTGCTCCCTTTAGACTAATCCTAATCTTCCCATTTTGTCTCCTCCCATCCCACCCACGGGTTTTCGAACCGGTGACCTTGCGGAGACGGAGTGCCTTAACGGCGCACCCCATCACCGACCTCTACCACGTGGAAGTACCATAATATTAAGTTGAATATGGGGGAGTATTTATTGGTTAGTACTGTGATTGGAATCCAAATGGGTGGTGTTGATGTTGTATTAGGGGTTCAATGATGACGGTCATTGGGAACAATGTTCCTTAATTTTCGATATATTTTCATAAGATTTTTCTCAAAAGGAAAGGAAATTGAGCTAGAGGTATCCAGGGAAACCCAATAAAGTGATAAGCTCTAATAGCGTGAAAAAACTTCTAAAAAGGGGACAATAAGGTGTAGTTTCACAATTGTGTTCATTATATGTTCAAACATATATATCATCTGGTCTAGTGGATCCCCAAAAAGTTATCAACAATCACACTAAGGTATTTGGAGAAATGGCTAAGGGTATTCCACCTGTCTAAGATAATGATAATGCAATTCATTTGCAACCTAGAAGTGAATCACCTAACATTAGGCCCTGTAGATATCCACATGCACAAAAGAGTGACATTGAGGATATGGTTCAAGGAATGTTAGAGGCAAGCATTATTCAACCTAGCTAGTGTGATTTCTCGTCACTAATGGTGATGGTTATAAAAAAATATGGTCCATGGCGTATGTGTCCATATTACAAACAACTCAACAAAATGACAATCAAAGATAAGATGAATTAGTAAACGAATTGCATGGAGCAATTTTCTTTACTAATTACTTGGATCTTCATTTTGGATATCATCAATTTAGAATGAGGCAATAAGATATTCCAAAAATAACCTTTAGAACACATGAATTTCATTCTAAGTTTTTGGTTATTCCATTTGGACTTATAAATGCACTTTCAACATTTCAAAGCTCGATGAATTCTATTTTACAACCTTTTGTTAGAAAATTTATACTAGTACTTTTTGATGGCATACTAATCTACAAAAAATCTTGGGAAGTGCATGTACAACATGTTGACAACGTCTTGACACTATTGGAAGAGAAACAACTATATGCAAACCTTCCAAGTGTGCCTTTAGGGTTCAAGAAGTAGAATATTTGGGCCATATTGTATCGCATGATGGTGTCAAGTTGGATCCTAGCAAAATCAAAGCTATGAGGGAGTGGCCAATCCCCAATACCTTGAAGAAACTCAGAGGATTCTTAGGATTGACATGATATTAACACAAGTTCATCAAGAATTATGGTTAAATAGAAGCACCTATAATAAATTTGTTGAGGAAGGAAGCAATTTTTGGACTAAAGAAGGAGACAAAGTTTTTGAAGAACTTAAAGAGGTTATGTGTACAACTCCTGGCCCCTACAGGGTGTTGCAAATCATTGTAAGCATGGATTACAAATTGGAGTTTCCTCCATCTTCTTATGTACATCCAATCTTTCGTGTTTCTTGCTTAAATAAGGTAATCATTAACAAGATCCCAATCCAAACTATTCTACGAGAGATTATGATGGAGAAGGGTAAATAATACTAGAACTAAAAACAATTTTGGAAACAAGGACCAAGCAACTGAAAAATTGAGCAATTGTTGAATACCTCATTAAATGGAAGAATCTATTAGTAGAAGTGATATGGGTATTTATTTTCTAGTGTAATTAAGGTAGCAAAATATTTATGAAATTTCAATAATTAATTCTGATGTAGATCTAATTTTAACTTATTAAAAAATATATCATTCAATAATTATACTTTAGAAATTTAATAATAAGGAACAATAGAACCGTAAATATCACAATCCACAAAAGAGAGACAAGATGTAACTTGGGAAAAACCACTACGGGAAAAAACCCAATAATATTTTTCAATAAAGAAATTCTTCTTGTTCAATGAGAGACACGCCTAGACCTTTTGTAAAACCTGATATTCTCCTCCAAGTTTAGTCACCCAAATTGATCTCGCACTTTTCTCTTGATCATATACTTCTAGAATTTCAACCCTCCTACAATAGCTAGTTTCTCCATAATTTCAGCCCTGTGGTAGTTGCCCGAGTAACCCAAAAAATATCAGCCCCTTGTAACAGTTTCCCCAGAAAATGTGAACCACAAAGAGAGAGATTACTTCACACGTTCAAGTTTCTAGAGAAATAAAACTTGGCCTTCTTTTTCATCCTTAATTGTCACTCTTTTCCTTCACTCATGCCCAAAAATTAATTTCTAAGAGGAATGAAAATTGCCCAAATGAGGAGCTCGATTTGTCTTTATATAGTAGTTGGTCTAGGTTGAATGGACATGTCTCTTGGCCAGGGATGACTTGACTTGGAGGGAAGCCAAATTTTTACTTTTGGAGCCAAAAATTTCATTTCAAAAGATTCAAATTTACATATTTTAAAAGTCGCAATGGGACTTTGACTCAAAATATTTTTTCCTTTAACTCAAGCATCTATAAATATACTTTACGATGATAAATACATTTACCTCAAGTGACCAAATGTACATTATGAATACTGACCATAGTTACAAATTCAACAATGGGAAGATGAGTTATTTAGGTAAAAACACCCACAAATAGTCAAGTGTTGATGACAACACCTCTTTGAACATGAAGGGCATGTTGAGCCCCATGGTAACCCAAAAAACCTTTATTAACCCTAGATATTGAGTGATTATATTTATGTTATTATGTTATTTCATTTCAAAAGATTCAAATTTACATATTTTAAAAGTCGCAATGGGACTTTGACTCAAAATATTTTTTCCTTTAACTCAAGCATCTATAAATATACTTTACGATGATAAATACATTTACCTCAAGTGACCAAATGTACATTATGAATACTGACCATAGTTACAAATTCAACAATGGGAAGATGAGTTATTTAGGTAAAAACACCCACAAATAGTCAAGTGTTGATGACAACACCTCTTTGAACATGAAGGGCATGTTGAGCCCCATGGTAACCCAAAAAACCTTTATTAACCCTAGATATTGAGTGATTATATTTATGTTATTATATTGAAATGTAGGATAGAACCCCTCCTTATCCCATTTTATTATAATGTACCCTTTGTAAGGCTATATATACACTAAGAATACCTCGTCTTAGGATCATCGAATATTGTCTTGTACATTATATTCATTGTAAAAGGAGGTGTCACCCTCAAAGAGGATTGTAATTATTATTTTATTATCATTTTTAAGGAAGAAGGATCATAACATTAAATTTGTGTTTATTGCTTTCATATGATAGTTTGTTAAATTTAATTTGCAGATTGCATTTTGTTTTCTATCTTCGAATTTCCTTTCATGAAGGTTGGCTTGTTAATGCTATGATGTATTCCTTTATTTATTTGGCTGTAGCTTTTTGCATCATGTTATTTTCAACCTTCTCCTTATATATACTATTCTATGCAGAGGGAACAAACCACATGGTTTTCGTTTATTCGTGATCTTGAAGGAAGACGAGTTGAATATAAATTAAGGATTTCATGAGGTTCTTTCAGTATTGATTAGACTTGGATCATTTGATATTATTAACTCTTTGATAGTTTCAATATTTAGATTTGAATTAACAAATCAAAATTTTGAGGGAATGCACTCACATTAAATGAGATGATCATGTGAAAAGTTTAAGGTCAAAGGTATGGTGATAAAAATCAAAATAAAACGCTGTAATACCCAAGCATAACAAATATTTATAAATCCAAATAGAAGGTAAGCAATCCGCATTAAGCTTGCAAAAAACTAATGCTACCCCCATTGATGAATTGTCGAAGAAACATCTCTAAAAGAAAAGTGATTGAGAAAGGAAGTAAATATAATAATACAACAATGATGGTAACTCCATCATTGTTATGGATTCCTAATTTCCAGTAGAGCAAGGTAAGTGATTCCATGAAGACTCCATCAAATCCATGAAAACTTGCAAGTGATGGGGCAACACTTGAGGGGTATATTTTTTAGTGTTTGGAGAAAATATTTTCTCTCAAATTATAGTAAGCTTTATGGCCAACCAAGATTATGACCAAGATTATCGATTCACACTAGAAGGAAATAAACTTCACATTTTCTTTTGGTATAGCTAGTGTGATTCTTAAATTAGTGTGCGTGAATGTTCATTTATTCACTCATGTAGAAATATCTTGAGGTATTCACTTCATGCCAGTTTTGGATTTGAGCAATAAATATTATCTTCACTTCTCGATATGAAAATTACCATGGATATTCCAATGGACAGTTTGTCGCAACATATATGATGAAATTATACTTAAAATATGAAATCTAAACTATGAGGGTTAATTTCCCCTTAGATTCATGGATTCATTAATTATTATGTCATGCTTATGCATGAAATAGATAAAATATGTAGAAAACAAAGAATAGAGAAATAAAACTCACAAACCACAAATTAACACAATATTTAACCCGAGGAACCCTTTTGGGAGAAAAACCAACTTGAAGATGAGGTTGCTTTACTCTCTTTCTTTAAATGAAAATGGATGTAAATTAAAAAAAGTGAGCCTTCTGGCCCATGAAATTCCATAATGCACAAGTCATCTCTATTTTCTCTCTCCTTATCCACTTTTGACTACTATACTCATCTATGGAACAAAATGCACTCAATAAAATGGAACCCCTTTTCCTCCTAGTGGCATGGTTATAACACAACCCAATAGCCTACTAGTGGTTAAGTTTGAGTCCTTCAACTCTTAACTAGAGTTACAATATTGACGCTTCTAGAGTTTTCTTCATCATGATCACATAAATAGCCTGTTTTCCATGAATAATGGGCACTAATGTGACATCATATCAAACTATGGTGGTCAACTTTCGAGAGGCATAAATTTATCATATGATCTTCGATTGTGGAAATTATTGCGTTGTTGGGAAGATATCAACATGTATATTATGGAATCTAGGTCCCTAGTAAGGTTAGGCCCATAAAAAGTGTTCATTTAATGCCTCAAAATGGCTCCTAAAATCTTCCAAACTGGGACTGCTGGTAAAAATGGTCCTATCAATTGATTCCTCCACATTTTCCACTATGAAAGCATAAATACAGATGAAAATTAATATAATGATCCAATGCAGATCACTTCCTTGAGGCACAACTTAACACTTCTAGCAAGAATTCATTCCCTTGTACATTATGTTGCAATTTGTTGAGGCCTCAAGTAGCCTTAGGCCCATCAAATTGAGGGCCCTCCTTTTAAATTTTATTTTTGAGCTTCATCATCAAATGTTACCTTGTTGAACTATTGTACTCATAATGATTAATGATGATGCTTTCATATTTCACTATTTTATTTTGGAATATCATATGACTCACATGGTTACTTGAGAACACTAACATGTTATTTTCTCCCTTGTGCTTTGAATGCAAATTTTCAACACTCTACATCATGCCTCATGACCTTGCTTGTCTTCATTTGATATGATAACTATTATTTCTAGATGATTATTTCAATCTAATTAAATTTTGCATGATTTTTTGTTAATCTCATTTTGAATTGTGTGTAATTGCTCTTTCATAAGATCTTTGTTGGCTCATTTGCTCATTGGAATAATTATTGACTATGTTATCTCATGTTTTTAATATGCTTCAATGCTTGCCTTTATGTGGTTTTCCGTGGATTATTTCCATTTATTGGTAATGGAAATACAAGACAAAATCATAACCCTTCAACAGGTGGCATAAGAAGGCCAAGTGTGGAGGAAAAAATTCCCCTAAGTTTAGGGTTGAGAACCTTAGCATAATAGACAATAGAAACTCAAGAAATCAACATAAATACACATGCAAATAGGGAAAAATCTAATCGACTAAATATGATACCTACTTGGCGATTTGGCGGTTGTAGTAAAACCTATTATCTCTTCTTCCCTCCCTGCACTTGAACTTTAGGTCTACAACCAACATAAGTAGAAAAAAATCAAAGGATACATGTATTATTTACGACAATTCAATAAAATATTAAAGCATAGAATGGAAATCAATCACAAGTAACAATAAGATTGGAACAAGAATGAGTTTATTTATTATTTAATTTGCAACAATGATAGAGACACATTTATCTTCTCCTCACCACACATACTACATGGAATCATGCTTTGGATTCCTCCTGCTTTGGCCAATGAATGTCTCCTCCTCTAGTTTTCCACTCTGAAAGGTGACAAATAATCAATCACTATATAGGTGAGAGATAGGGAAGACAAGGAAACTAAGGTTTCCTTAGGGGAAATGCTTAAAACCACATAGGGAGGCAGACTTAGATCATAAGAAATTCACTAGAGTTGGGTTGCTTATGGAAAGCCAAGGATTTTATGATATGCATGCCATCCTTTTATACAATCAAAATTTGGTTGGGGTGGTTAGCACATGGGCTACAACAAGTGGAATGCAGTCTAACCTGTAAACCCTACTAAAAAATGTGTGAGAATGTGCACATTTTTTTTTGGGTGCATTTTGTAAGCATATACGAGTTATTTTATGGAGACTCACATATATACATGACATTTTTTTATAAGGGTCATGGAAATATGTCAGGATGCCAAATAATAAGAGCATATGGATTTTTAAAAGGTGTTTTTAAAATACTTTTCCGGGAACATAAAGTATGCCATAGGGAATAAGGGAAATAAATAGGCCAATAGAGCATAACAAAATACAATCTAGCAAAATATGCTATAATAGATGACCCCTAATGCATGAGGTAAAAAGGGTGGCTAATGGTGTTGGAAATACTGAGGTGGGGGGGGGGGGTGGGGGTGAATTAGTATTTCACTTTTTTCTTAAAATTTAGTATCAAAACCATTAACAAATAACATCACATTAAAGGAACACAAGATATACATGAACAATATATTTATATTATAATGGAAGCTACAACTTCTGGATTTTCCAGCTACAATTGGAAGGGATAAAACCCCAGGCTTACCAGCTCCCACTAGAAGGAGGTGAAAACCTCCTTAATGAAGCTACAACTTCCTTTCCTAACACCACCTTTCCACTCTCTAGAATAAAAGATAAAACTAAAATTCCTGGGCTCTCGTACCAAGGACAATGGCGCGATTACAAAACATTCAATTATTGCAAAAATAATCCATTTACAACAAACTTCATACCTCATATAATTAATACCACAAATTCTCTTACTTTGTCCTTGTAATGACCCCGGTCATTTTGCAAGTATGTAGATATGGTGTTGATTTTCCCGGTCATTGTGCACTCATGTAAATATTGTAATGTTTTCCTAGTTAATGTGCACTTGTATGGTCATTGTAATTACTTTCTTGGTTATTTTATATTAGTGTAAATATTGTATACATTTTCAAAGTGATAAATATACAAATATGCCTTTCTCTTTACAACATCAGAAATTCATAGTGACTTGAAGGGGATCAACAATGAGAAGCTTTTGGCCAAATATTTTACTCTTCATGATGTTTTAAGCTTCTTTACTTCAATACATTTCCATTTAGATCCATGGGTTTCTCCTTTGTGGTGATTGTCTACCTTTTAATGGTTGAAATTTGGAATATTTGAGACTGCGGTGAAATATCAAAAAGTAAACTATTGTGAAACTTATTTATGAAGTGAATGGATAGATATAGGATTTAGCAAATCTCTAACTAATCGATTCAGGGAAATCATGACCAAAAGTAGAAAATTTTCATGCCATTAATCATAGCACTTGGCATGTACATTGACTTTATGCTCAATTACAATTTCGAAATGTATAATGAATACCACACCATGCTTATGACCTCAAAATAGAGATGTTGTACATGTTTAGGCACTTATATATCAATAAAATTATGCTATATATAGCAAATTTATGATGTAAATATATAACTTGATTAACAAATATGTTACTTTGAAAAAAAATGTGGAAGTAATATGACAACAACTATTTCATATCAACAATTTCAGGTTATTTATGGTAGAGGTCACACAACTTCTTGGAAAAATAGTGCTGAATAGATCACAATGACCATGTGCAAAAAAAATATCTGACAAATGAAAGGCAGGGGAGGAAAAAGTCCAAATGAAATGAGGTTGATTGGCCTGCAAGAATGATAGGGCCAATCACCATAAAAAAGATCTAAAGACTAAGGACAAGCGGGGCACTTTTGGTTTGTCCAAAGGGGTTGGGGTAGACTGGGCTCTAACTAACCACAAGCAGAGATCAGACAATAGAAAAAGAGGGAGAAGAAATCTAGGAAGGACACAGGGAAAAACAAGGAAGAAAACAAAGAAAGGAGAATGAAGAGCATGGGAGAAGGCAGAGGAAAGAGGGAAGGTGTTCGAAAGGTAGCACCAGAATTGAATTTGCAGTAGAGAAATAAAGGCACAAGGAATTTGATCGTGTGCCCATATAGGGAAGAGGACAAGGTAGATCTGCATACCGAGAGAACAAAGGACTAAGGTTAACAATTTCCTTTGGTAAGTTATTGTAACTATGCTTAGTTTGGTGTAAAAATGTTTGGATTATCCGTACAACTTCCTTAAGTTTTTGCAACTATACTTAGTTTGGTATACAAATGTTTGGATTATCCCTCCCTACTTGCATACTAATTTGTAGTAAACTTTGGATCCCTTATTTCTTATTAAATAGGGTTATTGTGTCAATAAATTGGGGTGGAGTTTAGATCTCTGAAACCCATGAACTGACTGTGGATGGAGGATTTTACATCTAGATTCCCTCATTGGCTAGTGGGTGGAGGTAGCAGACCTCTAGTTGCCATGGACTATCCTTCCTTGTTGGAGCAATTAAATTTCATAAGACTCTAGACTCCTTACACTTGGTGGAGTTACTGCAACAACAAATTCGGGTGGAGTAAAACCTATGGAGTCCCTGAACTGAATGAGGGTGGAGGATACCACCTTTGGAGTCCCTAAAATGAATGAGGGTGGTCGATCCCACTTTTGGAGTCCCTCATTGGCTAGTGGGTGGAGGTGGATTACCTTTGGACTCCCTAGACTAGCTTATAAATTAGTGCTTTTATGCCAGAAGGGTGGCAGTGGGTTAGACCTCTGTAATCCCTAATACATCTAGTTGTGTAGTCATTGGGAAAATCTTATCAAGCTAGGGGGTGTCAATTACATGAGGGATTTTATTGCAACCTGTATGTGGTTGGGTGGTTAATTCTTGTCCCTATCACAATTCCCATTCTCTTGAAAGTTGTAGGTCAATCTCATAGTAAGTTCTACTATTATTAAGTGTTGAATGCTCGATGTTGTGGCCTACTTGTGGTTTACTATTATTGTTAATATGTTGAATGCATGATACCGTGATTTAATTATGATATTCACACAATCAAACGTGCTAGTGTGTTGAATGGATGGTTTAAATTGCAAACAATCTACCAGTCTACATAGATAAGTATTTTAGTATGTATTGAAGGTTTCCCTTATAATTTTGATCTGGAATATCATAGATTCATATATGAAATTCTACAAAAATAACTTATCTAGTTATAAACTTCATCTTCGATTTTTTATTTTTTTTTCTATTATTAGTTTTGTAGTCTTATAATGATTTTGAATTTCATTTCATGGAGGAAGAGAACTAGTTGTCAAACCATTTCTACGTAAATGAATTAATATGCATGGCCCTTTTTGTAGTTTTCTATGGGTATTATTATTATTATTGAAGTGAGAAAATGACAATAAATCTTGCAGGCCATTAGTATCCACCAAACTTAATTTGACAGGTTCTTCATACATTAATATAGAATGGGATTGCATGAACATAATACAACATGTACTTCCTTAAACTATGAAATTGTTCATTATTGATGTGATGAATTTGTCAAGATTCTAACTCTTGGCCCTTTTTTGAGTTTGGCAATGTTAGCATAACTTCCTTTTATCACATACTCCAATAAGGATTCCATCATAGATTTTTTTTCAACATTCATGGAATCACATTGAATTTCTCTTAACTTGGGATGCACGAATCATTCTTAAGAACAAGACCCTCATTTTTTTCCCCCTTGCACTCATAAACAAAGTTAAAATCATCATACCACCTCCACCATTAATACTATGAATATGAATACAAATAAAAAACTTGGACCTATTGCTTTTTTGTAAGCTGGAAGATGACCTAGTGGAGGCATGCTAAGCCTTGTGAAAATTGGCTCATTGAAGGCTAGCTAAATACTGCAAACATACTAACCAAAAAATGGAGAAATTTTAGTAAATTAGTTTTCCATGTTTGTAGGGAGCATGTCAATGACAAAGTATATGCTTTTGTGTTCGTAGAGGTGTACAAATACTATGGGATCTGTTGCTTGAAGTTTGACTGAATTTCCCATGGATATTTGTGTGGTGGTGATTTCTTATACCTTGTTAATTTTGTGCAAAGCTAAGACACATGTTAAGGAGAGTTACATAAGTCAATATTTTAATTCACTCATCTCCTAGCACCATCATTTATACACTTTTAGAGTTTAAATAAAGTCTTCCTTGTCATCGATTCTAATTTCAAATAAGGCTTGCGGGAAAGTATATTACAAGGCGCATTAATAGGATGTAACCTTGTCAGATGATTCCCTCATCTCCCTAATCCTCCATTCAAAAATAGCCTTGTTCAAAGTATTTACCCTCTTGAAAACAAACCCCAGAAATGCAAGAAAATGATTTAATATTAGGGCATTGGCCTTATCAAGTACATACGAGAGTTCAAAATTTTTCTTACAAGCTTCAAGTCTACTTGATTCATCATGCATGTCTAGTTAGTTCAAATTCTGAAATCCTTGGGATTGATACTGGTTTTATTAGTCTCACTATAGCATTTTAGATGTATGCAAAAGGATTACATGTTGTTGATGACATTTTAGAAAAGGGTTTGATTCTTCCTTGATTGGGTGGCCATTAGATTGGCATTGCATTTATTTTATTCTACCCTTGCTCTCCCTTAATTTACTCATTAAATTTACATGCTTTTGTTTCTAGCACAAATGCATATATGGTCATCTTTAAAGAAATACATAGTAATTGTATTATTTATATCATAGTTTCTATATGATTGAATATGAGGCACATAGTTGGTGTGATATTTACATTGGTTAAAAGCATTGTAATAAATTTACAATTCTTGAGTGAAGGCTTAAGGTTGTGTAGCACAGTTCTCACTGCACTAATAGCATTTCCATTCTCATCTTTATTTGAATGGACAAAAAGTACTTGATTTTTAGTTGAATGACTTCATATCAAACTCTTAGGATGTAGTATTTCAAGGATTCCAATAGATGATGGGTATAAACGTCAAACTCTTAAAATAATCAATTTACTAGTGAACCAAAGACCCGTTCACAGGAATATGCAAACACCATTATGATGCTATTTTGAACATAATTGCAACCAATGTTATGATGCTAATATTTACCAATTGCAAAGCTACAAGCTACCTATGTGTTACTTAGAAGGCGGATACCTAATAAGAACATTATTAATGGACAAATAATTAGGGGCTCTATCATAATTAATGGATTCATAGGCTTATGGGTTCATCATTGAACTTTCCCTCACAAGTTGTAAGTATTCCTCAAACTTTTCTCACACCTCTTCTGGAGAAATTTTGCATTTATGCCTATCACTCTCTAACACTATAAGGTCATGATACCATAAGAGTAATAATTATTTATTCTCAAAAATAAAAATAAAATTCTTAACCGCATGCTAAGTCTCGAGTTAACATAGTGACCACCCATGGTTATGTAAGGGGATGTGTTACAGACCTTTAACTCAACAACTTTATCACAAATTGATCCAACACTTCAACAATGGTTGTTTCCTACTTCAAGACCCCTTCAAAACAAATTTCAAAGTCTGCTTTAGAATATGAAGAGAAGCACCATAGGTCTACTACAAAATAAATATCAAAGTCTACTCTATAATGTCAAAGGTATTCTACAAATAAACTATCAAAGTCTGCTCCAAAATAGGCACCAATGGTTCACTACAAAACAACTTCAAGATATGCAAGTATTACTTTCAACAAATAACTTAAAGATCTACTCCAAGTGTATTCATGGTCTGCTTACAAAATCCAAATTTCTCTCCTTTAAACTTCTTACAAATTTTTCTTGAATAAACTTAGAAAATTATCTCACGATGACCTTCAAACCAAGGCCAAATTCACCTCAAAGAGATGCCTTAACACATGGCTTAATTCTACCTCAGGTATAGCTATAAAATGGGGCTAAGATATCCTAAATTGAGCCTCAAGAAATTTATCTAAACATAGGTTCAAATGTATCAGATTTTGTTGTCACAGAGATTTAGAGCTGTGGTAGAAGAGGCCTTAAAAAGGCCGAAACAAAGCCTAAGAGAGAGGTCAAAATTTGTGCTAAAAAAATGTTCATATCCAACCTTCTTTTACTTTTAAATTTGCCTTCATCCTTTAGATAAACCATATATATAAATATCCCAAGGAGCTCCTATTTTTGATCCCTACTTAGTGAAATAAATCTTCATGCAAACTACCAAAAATATAAATGATGAACGTTGAAATTATCCCACAAAAAAAAATCAACTCTACAACTTCGTGTTGAGAAATTAAAGGAGGTGGAAGTTAAACAATTTATCGTATTATGACATTATCTTGTGATGTTTCTTGTTATTATTATGTGTTCTTTCGATTTATCTTTTCTTATTGTCAATATTAATTCCGAACTACAAATAGAAGAGGACACAAGATGTAGGCACGTTTCTAGGGAAAAACACCACTCTTTGGGGAAAACCCGATCAAAGTTTTTCCTTCAGTAGATTCAAGATAAGACAACCAAGACCCTAGACTATATACTACCTCCATCAAGTCATCCTTGTTAGCACCGAGGGGTCATCAGCACTGATATCTCACCATTGTCATTTGAACGAGGTCTCCTCATCACTGAGACCTTATGAAACCGAGATCTCATCTTTGTGGTAACACCGAAACTTTTACTGTGATGTCATCGAACATGAGATAGCACCAAACTGAGAAATATCCTTGTTGTGATGATACCAAACTATGATTTCACCGAACCATAATGAAAGAGAAATGAACCATAATGATAGCACCTAAATGTAGCATCGAAATTGTGTGATTATGATGGAGTAACACTGCGGTAGCACTGATATCTTTCATTGTTGATCGAACCTTATTTCCTACAATAGTACTGAACCCAACATACATCACCAAAATTCTTTCTATTCTCTTCATTGTAATCCACAATAGATATGCCGAGGATATTACCGTGATCCATCCGAACTGTAGTTACCTAAAAACTTCTTCTGTTGTTAGCCCAAAAATATCTGAGGTGAGAAAATGAAAAATCCTAGCCTTGTATATATAGTTGTTGCCCATCAATAATAATCTGACATGATCACCATGAAGTGTTGTGTTAGGCCGACATGAATTTATGGAGAGAAGCCAACTTGTAGACTTAGATGAAGACTTGAAGGATAGGTCGAGTGGATAACTTTGCTGAGGATGACTTGATAGAGGAGTCCAAACAATAAATTAACTTTGATTCAATCCTAATAACATGATTTAAAAGCCCAGAATGGATTAATTTAAATATGTAATGACTAACCTAGAAGTAACTTGATCTAAATAATATGACCCAAGAATGAAACCCATGCTTTAATAAGTCATTTCATAATAATAAATTATTTTTGACAAATATATTAATAATGAAGACCGAACCTAGTTACATTCTTCAACACTCCCTCTTAACTAGGGAGGTATTCATATGTAATTAGAGAGGTATATTGAATATCTCACTTTATCTATGAAGAAGTTTAGGCGTCGAAATTCCATGGAATAGATTCCTGACCAAGGCAATCTATCCATTTGGTCTCTCAACAGTTTAGGCACCACAATGCCATGGACTATATTCCTAGCCAAGGAAATCTATCCAAGTGGGACTAAGATGGAATAAAGCTTTCAGCCTCTATAGGTACCATCAAGCTTACTTAATAACCATCAACCCAGGGAACTAGGTGCACATCCACCCGATGCCACCCTCCCTACCAAACATCAAAACAAAGTGTCGGCCCGATGTCTTTCCAGGAAATGCTTCACTCACAAAGCCTCGACAACAAATCTCTCCCAATCAAAATGATCGAAAACCAACATACTATCAAACCTTTGATAGATTCACCTGCACAAACCCAATCAAAAATACACTTTCAAATATATAATCAAAGCAAACCGTCGGGGTTTCGAAGTTACTCTTCAACTAATATCAGTAGGACTATTAGTTGAATACTTGAGAGAAGATTCCTCTTCCTACTTCACATGTAGAAACATATCTTCCAAAATGTATTCTCCAATCAAAAACTATGTTATGCCCTCCCTCTTAACTAGGGAGATTTCTTCTATCCAGGCTCCCTCTTAATGTAGGGAGATTAACTTCTCCTTTCGGTGTTGGAGAATATTTCATGGCTTCAATCCTTCTCATCATGCTTATCATATCAACTTCTCATCTTCACCGACTTGTATATGGTGTACCTACACAAATTACACAAAAAGTAAAAAAAAATATACAGAAGCATGAAGTTAGTCATAACGAAATCTTATAGTAGCGGAAGCATTATACTTTTCTAACACAATCATGAAGAGACTATACTTCAACACTTCTAGCCCATATTTGTTACAGACCTTAAATCACACCAAAAAATGAATTAAAATGACAAAAGATTAGTTTTTTCATATAGATATCCCTAAAAAACAAGTCAAAAGAAAACTAAAGGTATCTAATAACTTTCGAAAGTCATAAGATAAACTTTCCACTAGAGTTTTATGTAAACCCCCGATTTCACTCAATCAAAAAAATCCCAACATGATATGAATAACTTCCACTAAGGTTTGATGTAAACCCTATATTTTCATTTATAAATTCTCAACAAACATTATATAGATTCAGATGATTACACCTACTAGAGAATTTAACCATTACTAGGGCTTAGTTGTAAAACCCTAGACTTTTCAATCATCATCCTATAACTTCAAACTTTGACTAGAGCTTGTTTCCAAACCCTAGGACTTATGACCATTATAAATTTGGTCAACACACATATGTAGGAGATTACCATCATGCATAAGCATATCACATGATAGATAATATAAATACATTAGACATATACCGAGATTCAACCAAATGGACACATACCTAGGGTTTCATTCCTATAACAAGGATTCTACTTGCAAACCTAACAAAAACCTAGGGTTTCAGTTCATATCAAAGAAAACCCTTATTATATCAAAAATTTAAAGATTTAGGATTTCGAACAACATCATTTCAATCCTAATAAGTTAGAGTTTCCATGATCATATTAAAACCCCAAACACGATATCATCAATATATAAACCAGTATAACAAATTCTTCATTAATAACCCTAAGTAGATTTAGGGTTTCACACATTATTATCATACCCTTAGGTAAAGGATTTCTAGAGAACATTTTAGGGTTATTTTATGCAAAGAATCAGAGATATAAGGTGGGTATATTCATCAGATGATGAATCACCCCAAACAAGAATCTTTTAAGATTCAAGAGAGCTAGTCACAACAAATGTTAGTAGTGTAGAATAGATTTGCCAAAGAGAATCAACAAAGCTTTATAATTTAAGACATACCTTTGTTTCTCGACAAAACTTCTTGTGATGCATTCCTTCATACTTCTTGATCATTCAGAAAGTCATTTCCTAGAAGTGTAAGTCATGGTCTTCTATACCTGCAATGCATACTTTCAGGCAAAACTATGTGATGCTAAGAAAATTATTTAATTCTTTAAACTAGATAACCACAAAGGATGGAATCCTATGAGAATTTATTCCTTATTTTAATCAAGGACCTCTACTTGAAATCCTAGATTTCTAGAAGATAAGGATTAGGGTATTTTCTTGTTTAAGGATTATAATTTTTACCTTAGACTAGCTATAACCAAGGATTGCGAGATATATTATAAATCGAGAATTTCAAGAACATGTGTACCTTGTAGTTACATAAATTTGATTTTATAACTTATTAGACTTGTTTTACTAAAAATGATTACTTGGTTCTTTGTACTCAAATACTCAAAGAGTGCTTCCTTCAAGATGGATCCTTGTGCTAGTATAATTATCGCAGACCCTTGATATATCTCTAGTTGTGTCAAGTTTTATTTCTTGAATGAGTAAAAGGCATAATATACTACATATGTCAATAACCATACCAATGCCTTATTACTTCAAACTTTTATTACTTGAGCCCGAATTCTCCTTATGACCATGACATGTACCATGATAGGCATTATTGTAGGTTTACTAAGACTTAACCACTGTAACGATACTTGAATTGTATTTATAGCACCGAGACTTGTCGCATCACTGAAATATCTCTGAGTTGAGGTTATTGTGGTCACGTAATGGTACTGAATTGAGGCCATTGTAGTAGCATAGAACAAAGGTATCTCTGAGACTGTGCTGATGTTTAGACTGAGGTGTCACCGAGATCCTTTTGCCTATAGTACCTAAACCTTCTTTCCATGGTAGTATCAAGACTCCCTCACTATAGGGATACCAAACTGTAAATACTGTGGTAGTACCAAATCTGTGACAGTAGCAAAAACATTGTTCCTGTGGTGACATTGAGCTTCTTTCCTGAACTGACCTTGAAACATTATCTCTGAAATCTGAACTTGTCTCTGAACTGTGTTATGAAATTCTTCTTGTGAATGCACCAAGAGCACACCTGTGACATCCAAATTTCAGAGATAAATCCGAATTGCTTGACTAATTTTTTCACTCTAGTTTCTCTCTGTAGTTGTGTTTCCTTTTAGATAGTGATATCATCCTACTATCCCACTCTAAATGATCTGAAATTGTTCATCTAAAAGTATAGTGAGATCCTTATTCTTCTTTAACTCACTGTAATCTTAGTTCTATTAGCCCTGAAATGATATTCAATACAAATGCAAACAAAACCTTTCACTGAGTGGTCTTCAAACTGCCTTTTGAACATGACCTTAGCTCTGATCCCATGTTGAGAAATTAAAGGTGGCAGTTGAACAATTTTTCATATTATAACATTATCTTTTGATGTTTCTTGTTATTATTATGTGTTCTTTCAATTTATCTTTTATTATCATCAATATTAATGCCAAACAACAAATAGAAGAGGACACAAGATGTAGACACGCTGCCAGGGAAAAACCCCACTCTTTGGGGAAAACCCGGTCAAAGTTCTTCCTTAAGTAGATTCAAGATAAGATGACCAAGACCCTAAAATATATACTACCTCTATCAAGTCATCCTTGTTAGCACCGAGGTGTCATCACCACCGAGATCTCATCACTATCATTTCACCGAGGTCTCCTCATCATTGAGACCTTATGACACCGATATCTCATCTCTGTGGTAACATCAGAACTTTTACTGTGATGTCATCGAACATGTGATAGCACCAAACCGAGAAATATCCTTGTAGTGATGATACCAAAATTTGATTGCATCTAACTATAATGAAAGAGCACTGAACCATAAAGATAACATCGAAATGTAACATTGAAATTGTGTGACTATGATGGAATAACACTGTGGTAGCACTGATACATTTCACTGTTGATCAAACCTTCTTTCCTACAATAGTATTGAACCCAACTGAGATACATCACCAGAATTATGTCTATTCTCTTCACTGTAATCCACAATAGATATGTTGAGGATGTTACTGAGATCCATCCGAATTGTAGTTACCCGAAAAATTATTCTGTAGTTAGCCAAAAAATATCTAAGGTGAGATAATACAAAATCCTAGCCTTGTGTATATAGTTTTTTCCCATCAATAAGAAGTTGACATGATCATCTTGAAGTGTTGTGTTTGGCTGAAATGAATTTGTGGAGAGAAGCCAACTTGTAGACTTATATGAAGACTTGAAGAAGAGGACGAGTGGATAACTTTGCCGAGGATGACTTGATCATGGAGGAGTCCAAACAATAAATTGAATTTGACTCAATCCTAATTACATGATTTAAAAGCCCAGAATGGATCAATTTAAATCTGTAATGACTAACATATAAGTCCAAAATGGGGACCTTGATCTAAATAATATGACCCACGCATGAAATCCATGCTTTAATAAGTCATTTAATAATAATAATTTTTTTTTGACAAATAAATTAATAGTGAAGACCGAACCTAGTTACATTATTCAACACTTCGACCATCTTCTTCTTCATATATTCAATAAGCTTAGCCCTCAGAATTATCTTGATTAAATGCTCCTCATATCACACAAATTTATTTCCATTTTAATTCCATGAAAGTGATATATGTACACATTTTAAAGGGTGCCTATATTGGGGTTGACTTAGACAAAATAAGATTTTTATTTTTGAAAAGACATGACTATATGAAAGCTGACCTAAAGGATATGGATCGTCCTGTTTAGAGGAGGCTTAGAGCACTCCAAAAAATCAATCTTTATTTTTCATATAATCTCCTTTTAAGGTTGTTAAGGAAACATGATTTTAGGCGAGATTAAATTATAATTTTGAACTCCTTTAATGAAATAATGAGATGATGAATTTGTGGGGCAAGAGATGGTGCTACACCCATCCATTTGGGGCATGAAACTTCAAACATCAATATCTATCCAAACAAGGGGACCCACAAGGCATTCCACCTATCAAACAAATTTTCACGATGAGGGATACCAATCTGAAGGTCCCTGCATCCAAATTTACTAAAATGTGCACACAAAACACCAAACCAATGTTGGTTCACCCTTTAACATCAATGACAAAATTTTCAACAAATAGATTATATGCATTATGAATAATAAGGAGGACACTATCAGGAGGACCCAAGATGAGTTCACCAGCTGGCACACAAAACAATACCTACAAGATAAAATAGGAAAGACAAATCATCTCTTAAGGTGGGACCTATGCTCATAAAAGGACAAGCATGGTTTCCAAGTAAAATTCACTATAGATACACATACATGTATATATATGAAGTGAAAATCATGGCCACAAATAAATACATAATGGAGCCATGTCAAATAGATCATAGACATAAAACATACATAACAAAACTATGTCTTAGTATATAAAATCAAAGGAACTATGGAAAATACTGAAGTGAACAACTAATCCTTTGAAGAAGTACCAAAGTAATGTATAAAGGAGTGGTACTATCCAACAACTTGGTTTCCAACATACAAGATGCCACTAAATTAAGAATAAAAATATCAAGATGGGAGTCACTGTCAGGAACTAAGGGAATTGGTAAGTGGACCAAGATACTGACACAACCCGGGGTCTTCAAAATCAATCTCCAAGGTACATTTCAACACGATGGGAATCTATGAGCTAAAGTCGACCATGTGAGAAATCGTTTGATTACTAGTCATTTATGTATACCATTAACAAACATGAGACTACCCGTTGATAATGATAATGTTCGTCAAGGTACCTAGTACAATATAACGTATGAATAAAGGTGTTAAAGTCAAAAACCTAAAAATTATATCAAGAAAGGGACATTGATGTATTCCCACTATTAATAGTGAGGGAATCTACCACTAAAGACTACAAACCCCCAGGTACTAAAAAGGACTCTAGACCTTATTCCTAGAGAAATTAGTTGGATTTGATGGGAAAAGATCTGATGGAAGGAGGGAATTAGGGAACCCTCAATAAAACAACACGAGTGTAACTAGAAGGCCAATAATTTAGAAGAGTTTGGAAAAAAATAAAGAACACACCACCATTCTTGGGCAGACCCCACACTAGCTCCAAGACGTTGGTCTCTAACTAAAAAAGTAAATGGTTGAGCTTGAGAGGCTTCTGGGCCGGTGGGCCCATAAAATTCACTCAGATAAAATTTATTGTAGAACCAAACAAAACAATCCATCCTCATTAACCACTTGTGCATCGACCCAGGAACAAGAAAGTAATTGAAAGTATTTAGTTTGGGTGGTAGAAATATCCTCCCCTACTCCCCTTCTCTCATCATGGCTATCTCTACCCCAATCAAATATGACTAGGAATCATTATATTATTTCTCCCTTTGAAATTTAATGTTAAACTAAATCGTATCTATGAGATATCCAGTGTGAAGGTGGGTCAACATTTTTATTGGAAAATAGGGGGGTTTCAAGTTCATGGACAACGATGAGTATGACTCTTGCATGTACTAGATGGGATAACACATGGAAGAGACTCTCTGAATAAAAATCAATGATGAGAGATGCTAACATAGGTGAGGTATCCGTCAATATGGTCAAATTGAAATTGAGGTACTAAAAAAATCCCAACGTGTGATAATGTGAGTTGATGTTGAACAAAAGTGAAACCACCCAGTAAAAGGCTAATCATGAAAATCATTATTTGGCACAAGGTCACCTATCAATGATGAATTTGATAAGAGCAAACCCATCAGTAGGAAGTTAATGCAGACCTTCCATACTAACATGAGCACATCAATCTGATAATGTTGATATTGAAAGTGACTTAACAATGAGGAATGGCTAACATAATGAGTCAAGAGACAATGCAGAATGGTCGACACAAAATTGAATTCCCTTGAATACAAGCATGGCATGTTTTTGTGACTTGGTAGCATAAATTCAAGAATGAACAATGTATAAGTCTGTAACAATGGAGGTATCAATAGACTCTCCATGCAATTGGAAGAGTAACCTACTGGAGGAGTAAAAAGCTCAAGAACAACGCTCAGTTTCCAAAAGGCCATGCTAAATATCCTAATGAGGATAATACCAATAACTTGGTGCCTTTTTGAAGGTTAACATGTCTGACACTACTACCGTAAATAAATGAAGAAAATTTCTTCCCATTTTTTTTTTTCTTTTTACTAATTTTTTTTTTTTGTCTTTTTCATATTATAAAAGCCCGAAAATGAATAAAAGAATGATTTTTTACAAAGGAGGGAATAAGTGTCACAAATAAGCAAACTATTTCTAGTGCTTGGAACATTCCTATGCTCAAAGAAGGGGAAGCATGCAGGATATGGATAGTAGGGGAATGTTCCCTCCCCAGTGTTGTAGCATCTTTTTCCACACCTACCCCTAGATGCAGTTGTGAGCTAGGGTAGCATCCCCTTTTCCATATGCATATCTGACATATTGAAAACCAAGATAATACTAAAAGGGGGGATGAATCAATATTATGAACAATTTTAACAATTAATAACAATATTTAAAACATTCAAAAATTTACCATATAAGCAACTCATAACTCAATTAACACTATGAAGCCTTACAAAACTAGTCCTTGGCGAAGATCCCAAGGAATCCCAAGCTCCCATGTCATGTCCACATGTACCAATCAGAGCTTGCTACATGTCCTCTGTGGACACATACTTTCCACATGTACTGCAACATCACTTTCTACCACATTTCCTGCCACATTTCTACGGCGTGTCAATCATAAAACGGCCACTTAGCTACCCAAAAAGGCCAAATCCACTTTCCATGTGTCACATCTATACGGTTCCATTTATCATCTTGTACATGTGTACCTACCATGGATCTCCACATCACCACCACCTACCATGTGTATATTCCACTTGTACTCTTACGTTGTGTCGAACATTGCCTCAATTTTGTGTTTTTTTACATGCAAAACTTAAACCTAGTGGTTTGACAAGCCCTTGAGTGCTTAGTCCAAGCACCTTATGAATAATGGTTGTGACTGGGGGCCTCATCTCCCAACTGCATGCCACTTGTCACTCACAGGTTATTTCTGTTGTTGCACATCGAATGGAACCAGTGGTGTTATAAGTTCCTAGGTTCTTTATCTTAGCGCCATGTGGTCAGGCGCTAGGATCGGTGGCTTGCCTCTCCCTCACTTACTGCCCGTCACTAAGTTTATTAAAGACTTTTATATTGAATTTGGGTGGTCGACGATCCTGCTGGAACAATGAGCCTTTGGGAATCGTGCTTGATCTTTCAAACTTCAAACTTAGGTTTCTCTTCATTCCCTTGGATTTAGATTAAGAACCATATATCATTGGAAAGGTGCTGGGGAGGGTTATCCAATTAAACACTTAGTTTCCTCATTTGAACTATGGAACTAAAGAAGAAATTCATTAAATATATTACCTTCATCCATGACCTCAATCTAAGAATCAACTCCTATTAACATCTCAGTGACAAAAATGATAACACACTTACCAAGCTTCCCCTAAAGTTGAAACAAAAATTTCTTTGTCATCAAAGGTAACACCTTGCTAAAAAATATCACTTAATATGCTCTCTCTCTGAACTTGACATTTCTTGACATGAATGATTTGGAGTTAGCATCAATTTTAGCAACTGCCAACTTGCTCAACAATCTCATTAGGTTTGACATCAATGACATAAATCAATGACAACAAATGACATCAATTGACTAAACTTTGACATCGATGACTCAGACTTGACATCAATGACAACAACTACCAACATATCACTAGCATAAAATGATGAAATTAGTGACTAGGTGACTCACAAATTTAGTCACTGTAGCTATTCCAAGTGAAACACTACAAAAAATGAGCAATCTTAAGTGAACTACTAAAAAAAACTAACATAAACGACTAATTTAGTCTTGGGTTAAAATATACAACTAGCTAATAAGTAATACAACTAAAAATGACTAACGCGAATGACTAACTTAGTCTAGGAAAAAAAATATGACCACCTAACAGGTACTACAATAATACAAATCATTTGTTTATGTTGGAAATTTTAATTATGTCACTTCAAAAATCTAAACTTATAAGTGATAGGGGATTCAAAGGTTGTTATACATTATTTGAAAGGTTGTACTTCCTTAAATATTTTTTTTATTGGATTAGTGGATGACTAGAGTTATGGAGATGATTAGAATCTTCGGGGTTATATCATTTGATCAAATTCACATGTAATTCATTTAAAGGTTGACAACTTATCCAAAATGGAGTTCGATTATAACAGGGTAAAATACATTATGAAGAATGCCTGCACTGAGAAGTGTTGGTTAATTAGTAGAGGATGCATTTCCTTTAGTTGAATACTTAACTTTTCATGCAAATCTACATTTTTTATTATTAGGTCATATCCATTGAACTTAGGATGCTACTTTTTAACTTGGATATCAAGTTGTTGATACTAGTTTTTAGCCTGGATATCAAGTTGTTTATCTAGTTTGAATGTACATTATGAACATAACAGTACTAGACTATTTTGAAATTGTTTTGAATCTTACAAGGATTTTGATACTGCTCGAACATTAGATGTTGCACATATTAGAATATCGTGACATACATGTGAAGCAGGTTTAGTATTGTTATATGTTGTAAATCACACCTTTGCATTGATATTAATATAAAAATGATGCTTTTTCTTGTTAGAGAAAAAAATTATGGCATTTCCCACCACCTAATTCAACATGCTACATAATAGCGAGTATCTGCTGCCTATTTTAAATATAGCTAAATTAAAGTAAAAAACTATGAAGTTTTGACAAAATGGAAACTTATATAAGTGCATGCAGAAACCATAAATCAAAACTAGAAGAAAAATAGGTAAAATTGGAAAGCAAGAGATTAGATAAAAAAAAATGGGCTATAATTAATTATAAAAAGTAAAATCTGCAATGTTATCTTATATTTTTTTAAGATTAGAAATAAATATTTAGGAATATTATTTTATAACTTTAAAAAACACCCTTCACAAGCCATGGTAAAAAAAAATTCATTTGCCCATGAATTTTACTTTTACATTGACTAACAAACTTTTACTCGACTAATGGTCCACTTTGGCCCATGAGTGCCTCAATTCTCTACTCACATGCAAGCATTATTAATGTTTAATTATTGTTTTGAGAATATTTTTGTACATAAATACAAACCAAATTTGTAAGTACTCTATTGTCATGACATTAGAAAAATGTATAATAAAATATGCACAACAAAACAACTTACAATTTAGTAAAAAGATATTAGAGAATATAGCTAAATTAAAGTAAAAAGTTTGTCTCCATGATTGGAACCAATTAATAACAATGTGAGTAATAAAAAAATATTTGCTTTTCCTCTTTTTATTTTAATTAATTGAAAACAAATTATTTTATAATACTCTTAAACAACTTTGTTTTTTTCTTTAATTAAATTAATGAGTAAATAAATTCAATTTTTATATATTTTATTTAACTAAATCAATACAAATTTTATATATTTTATTTATTTAAACAAAATTATACCTGGATCTATTATTTTTAAAAATTTGAATAATCAAATTATTTAAGAAAAATAAAATTTATTAAGTAAAAATTTATGATAAAAACGATTGCAAATAAAATTTCTATTAAATTTAAAAGAAAAAATACTTATAATTAATCTTTATATATCTTTACCCAAATTAAAAATTCTTATTAAATTAAAATCTTTGAAATAATATGCTTATTAACTAACTTCATTTATTTATATGGAATATTAAATCCAACTCATCAAACTATCAAGAATATGAATATTAATTAACTCAACCAACCATCAATGCCACATTTCCACCCTCTATATACATAGATAGATGAGTTCAACAGTGGCCTGTTAACCGAAGTTAAAGAGTTTTAAACCAACTTTATCTTGACGGTCCAAGACCACAAACAGCATTATTTATGAGGAGTTAGTGGAGTGCAAAAAAAAACCAACATTTCAAAAAAAAAAAAAAAACATATTTTACATTCTAATGCTATGGTTCTATTTACTTAAAATTTAAAGCAAAATAAAGATATGCTAGTAATTTGATTTAAAAATAGTAAAGTATATAAAAGTAAAAATATAAAATATTTAAAAAATAAAAAATATAATAAACTATTAAAATTAAAAATTAAAAAATGATATTAATAATTATGTTATATTGATGATAAGGATTTAATTTCTAGTAATATATACAAATTAAAGATTTGGATTTATTTCTAAAGTGGTTATGTCTTTTTTTCTTTTTTCTTTTTTAATTAAACACATTAATTAAAATAATAACATATAACCAAGTGTCATGTGAAATGAGTTCTGAGTTTTTGAACATGTGGTATTGATAAGTTATGATATTGTAACAAAGTCTATTTTTATAGATTAAGAATTTATGATAAAGTGAGGAGTAAATCTCCATAGTTAAGAATCTTGTTTTATATATATGATGAAGTACTTGTTTTGATGATTATTATGGATTGAGGTTTATTGACATATACTGGCCATTTAATTTATGTGGCTACACTAGTTTTAATAGTAGTTACCAAATTGAGGTTTATCTCCAAAATAGATATGCCATTTTTGTTAAGTGTCATATAAAATGAGTTATGGTTTTAAGGTCATGCACTATTGATAATTTATAGTATTGTTAAATCTAAGACTTTAGTAATCCATAATGTAGATGAATGTCCATTTAATTTATGTGGCTACACTAGTTTTAGCAGTAGTTATCAAATTGATGTTTATCTCCAAAGTAGATATGCCATTTTTGTTAAGTGTCATATAATATGAGTTATGGTTTTAAGGTCATGCACTATTGATATTGTTAAATCTAAGACTTTAGTGATCCATAATGTAGATGAATGTCTTTCGGATTAATCACATAACTAGGATTTGGTCGACGTTTCGAACCATCTAATGTGATTCATCCTCAGGATAAGGTGGGGGAAACAAATCGATCATGTTGAATAAATAGTGGAAATGCATCATTACCCGAGAATAGCCGTTAGAAAGTTAGTTTAGAAGTAAAATAAAATAATTAATTAATTAATTAAATTAAAGATTTTATTAAAAATAAATAATAAATTAATAAATTAATTAAATATTTTATTAAAAAGGGGTTAAGAAGTTTTATATAATCATAAAATATAATAAAGATTAGGGAGGGTAATTTTTTTTATAAAAATAAATAAAAATAAAAGAACTAGCGGTTTGTTAGTTAAGAATTAAAATTTTAATGATAAATTAATTAATAAGAAAAATTTAAAAAGTGGGTTAATATATGAAGAAATATGGAGGGTTAGGAATTATAATTTAATAAATAAATAAAGATAAAATGAAGAGAATAAATAGAATAAATGAATGAATGAATGAATTAATTAGATTAAACAAAAATAAAAATAAAAAAATAAATTAATTAGTTAGAAAATTGAATATATATAAAATAAAATAAAAGGCATAAATATATAAATAAATATAAAATAAACAGAATTACCTAGCAGAGGGGGATACATTAAAAAGGGGTTAATATATAAAGAAATAAGAAGGGATTAATTATAA
Organism: Pinus albicaulis; assembly: GCA_034641835.2. Classification (NCBI taxonomy): domain Eukaryota; kingdom Viridiplantae; phylum Streptophyta; class Pinopsida; order Pinales; family Pinaceae; genus Pinus; species Pinus albicaulis. The sequence continues at coordinate 740,230,774 of CM076572.1, forward strand.
TAATAAAGATAAAATGAGGAAAATAAATAAATAAATAGAGTAAAGTAAGTAAATAACATAAAGGGAAATGGAATAAATTAATAAAAATATAAATTAATTAATTAAATAATTAGAAAATTGAATATATATATATATATATATATATATATATATATATATATATATGTAGATATTATTTTATACAAAATAAGCAAAATTACTTAGCAAGATCCTGGGTCCAGCTCTTACTTAATTTCCAACCATCATCCCGGTTGAGATTCTTGGCATGTCGTTCAATTTTGATCTCCCCCCTTAATTTCCTATGGTGGAAGTGATCTACTTTGGCAACGACTTTGGAACCTTCAATACAAACATGGTGACAAGATCTTTCCACATGCTCAACAAGAGCTGAGGTACGAGACCGTTTGTGCCTAATATCTGCAGCATGCTCCCGGATTCTCTGCCTAATGGATCGACCTGTTTCTCCAATATAAGGAGTTCCACATGAACAAGGAATCATATAAACCCCTCTCATGTCCTTAGGGTCGACAGGGTCCTTAACAGACCCAAGAGAATTTCTAATAGTGCAAAGAGGTTTGAAAGAAGTAGAGGCATTTTTTCTTCTAAGGACATGGGTAATTTTTTCCGTTGTCCCCTGGATAAATGGGAGATGAACCTTAGAGATGGGATCCACCCGAGTAGATTTTCCACTCAATCCCTTATAAGCCTTTCGAAAGGCTTTAAGACCTTGAGATCTATTGTAACCATTATTTTCAAAAACGTCAAGAAGATGAGACTTCTTTGATTCCAAGGACCTATTGTCAGAGATTCTAAGAGCATGAGTCACAAGAGTGCATAGGACACCAAATTTCTGAGCCGGAAAATTATGGGAACTAGCATGGAGGTACTGTTCCATGTGGGTCTTCTCGTGAAAAACTCGGTGAGAGATGGAACCATCCTCATTCCTTGAGAGAAGGATATCGAGGAAAGGGAGAAAACCATCAACTTCTACTTCGATTGTGAATTTGATGGAATCAGAAAGCAAGTTCAAGTGTCTAAGGAACATATCTAATTTCTCCCGACCATGGGGCCAGATGACACAAGTATCATCCATGAACCTATTCCACTTCCTAGGGAAGAATTTAGCAGAGGCCAGGGCCTTCGATTCAAAATCATCCATAAATAAGTTAGCAACAATGGGGGAAAGAGGGGAGCCCATCACAACACCACAGGTTTTCTCATAAAACTCACCTTGAAAATTGAAGAAGGTCGAGGTGAGGCAGGGGCTAACCAATTTAGAGGTGTCTTCGCCAGAAATCTGATTAATGACATCAACAGCTTCCTGGATGGGGATTTTGGCGAATAAAGACACAACATCAAAGCTAACTAACAACTCACTAGGCTGCATCTTGATGTTCTTCCACTCCTTGATAAAGGAAGCTGAGTCCTTAACAAAGGAATCAGTTTGACCTACAAGGGGTTTAAGCTTCTGGGCTAAGAATTTAGCCAAATGATAAGAGGGACCCCCTATTGTGTTAACAATAGGTCTTAACGGGGCCCCCAAATTGTGAATATTTGGGAGACCATATATCCGGGGGGGTAAGGGGATTGCTCTCAATAAGCTTCCTAAAGAGAGGATTAAGAGAAGAATCCGACTTGATGGCAAGGGCAACATCCTTACAAATCGACTTAAGCGAATTCTTTTTAAGCTTAACATGACTAACACTATTGGACAAATGGTCAACCATCTTGCTGACATAGTCAGATTTATCCAAAATGACTATGGCCCCACCCTTGTCCGCCTTAAGGATGACAATGTCAGGGTTGTCCCTTAGGGATTTAAGGGCGAGAAATTCAGGCTTACTCAAGTTCCTTTTGGGATGCTTAGCCTTCCTAAGAATAATGGAGCAATCATGCCTAATGGTCTCCTTAACATTATCTGGGAGATCCCTGATGCCATATTCAATGTTACAAATAATGTCATCGCGAGAATCTTCTTCGGGGTAAGAGAAAAATTAAGCCCTTTATTAAGGAGAATAAAAACAAAGGAATCAAAGGATAAACAAGAAAGATTAATTACATTTTCACTATCGTTGTTAACCATAAAATTATTGTTAGCAACGCAATTATTATAAATAAAGTGGTCCTTTTTAACCCTATTGTCAATATTATCAAATGTAATGTTCCCAATTCGGGACAGCTAGCAAGGCATGATTGGAAAACACATTTTCTAGTAATAGCTACTACATGAATTGAAACCCAGACCTGGATCCCTTAGAACAATGTGTCTAAGTTCTAAATCCAAGAAGAGGCTCCAAAGAAATCCTTCTAGAGTGGTTAAACAGATCTTCCACTACTAGATGTCCTCAAAAAGTGCCCGATGAGGAATTGCAACAAATGTAAGCACATACAATGGAGGGACAACGTTATTCTATAGATGTAAACACATGAAGAGATGTATAGCCAACAAATATATGATATAGCAGCAAATGTATACAATGTGTGGAGGAATCAATCACTCTAGCTAAGCAATGGAAGGCTCAATGTGACATACACATGACAAATGGAAACACTACTATATAAAAGAGAGCCCTGGCTAAAATAACACAGTTTATAGGAGATACTGCATAATAAAAAATGAGAATATGATGATATGACAATATCATCTCAAATAAATGAGGGGGAGCAAGCTCTCAACCCCTGAAAACACTAATACAACAATAATGCACAATCCTTAAAAGGATTGGCTGCAATATATGTACAAATGGAAAATCTGCAGAAATGCCAGAGTTGTTGGGCAACTGCTGCAACTCAGAAATAGAACTGGATGGAGAAGACTGAAGATGCTGCAACCAATGACAAGATCTCCTCCAATGGATCTCTAGAATGAAAGGCTGATCCTTTCACCTAAGATCTCACCCTCCAAAGATATCTACAAAGCCCCACTGCAAATGTTCCACTAAAATAACACAGTCACTGGATGAAACTGCGTTGTAGGGCTAGGGAATGAGTTGGCCTTGATGCCAAAGTGTGCAATAAGCTCCGGGATGCCTCCAATCTAATCTTCCAAAGAGAAGAGAGACTCCTCCTCTGAAAAATAGCCGATAGAGGTGGTGTAGTGAAACCTCACTGCAACACCCAGCAACACAGTTTTATTCTGCTACAGAAATAACGCTATCTTGATGGAGGATGCTTGGCCTCAAGCCTAGATGTGAGGAAAATGAAGAACAATCCCTCAAGAGACCTCTCAAGAAGGAGAAGGAATCCTAAACAGGAATTCCTCCCGACAACTCTTGCTAACCAACAATGAATGCACAATTGTTTGAATAGACAATGAGATGAATAATACAAGCATGAGAAACAATGGTTGCCTTGTCCTCCTTTTAAATTAGTGAAAGCTCTTTCTCCATGGGCCCCATCTATTAGGGTTACCAAATATCCTCTTCCTCATTCACACTGTGCTGGCTTCCTAAGTAAGCCACTCCTCCTATGGCAGCGCTGTTGACTTGGTCAAACTTGACCTTGTCCATTTGCAAATAACCCTGTTCACATGTGAGGGTGTGAAAACCAGCTCCAATGATGATCCCCTTTCATACTATGATGGATTTGATTGAGAATATCACTATGCATGAGCCTCCTTACCCATTTATTCTCCTCCTAGGTGAAATAAGCAAAATTTAATGTTCCAATTATTTGCATGAAAGTTTTGGAACATTACAGTCCTCCCCTCTCAAAGATTGCTTGTCCTCAAGCAAGTGCAAGGGTAGACTGAATTCCTTTCTCCTCCTCTCCCTGTAGCATCCATGTATGATGATCTCCTCCAAGGAAGGTGATGCTATCTCATCAATCGAGCCTCCACATTGCCCCTCCTTAGCATGTAAGTTAGCTATCAAGCTATCATCATGTGAAAGTGAAAGACTTAAGAGGATGACAAGGTGATGTATAGAGGTCTCTTTGAAGAATGGGATCTGGAATGAAATGGGAATTATCTTCCCCATATGGATCCTCCATCTCCAAGCTATGAGCCATGCAAAATGAGGCACCTTCCAACTAGGCAACTCCTGAAAGCTGTCATCCACCTTTGGCTTCGGAAAAGCAGGTGGGATGAAAATCTGATCATGTTAGACAATGTAGCCTACCCCACGCTGTCCATCTCTCCACTTATGATAAGTGTAGAGTGTTGGCTATCCATGGGCTGCAATATGTTTTCCCTTAAGTGGAAAGATGAGAACTAGATCTCTAAAGATCTCTCCCTCAATGCTGCAAATCAATCTGGCCCAAGTATCTCCATACATGATGAGTTGGAAGTCATCATCATATGGTATCTCCTCCATCATATGGCTCACCTCATAAAGAGACAAGTGTGCTATCAAGGTGACCATATCATATCCCATGTTCCCCTTAGAACATGTAGTGCAAAAAGTGTGAGGAATTTCTCCCTCAAAGGACACATCCATACAATGTGTCTCTCTCCCAAGCATGCTCCTCATAAAGCCAGCAACAATAGAACCATAGGGAGGAAAAATGAGAATCATACTTGCTGCCATCTGCAACAAATGAGAAGGACCATGGTCCCTCAAGTGCAACCAGCGCAGCTTGACCCTCAAGTTCCATAGAGATTGATAAAATAAGTAGCTTCTCAACCACTTGCCTGCTGCTCCAATCTCCTCATAAGTATGGAGGAAGTGAAAGATGTGAGGTGTACAATGAACATGTCCTCCATAATGTATCTCTTCCCTAAGTCCTCCTAGGGAATGGCCATCAATAATACTATGGCCTCATCTAAACCATGTGGTCTAGAAAAAATAATGCTCCTCCTTGGAGCATCATCCTGCACATGTATGGTTAAGGGATGCATACATACATCATACAAATAATCATGTAAACAATAATGAATACCCTTACCATATTTTCTGCTCATACCAATGGAGTGGCTCATAAGTGAGTCTCCTCTCATCTCCAAAGGAAAGAGAGGTGGCTGTGCTAACTCTCTCAAAGAGTCCTATCTCTCCTCCATCTCCATCTGGTCCATGCATCTACTCATATGCTGATATATCTCCTCCTCAAAGCCCATCCAAAAATACCCCTCCATGATGGTGTGGTATGCTCTCATAGAAAAAGTGGGGCTGAAAAGGAAATCCTCATAGGCTGCTTGTAGCAACTTCTCCTTGAGCTTGGAAGCTCTAGGAAAGAATATCCTACCATGATAAAAGATGACCCCATCTCTAACTGAATATCCTTCCTCATGCAACTGGTCATCCAAGATCATGCAAGTGAAAAGATCTTTGGAATACTCCACCAACAGCTAGGAGCTCCAATATGGATCCATCCTCCATAGTGACAGCGCTGATGATCTCTCCTGAAGAGTATCTGTCATATGGTCATCCTCCTCTTTGACATCTCCTATGCCAAAGATGCAAGTTGGAAGGTTGTTGTCCTTCCCCTGCTACTTCTGCCACAGCGCAGAATCTGAAATTGAAGTGGGTATTGATGATGTTGAGAGAATGCTCTCTCTCTCCTTGAGCCTACCCCAGACTCCCAGTGCTGTGTCAAGCTCTCTCCAGGTTTCCACCCTCCTGAAATCAATGGTTGGTACCACAACATGTGAAGCATCCATCCTCCTCCGCTGATCCAGTGGTCTCCCCGGCAAAATGTCTCCATGCAATGAGACATCATCATTAAGAGATGACTGAATAGATGAATGGAGAAAGCTCTCCATGCTTTCACTGCGCAATCCAATCACCTTCTCAGGTGCATCAACCTCCAGAAATGAATAGGGGTGTGTACTCCTCATCTCATGATGCTGGGTCTTCTCCCTATCTCCTCCTTGTGTCTTCATGGTTCTACACCTCCTCAACAATGGCACATGTAAAACATGAGTTGTACCTTGATCTCTACACATGAGATCCCAGGGACTTCCTTGCAAAGATGCAAGCTTCCCTCTATTTGGAGCAAGAGCTCCTCCTTCCTCTACATGAGGAACTAGATAATCTCTAGACATGATAGCGCTGTTTCCCTCAATATCTGCAACATGTAGGGGCAACTCTCCAATGACTGGATCCCTTCTTGAAAAATAGATCTCCATGCTCCTTCGCTGAAAGGTGTGAGATGCAAACTTTCCTTCCGGCAAAGTATAGTGCAAGTTTTCATGCAAGGGTTTTTCTTGAGTTTCCTTGTTTTGCTCCACCATATTTGTTTCCTAAATCCTTCTATCAAATCTTTCCACTAATGCCTTAGTGAAACTAGCATAAGATGCAATGTTTATATTTCTCAGGGAAAAGGATTCAAAGATCCACCAGACATAAGCCTTACCTCTCAAATGCAGCGCTGCAACTTTGATGGCTTCATCCTCCAGCATTTGGTGCTGCTACAAGAAGGTCTCTAACTCCTCCACCTAAGCTTTGGCTGAACATGTAGTTGAACCCTCAAAGGTAGATAGAAGAAATCTATCTTGCTGCTCTTTTTCCTTCACCTTCATCTTGCAAAACTCTGAAAAACTGAGATGATCTCTGGATTTCTGAGTTTGAGACTCATACCCCTTCAAGAAATCACTAAGGGATTCCCTCCTAGCAACCTCTTCTTATCTTTCCATCTTTCTTCCAACAATCCTGGGCATGTGACTGCGCTGTACAAGATGGTGTGTAGTTGCTTGCTCACACTCCTTATGTGCAACTCTAGAGTTTGCCTTTGGTACATACCCTCTTGGAGATTCTTTACATCTCCCTCCGGATCTCCTTGAATTATTTATGAATCATATGTACAGATTTAGGAAGAAGCTTTGTAAGCTTATCTCCTTTTTCTTTTTCTTTTTCTTCTCCAAAAGATGGAGTCATCCTCCTTCTTATTTCTTTGTCTCCTTCTCAATGAGAATAGGAAGTGCAGGGATCTTCCTCTTCTTTCTGCTTATCCTCCTTGGGGAGGTTCTTCATGGATCTGAAATATGATGCGATAAATCCAATCCTCTTCAATCTTCTGATCTTCTTGGGCTTACACTCACAGGCTGAGCCAAGAAAGCAGCTTTGATACCATTGTAATGTTCCCAATTTGGGACAGCTAGCAAGGCATGACTGGAAAACACATTTTCTAGTAATGGCTGCTACAGGAATTGAAACCCAGAACTAGATCCCTTAGAACAATATGTATAAGTGCTAAATCCAAGAGGAGGCTCCAAATAAATCCTTCTAGAGTGGTTATACAAATCTCCCACTACTAGACGTCCTCAAAAAGTGCCCGATGAGGGACTGCAACAAATGTAAGCACATACAATGGAGGGACAATGTTATTATATAGCGGTAAAAACATGAAGAGATGTATAGCCAACAAATATATGATATAGCAGCAAATGTATACAATGTGTGGAGGAATCAATCAATCCAGCTAGGCAATGGAAGCCTCAATGTGACATATACATGGCAAATGGAAACACTGCTATATAAAAGAGAGCCCTGGCTAAAATAACATAGTTTATAGGAGATACTGCATAATACAAAATGAGAATATGATGATATGACAATATTAGCTCAAATAAATGAGGGGGAGAAAGCTCTCAACCCTTGAAAACACTAATACAACAATAATACACAATCCTTAGAAGGATTGGCTGCAATATATGTACAAATGGCAAATCTGCAGAAATGTCGGAGTTTCTGGGCAGCTGCTGCAACTCAGAAATAGAACTGGATGGAGAAGACTGAAGATGCTACAACCAATGACAAGATCTCCTCCAATGGATCTCTAGAATGAAAGGCTGATCCTTTCACCTAAGATCTCACCCTCCAAAGATATCTGCAAAGCCCCACTGCAAATATTCCACTAAAATAACACAGTCACTGGATGAAACTGCGCTGTAGGGCTAGGGAATGAGTTGGCCTTGATGCCAAAGTGTGCAATAAGCTCCGGGATGCCTCCAATCTGATCTCCCAAAGAGAAGAAAGACTCCTCCTATGAAAAATAGTTGATGGAGGTGGTGTAGTGAACCCTCACTGCAACACCCAGCAACACAGTATTATTCTGCTGCAGAAATAACGCTGTCTTGATGGAAGATGCTTGGCCTCAAGCCTAGATGTGAGGAAAATGAAGAACAATCCCTCAAGATACCTCTCAAGAAGGAGACGGAATCCTAAACAGGAATTCCTCCTGGCAACTCTTGCTAACCAACAATGAATGCACAATTGTCTGAATAGAAAATGAGATGAATAATACAAGCATGAGAAACAATGGTTGCCTTGTCCTCCTTTTAAACTAGTCAAAGCTCTTTCTCCATGAGCCCCATCTATTAGAGTTTCCTCCACCAAATATCCTCTTCCTCTTTCACACTGTGCTGGCTTCCTAAGTAAGCAACTCCTCCTATGGCAGCGCTATTGACTTCGTCAAACTTGACCTTGTCCTTTTGCAAATAACTTTGTTCACAGATGAGGGTGTGAAAACCAGCTCCAATGATGATCCCCTTTCATACTATGAGAGATTTTATTGAGAATATCACTATGCATGGGCCTCCTTACCCATTTATTCTCCTCCTAAGTGAAATAAGCAAAATTTTTACATCAAACCTACTATTATTATTATTATTATGCTTTCCTTTATAGTGTTATTTTTAAATTCTATGTTAATATTATCATTATTCAAGTTATTATTATTCCAAAGGCTACTTTTATTAATATCTGAATTATTGTTATTAGATTGAGGTTTAATTAGAATCAATTGGACGTGAAATCAGCGGAGGGTACGCAGGACGGACGGAGTCCTGGAAAGCTGTGTGTCCATCCCACTACCTAGATCCGAGCTCCATTCAGAATTCACCATAGCTGAACAAGAAACCAAGGCTGCAATTCCCACGCTGCCAGAGAGAGACGTCGAGGCAGAAGGAAAAGAGACACACCTGCTGACTGGACTCCTGGAATGATGCGTGCCCATCCCGTCATCGAGGTCCGAGTTGCACTCAAATTCCACCGCTGCTGAAGATGAGCCCGAGGCCACAATGCCACTGCTGTCTGAGAGAAATGCCAACGCTGAAGGAAATGAGACCCAACTACTGACAGGAACAGATTCAGGCGAAGGTTGAGAGGCCACGCCTACATAGTCACAGAGGGCCGCAGATTCAGCTGGAGCTGGAAGATCTGAGCACACCATTAAAACTGAAGAGGGCTGAGGAGATCCAGGACCAGAATTGGAAAACAAAGCTGTAGATGAATCCAATTCTAAAGACTGCGTACGCACCCACGAGATGAGGGCATTGACTTGAGCTTCTCCGATCCTGGACTTGCGATGGCTTGAAGAGGCCTTATCCATAGAAGAAGAAAAAGAGGAACCCAAGAGTTTCTCAAACTTATTAGCGTGCTTTATCTTTGAGCGCTCCTCCATACGCAACGCCTTAGCGGTAGAAACACCATCTAGCACATTCCAAAGAAAACCAGAGATACCATTCCCCAAATCTAAATGGAGAAAGAACAACTTGCCAGAAATAAAATCAAGGTCTCTCCTTAATTTACTAACCTCAGATCTAATCAAAGCTAAACTAGTTTTAATAAAACTAGATTTGTTTTTAGAAAAATTTAGAGGACGGGAGATACCAGCAAAAACCAGATTTAATGATGCATCTCTACACCTTTTAAGGAACGTAAGATCGGATTTCTTCTTCGCTACTTGTAAGTTCAAAATGTCGAGCTTTATTAGTCATTTCCCGTCCGTGTAGAGAAACACTGTTAAATCTAAGACTTTAATGATTCATAATGTAGATGAATGTCTTTCAGATTAATCACATAATTAGGATTTGGTTGACGTTTTGAACCAACTAATGTGGTTCATCCTCAGAACAAGGTGGGAAAACAAATCGATCACGATTAATAAATAGTGGAGATGAATCATTACGCGGGAGTAGCCGGTTAATAACTAGTCGTTAGGACTAACTTTTAAGAACTAGCCGTTAGAAAATTAGTTAAGAACTAAAATTAATTAATTAAATTAAAGATTTTATTATAAATAAATAAATAAATAAATAATAAATTAAAGATTTTATTAAAAAAGCTGGGTTAAGAAGTTTTATATAGTCATAAAATATAATAAGGATTAGGGAGGGTAATATTTTTTATAAAAACAAATAAAATAAAAGAACTAGCCGTTAGTTAGTTGATAATTAAAATTTTAATGATAAATTAATTAATAAGATTAAAAAAAAATGCTTTAGTATATAAAGAAATATGGAGGGTTAGGAATTATAATTTAATAAATAAATAAAGATAAAATAAGGAGAATAAATAGAATAAAAGACTCACTTAATTAATTAATTAGATTAAATAAAAAGAATAATTAATTAATTAGTTAGAAAATTGAATATATATATATAAAATAAATAAAAGACATAAATATATAAATAAATAAAAAATAAAAAATTACCTAGCAAGGGGGATAAATTAAAAAGGGGTCCATATATAAAGAAATATGGAGAGGTAAATTATTATAATAAAGATAAAATGAGGAAAATAAATAAATAAATAGAGTAAAGTAAGTAAATAACATAAAGGGAAATGGAAGAAATTAATAAAAATATAAATTAATAAATTAAATAATTAGAAAATTGAATATATATATATATATATATATATATATATATATATATTATACAAAATAAGAAAAATTATCTAGCAAGAGTTGGGGTCCAACTTTTACTTAATTTCCAACCATCATCCCGGTTGAGATTCTTGGCATGTCGTTCAATTTCGATCGCCTCCTTTAATTTCCTATGGTGGAAGTGATCTACTTTGGCAACGACTTTGGAATCTTCAATAGAAAGATGGTGACATGATCTTTCCACATGCTCAGCAAGAGCTGAGGTATGGGACTCAATTGTGCCTAATATCTACAACATGCTCCTGGATTCTCTGCCTAATGGATTGACCTGTTTCTCCAATATAAGAAGTTCCACATGAACAATGAATTATATAAACCCCTTTCATGTCCTTAGGGTCGATAGGGTCCTTAACAGAACCAAGAGAATTTCTAATAGTGCAGAGAGGTTTGAAAGAAGCAGAGAGGTTTGAAAGAGGGACATGGGAAATTTTGTCCGTTGTCCCCTGGATAAATGGGAGATGGACCTTAGAGATGGGGTCCACCCGAGTAGATTTTCCACTCAATCCTTTATAAGACTTTCGAAAGGCTTTAAGACCTTGACATCTACTGTAACCATTATTTTCAAAAACGTCAAGAAGATAGGACTTCTCTGATTCCAAGGACTTGTCATCAGTGATTCTAAGAGCATGAGTCGCAAGAGTGCACAGGACACCAAATTTCTGAGCCGGAAAATTATGGGAACCAACATGGAGGTACTGTTCCGTGTGGGTCTACTTGCCAAAAATTCGGTGAGAGATGGAACCATCCTCATTCCTTGAGAGAAGAATATCGAGGAAAGGGAGACAACCATCAACTTCTACTTCCATCATGAATTTGATGCAATCAGAAAGCGAGTTCAGGTGTCCAAGGAACAGATCTAATTTCTCCCGACCATGGGGCCAGATGACACAAGTATCATCCATGAACCTATTCCACTTCCCAGGGCGGAATTTAGCAGAGGCCGGGGCCTTCGATTCAAAATCCTCCATAAATAAGTTAGCAACAACTTATTCCCGGGTGATGATGCATCTCCACTATTTATTCATCAGGATCGATTTGTTTCCCAACCTTGTCTTGAGGATGAACCACATTAGCTGGTTCGAAACATCGACCAAATCTTAATTGTGTGATTAATCCGAAAGACATTCATCTAATTTATAGTATTGTAACAAAACTCGTTTATAGGTTAAGAATCTCAATGGTAGAACGAGGTGAATCTTCATGATTAAAAATCTTATTACAAGTTTATTTTTTTAAATATATGTATGTTTAACTCATAAATTAATTATTCTTATTCTTATTATTATTAATTTAAAATAAAACTATAGTTTAGTTATTTTTTATGATTGTTTGATGTTATTAATGTTAGATGTATTGTATAATAATTATTTTGATGCTTATTACAAATTAATGTATATTTTGTTATTTAATAATAATTAATATTTATAAACTTTTATTAACAATTCAATTTTAATTTCACTAATTTATTAAAGTAATGAAGGTGAAAGTAAGGTTTAAGATGAGTGTCAATGCACCATAACATTAAAATATATGCTTAAAATGTACAGACAAAGTATAATTATTTTATTACACAAAAATCTCTTAACATAATTTACAAAAGGACAAATTTTTAATAAATAAAAATCATTAAAATACTATATACTGATTTAATAAATTAAAAATAATTATGAAAATACTATATACTGATTTAATAAAATAAAACTCTAATAAAATTAATAGTAATAATACTAATAAATAATAATTTGGCATTGATCCAATACCTAAAATTGAATATTTTAATCTCACCCGAATCTATTTCTTTCTCGACACTGTTGTTAACTTAATATCTCTACATAGCCAAGGATTTCACTACCTATACAACTTAAAATTTAATAATTACACACACACACACACACACACACACACACATATTAAAATATTATATTTTAGACTTTAAAATACAATAATCTCGGCACGTCTTAGTTATATTTTATTTTAAGATTTCATAAAGGCGTTGATACAATTTAGAAGTGATAAAGGTAGTTGCTTCCGTATACAATTTAGAAGCAATAAAGATAATTTAGATATGTGACGAGGCTGATGACAATATTGCCATACACAAATCAGGCTCGATGCATAGAATGATATTAAAATACTTGTACTAGGTTTTGTTAGAAAATTCTCATCCACAAGATTGCAGGACCATAATGGCCATTCATACAATGTTTTTTCACAAGGCATCGAGCAGGAAAAACGTTGATTTGTTACATGTGTTCCCACAACCCGTACATGATCAACAAATAGGCAGTACACACATGGACATTGGGATTTTATGATCCCTGAATTTTGACGGTACAAATGTAATTACAACTCAACTCAGGTACGTTGGGAAAATCATAAATATGTAATTAGAACTTCGTAGGGGAGAGGCGCTAGTAGGCGATTGCTCCACCTCACACCCCTCCATATTCCACGTCAGCATTCAAGTTGGTTGTACGCCACCTGTCGAGCGTGTGAGGACACTTGTCTGCTACTGCCTATGACTGGATCAATAGGTAAAGGGAAATGTATTATTGGTTTTATCGCGTTCCCTGACATCATGTCCTTTGTGTTGTGCATTCCTATTCAAGCTCGGTTGTTGTGCATTTTCCCTCCCCGGTAGTTGCGCAGCGTTGGTGGTTTGCTCATTCACACCATGATTGTCCAACGAACTGGAGATAATGTTTTATGGAGTAGTTTCTCTGCATTAGTGAGAGGGTTTTCTGTTGTTGTTGTGGGTTTTATCTGGTTTATTGCACTGCTTCTACTTCCCCGTTGCCCGTATTGGCCTACTTGATGCTTTGCGTTCATCCCTGTGGCGGATTTAGCTATTCCATGTGGTGGATTTAGCTCGCCTTAGAGCTGGTTAAGGCTGTTTCATGCCCCTAAGGGTTTTTTAAGGTAAATTGCAGGTTTTCGTGGGTTTATATGCTGAATTTAGCTTGTTTTATGCAGTGGAATGGATTTCTAACTTGTTGGTTGTGCGCCTTGCCTATCTTGTAGGTCACTAAGTAATTTGCAGGTTCCTAAGTTGTTTGTTGGAGCTACGATTGCTGCCATGGAGGTTCCTTCGACGAAATGAAGAGTGGGAGGTAGGACACCATCCTACCAACCTTATTACCTGTGTTTTTTAACACATTTAACTGAAAAGGGATATTGTGCCTTGGTTTATCTTTGTGGGTTTTGGGTTTTGTGTTTTTGTGGGTTTTGTGTTTTTGTGGGTGCTGTGGGGTGTATCTGCCTGCTTCGTTCAACTTTTTGGGTGTTGTGGGGTTTAACTGCCTACTTCGTTCATCATTGTGGGTGCTGTGGGGTTTTTCTGCCTACTTTTTAAAGTTTTGTGGATGATGTGGGGTTTATCTGCCTGATTTTTTCAACAATGTGGGTGTTGTGGGGTTTATTTTCCTACTTTGTTCAACAATGTGGGTGCTGTGGGGTTTATTTTCCTGCTTCATTCAACTTTGTGGGTGCTGTTGGGTTAATCTGCCTGCGTCGTTAAGCTTTGTGGGTGCTCTGGGGTTTATTTGCTTGCTTCATTCAACTTTGTGGGTGATGTGGGGTTTATTTGCCTACTTCGTTAAGATTTGTGGGTGTTGTGGGGTTTATCTGCCTACTTCATTCAACTTTGTGTGTGTCGTGGGGTTTATCTGCCTGCTTTGTTTAAATTTGTGGGTGTTGTGGGGTTTATTTGCTTGCTTCGTTCAACTTTGTGGGTGCTGTGGGTTCTGTGGGTGCAGTTGTAAAAAATATGAACCTGAGATATTAGATATGAGATCTGTGGGTGTTGTGCCTGAGATATGAGTTGTAGCTTCGTGGGTGCTGTGCCTGAGATATGAGTATTTTAAAGTGATGCAATTATTGAATTTTTGAACATATCTTGTTGTGAAATGTACTCTATTGGGATTAATTTGAAATTATCTTGGGATTAGTTTGATCTCTGTTGGGATAAATTTGTGTATGAGTATTTGAAAGTGATGCAATTATTGAATTCTTTGAACATATCTTCGCGTGAGTGCACTTTGTTGGGATAAATTTGTTCTTTTGCTGGGATAAATTTGAACTTTGTTGGATAAATTTCATTTGGTTTAAACGTGTTTACAATAACGTGAATTTGGTTGGGTATTATCACTATGATTCCTATAACATGACTTCGGTTGGGTGTTATCTGGTTTAAACGTGTTTGCAATTCAATTCTACTGATATTAGAAGGTGAGTCCTATAAAATTGGTCTTCAGTTGCAGCTGTAAAGATAAGTCTCGGTCGATACCTGTGCTAGTGTTATATTTGTCTTCATTTGTAATTCGATTCTACTAATATTATAAGGCGAGTCCTATAACATTGGTATTTATTTGCAGTTGTAAAGATAAGCCTCTGTCGATACCCGTGCCAATGTTATATTTGTCTTCATTTGCAATTCAATTCTACTGATATTAGAAGGTGAGTCCTATAACATTGGTCTTCAGTTGCAGTTGTAAAGATAAGTCTCTGTCAATACCTATGCCAGTTTTCAATTTGTCTTCATTTGCAAAATTGTGTTCAAAATATGAGAAACTTGTAGATTGTTGTGATTGTTGGTATGCTCTTGGCTTTGTGCATGAGTTTGTTGGCTATTATTATTCTCTAGCTAATTTGTCCATGAAACTCTATGTTTGTTATCAATTGCATCTCTATTCTTGTTGTTAGTTGCATGATATATTTAGTTAATCAAATGCAGTTGGATGGTTGTTATTTATGCTTCTTCTAATCAAGATATGCACCATCTAAGAATGATTAGGAATTCTTGTGAATTTTTAATGAGATGACTGTGTGTATCTTATTCTTGTTATCTTTCATTGTTGAAAATGCTATGTTTGAAATTGGGGGATAAATCCTGAACTTTGAAATGTATCAGCTTGTGAGATGGAGTTATTTATCAATCTTAATTATTTTAATAGTTCAAACAGATCGGGGAAAGGCCCTTAGAATATATTTATCCCAACAGAGTTCAATTTTTATTTTATTTTATTTTATTTATTTATTTATTTTCATTTATTATTATTATTATTATTGTTTTTTTAATTTTAATTTTATTAATTTATTTAATTTTAATTTTTTACTTTTTATTTTTATTTTATTTTTATTATTATTATTATTATTATTATTATTATTTATTTATTTAATTTAATTTAATTTAATTTAATTTAATTTAATTTAATTTATTTATTATTTATTATTTATTATTTATTATTATTATTATTATTATTATTTTTATCAGTTGATCTACCCATGTTGCAAAATTGTGCTCAAAATATGAGAAACTTGTAGATTGTTGTGATTGCTGGTATGCTCTTGTATTTGTGCATGAGTTTTGTTGGCTATTATTATTCTCTAGCTAATCTGTCCATGAAATTCTATGTTTGTTGTCAATTGCATCTCTATTCTTGTTGTTAGTTGCATGAGATATTTAGTTTCACATGTACTTGGATGGTTGTTCTTTATGCTTCTTCTAATAAGGTTATGCACCATTTAAGAACGATTAGGAATTCTTGTGTATGTTTAATGAGTTGACTGTTTGTATCTTGTTGATGAGATCTTCTGGAATCGTGTGTATTATTATCGAGGGGCCCAAAATTCTTGTTGTCTTTCATTGTTGAAAATGCTATGTTTGAAATTGGGGGATAAATCCTCAACTTTGAAATGTATCAGCCTGTGGGCTGGAGTTATTTATCAAACTTAATTATTTTAAGAGTTCAGACAGATCAGGGCAAGGCCCTAAGAATATATTTATCCCAACAGAGTTCAAATTTATTTATTTATTTTATTTTAGTTGAATTACCTATGTTGCAAACTTGTGTTCAAAATATGAGAAACTTGTAGATTGTTGGTATGTTGTTGGATTTGTGCATGAGTTTTGTTGGCTATTATTATTATCTAGCTAATCTGTCCATGTTTCTCTATGTTTGTGGTCAATTGCATCTCTATTCTTGTTGTTAGTTGCATGAGATATTTAGTTATTCACATTTAGTTGGATGGTTGTTCTTTATGCTTCTTCTAATCAGGATATGCACCATCTAAGAACGATTAGGAATTCTTGTGTATGTTTAATGAGTTGACTGTGTGTATCTTATTATTATTATCTTTCATTGTTGAAAATGTTATGTTTTGAATTGGGGGATAAATCCTCGACTTCTAAATGTATCAACTTCTAAGCTGGAGTTATTGATAAAACTTAATTATTTTATCATTTCAGAGAGACCCTAGGAATATATTTGTCCCAATAGAGTTCATTTTTGTTTTGTTTTTTTGTCTTGGTTTCAGTTGATCTATCTTTGTTCCTGACCATTACAATGACCATTAACAAACATTAATAATGAGAATGGTAAATTTACATTTCATTCCTCAATATGATGAACTCGATAATCCTTAACTATGTAAAAGAGTATCTTCTACTATGAAACAAATCTGAAAGGTGTGATCCATGCACATAACAAATTAAAGTTCCAATTACTTCCTTGAATGCAACAATAATATATAGGATAACCTAATACTGAAAGTGATTTCAGAATTTCTTACCTAATTCAAAATTCAAAATTCAAAATTCACATCCTTACAAAATTCAAAATTCACATTGAGATGTGGTTACAGAAATTAAGTCATGCCACCCCTATGCTTGATGGCCTCGATTTCCTGCATTGCCCAAAATTGTTGAGTTGCCTTCCTGACCCAAGTATGGTGGACTACCCAACGTCGACTGATTAGGATGTGCCTAAATGTTTCCATATGCTTGAATCCAATTTTCTCCTTGTAGCCATGGAGGAAATGAGTAGCCCAAGTGTCCACTTGTGTACTAACCCCAACACTGAGTTCATGTGTCATATAAACACAATTAGGATTTAAACATGCATTGCTAGGGGTATAAAAGGTGGGCCTAACCCCTCGTTGATAGCAAGGGACTTGGATGTTGATAAGGTCTTAGTATGATGGTGTGAGCTCTACAATGTGGTCCAACTCATTGGACATCAACCTATTTTCCTCAAACTGGCTTAGATCATGGTCTTCCCTGGTTGTCACACCCCACTCCTTTCTCCAATTCTTGTTGAACCTTTCTTGTCTCTCTCTCTTGCCTTGCCAATTGATTTTTATGTTCCTTATTTTCCCTTGCTTTTTGTCTTTCCAACCTTTCCTTTGCTCACGTTTTTCCTGCTACAATCCTTGTAGATTTATTTTCATTGGCTAACTCCTTCTTTCTCTTTTTAGATTCATGAATTTCATTATTTTTATGTTCACACTCAAACATTAAATTCATATAATCTTCATATGTGGGCAATTGTGAACTCCTCCAAAAATGAAGACAATCTGATGTTGAGTTCCTTGAGGAGGTCTCACCCTCTCTACTGGTAGCTTTAGGAATGCACCAAGTATAATATGCTTTTTTGTCCCATGCTCCTTAGGACTTGACACTTGGATTTCAACCTCCAAGACAATTGATTGGACCCCATTGTTGTCTTCTTCAGGTAATTCATGCTGAATAGGCTCCTCTTCTGGTGATACATTATCCAAAAAATAATGAACGAGTTTGGTGTTCAACTATGATGGTTGTGAAGGCATGTCCATGCTTTCATAATTGGTGGTAGAAACATTATTTCCAGTGATATTCATCACGACCTCTGCTAACCATGATGGTGCGCTTACTTGGGTTGACATGCTCAATTAATCATTGTTTAATTCTGTTGCATTTTCATTCCCTTGATCAACTACATCACATGGAATATCATATGCATACTTGGTAGGTGGTTCAGTGGGTGTGACAACCTCATTGATACTGATAGTTGGTTCATGACTAAACTGTGTCTCATTGACATGTTCATCATCATCACCACCATAGAACAACCATTCAGAAAGGGACATTATACCTTCAGTAGTAGCTACATCTTCTTGGGCATCGACATGGTCTTGTAAGTTCTCTGCTTCTTGACATTGCACTTCAAATGCTTGGCTACAACCATTATTATTCACAAGAGCATCAACATTAAGTGGCCATATACCACTCCTTATAAATACAACCTTGATATTAGAAGGCATGAGATCCCTTTTAAATTATTTACTTGAAAGCTCAACTAGCTTAAACCTCTTTACTTCCACCCCTGGATTCTATGCCATCCACAAATCCCACTCAACCCTGAAATAGTTCTTGAAAGGCCCAAACATGCTGACATCAAGGGGCTACAATCTGTGAGTGGTATGAGCCGACAATGTTAACATGTCAATGCCCAAATTATTGGCCTCCTCGATTGTCTGCATAGCCATGTGGCTTCCGTGGCCATCTAAAATCAGTAAGTGTCCGTTTTCATGCGAGACACCACTTGGTACAAAAGAAAAAAAGTGGCAAAGCCAATTTAGGAATAGTTCTTTTGTCATCCATGCATGTGGATGTGCAACCATGAATGCACCTGGTTCACAATTCTGTATATAATTTTTTAGTTGAGTTTTACCTTTAAATAGATAAAATCCTGGTATTTATGAACCAGTTTCATTAACACAACAAAGGATTGTGATCCACTCCCTGCTCTTAGGAAATACATTAGGCACAATTATACTCCCTCTCTTGGAAATTACCCACATAACACAATTCCTTCTTGCATGTAAGCCCGTTTCATCATAGTTCCATATATGGTCTGGGGTATATGAGTGTTTCTCATATGCAGCAAAAAGAGTGTTATAGAACTTGGAAATAATTGCAAGGCATAGATTTAAAGCCCTGTCTCTGTCAAGGCCCTTGACTGTACGTAACACAAGGTACATATGCCTATTTTTAAACCCACTCCACCATGATTTACTAGGAAAACCATCTTTGAAGGGGTTTGGCCTCCCTTGACAGATTTGAGCTATTGTGGATTTAAATTGTATAAGCTCTAACCCATATCCCAATTGGGCCATATCCTTACACCACTCGACCACCTCATCCTCCTCCTCTTCAATCATAACTATAACATGCCCTCTATGCTTTGTATTAGTCAACCCATTTATCCAATAATGTATGTTATATGCATTAATACCATGTTTTTTGCAGATGCACGGATTGAATATCCCTTAAACCCAATTGGGCCATGTGTTGCTTAATCCATCCTCTGATGGCACTGATTTTCTTTATTGTACTTACACCTTGCACTATGGTCGAAGGTGGCTATGTGGCTGATGGTGCACTGGGATGACCTGCTACCACAGAGTCCTTTTCAACGACATTGTTGGGAGCATTGGGAGCATTGGCATCACTCCCCTTATCCTCATTTGATGAAATGCTCCGTAGCTGGGCCACCCTTGTCCCTTGCCTCCTTATGTTCCTTATCTGGTCTGCAATAAAATTGCATTCGAGTACAACATGAGTTAGAAATTTGATAAGTATTACAACACAACTGTACAGAGTAAACTGTATTTATGTATGAATTCTAATATAAGCATGAGAAAGATAAGTAATGCCTATTGACTGTTAACAACATGGACTCTTCTGTTGTTTGTTGTGAAATCTTGCATTTGTGTAGGCGACTTGGTATATTACTCAAAAGAGTTCAGGTTGCATCTGAGTGGATACTATGTTATCAGCAAGGATTTTATCTAAATGCTAAAACCAAACCTAGTAATCCATTCATATCCATGAATTTTTTTGTGAATTAATTGAGACTGCAGTGGAACATACCTGTTTACTTGAACAGTTGAATTTGGATTACATTGTTACTTTGAATTATTGAATGATCTACACTATACCGTGTTTCAATTATGTATGACTTCCAATGTCATCATGAGAAATATAAGTGATTCCTATTGACTATTAACAACATGGCATATTCTGTTGTTTGTTGTGAACTTTTGCATTTGTGTAGGAAACTTGTGCATTTTGTATTTTCAACATAAATATTTTTTCTTGAAAACCCTAGTGGAATAAAAAAACATAGGGCAAAAATTTCCGCAAAACCTTACATACTAGTTCTATTTTCAGATGGAAAGATGAACTTCTAATTTTGTAAGAGACAAGTGTAACCCTCATATGATTTGTGATTGGAATTTGACAAGTGTGAGGTTTAAAGATGTTGAAGCCTTGATTTACTCTTCTAAAACAAAAATTAGAAGTTGATTTCTTGTGTTGTAAATGGACTTCTAAGAGAGTTTGCATGAGCTTTGTTTTATTCATGGTAGTTCAACCATTATTTTATACTTGCTGACATAGTAGTTTTAGAGATTTTTAAAAAGAGTTTGAGCCATGTGTGTGGTTGTGGGAACAATGATTCAACATATGATTCAAAATTCGAAAGCTGGCATACTTTTAGATAGTTTTAAATAGAGGTTGAGCTATGTGTGTGGTTGTGGGAACAATGGAATATTGTAAGGCACTACTTACTAGTATTTTTATGAACCCTATACCTTTTGAAAGTGACAAAGTTCAGCATATATTCTACTATGGAGCTGATAAAATATAAATATAAACCTTCAAAGAAATTAGGCTTGAAACTTTTACAAATTGTCACATCATGTTATATTGAAGGATTGCTACTAGCCATGGATTGGATGATATAATTCTTTGAATAGGATGAGTATGATCCTTATAGTTAGACCTTAAATATAACTTATGCAACTATTGTATATCTCGGACTTGATAAGGAGGCTACTTCGCTACTTCTAGAGAACTTGGTCTTTGACTAGACCTCCTAGATTTTTGAATAAGAATGAAGAGATTTCTCTATATATATACCTCTGAAAAATTCAAACTTCATATTTCTAGATTTAGAACCCCTATAGTGGTAATAAGGAACTCTAAACAATTTTTCTTAGTCTCTTCACGATCTCAGCCTCTTAGCATAGGTTTAACTATGCTGAAGCCTTGATTTACTCTGCTAAAACAGAAATTAGAAGTTGACTTCTTGTGTTGTAAATGGACTTCTAAGAGTGTTTGCATGAGCTCTGTTTTCTTCATGGTAGTTCAACCCCTATTTTATACATGTTGGCATAGTTTTAGAGAGTTTTAAAGAGAGGTTGAGTCATGTATGTGGCTGTGGGAACAATGGAATATTGTAAGGCACTACTTACTAGTCTTTTTTGAGCCTTATACCTTTTGAAAGCCACCAAGGTCAGCTTATCTTTTACTATGGAGCCGAGAAAGTATAAATATAAACCTCAGTTGCTATCTTCTACTATGTTGCTACAAGATTTCAAACTAGACCTTTTATGTTGTTGCTAGCTTCACAATTCCTTTTTTATTTGCTACCTTTAATACTAGACTTGGTGCTTTTCTTATGGTTCTTGGTCTGAGCACTTATTTTGCAACTTAGGCCCTCTGGTTAGGACTTTTTTTTTTCACTCTAAAATAATTTTGGATTAGGTCTATAAATTCATTTACTAGGTGTAGTCCAGGTCCTTCTATAAGGTTACTTCTTTACTTTCTTATAAGGATACTTCTTCAAAGAAATTAGGCTAGAAACTTTTACAAATTGTCACATCGTGTTATATTGAAGGAATGCTACTAGCCATGGATTGAATGATATAATTCTTTGAATAATATGAGTATGATCCTTCTATTTAGACCTTAAATAGAACTTACAAACAAAAATAGGTCTTAGAAACAAAAGCTGATTTTTAAAAAATGGAGCAGCTTCCTAATTTCTGGGGGAGTGCAGTCTGTGTCCTTCTATCTATCTATCTGTGGAATTATGATTAGTTTGTGTCCACCTATCTATCTATCTATGGAATTATGATCTCTTCCTTCGCTATCAACACTTAAACTTTGTACATTGTTTCTAGCTTTCTCTTGCATGGTTGTGGGATTTGCTTGATTGATTTGTCAAGGCTGTGAGGATAGAAGCCATAAGGTTACGTTATTGATTATGGTGAAATCGTTACTAGTTGATATGGTAACAAGCTGAACTAAGATCCAATAAGAAGATACTAGCATGTATATGATCTATAATTTATAAGCTTAACATGGTTTCTCAACTAAAATAATGATAAATTACTCAATATAATAACATTATTCAACAAAAACTTGTATGTCTCCAACAATAGATGAAGAGAATGAATGTAAAACTGTGCACACACTCTGTTTGTATGTCTCCAACAACTGATGAATATAATGAAAAATGTCTGAACACTTTGATTGTATGTCTGCAAAATGAATGTAACACTGTATGAACAGTTTGGTTGTATGTGAACACTCTGATTGTATGTCTGCAACAGCTCATGAGTAGAATGGATGTTTCAAATTAAAAACAGTAAGGGTTGATGTTTTATAGTTTTATGGTCTAGAATTTAATTGGTAGGGAATATTGGCATGGATTTCCATCCTCAAAATTCAAATTTGTGTTGTGGATTGATTTGTACATGGTCCAATGGATGATAAGCTTTCATGGTATATTCGTGTGCTTTCCTGAGTTTAATTCCTGAATTGAAAGGGTTGTTGTGTTTAATACTTGAATTGAAAGGGTTGCTGTCATTTATTGCATCCTCTGAACTAATTCCTGAATTTAATGGTGTCATTTATTGTATTCAGTAGTTTGAATGGTTAAAATCACATGTAGGTATGGCTGACACACATTTCATCAGGTCTTCTGCAGGTGTTACCCAACAATGGGATGTGTTGCTCCAATGCAAAATCAATGGGTGACTGTTTGATGGGATATGTGTACTTTTGGATAGAAAGCAATGTAATGTTTTTTAGTTCATTTTAACTTAATTGGTAATTCAAAGCTGGAGGTAGTTGAGACAATAGGTCTTGTCAACTTGTGATGTTAAGGCTTGGCGTTTGACATTTGTTGGTTCGATCAGTATCTGGGCTCATTTTGAACATATTTAAATAACTTATATAACTCAATATAAAGTATTTATGTGCATATTTTAGTGAGTTTATGATGTTTTTTTGATGGATGTGTGGGACCAATACTATAACTAGTACTGGTCCTTGCACAACAATAGAAGCCACTCCCCTACCTACGCATCAGATTTTTATTTGTCATTTTTAATTGTACAAAGTTAATGATGAGAGAATAAGAGGTTAACCAATCAAATTTAAGAAAATTAAATTAAAACATTATTAAAAATTAGCAAAATTTAATTTGTAATGTTAAACTATATAAAAAGCTGTAAAATTTGTTGGTAAAAAAAAATTAATAAGAGTAAAAAAAAATGAACGTTGTAATATATCTTGCCTATAGCAGATATAATAATTACTAAAAAAAATTATGCCTAAATCAATAACTACCAAAACAAATAATTTCCAAATTCTTCAACCTAAATCGATCAGTGCCCACAACATAAATAATAATTTATAAAACAATAGACACAGGTTGATGTAAGTAAAATAAAATAAACTGTAAGTGAAAAATAAAATATTGTTTCTGTTGTTTTTTCAGGAAGGAAAATTTTAGCAATTTTGAAAGACTTGAGCTTTATTTTTTCTTTACAAAACCCCTCCCTTCGTATTTGTTCGCTTTTCATAGGGAAAGAGCTAAAATGAGATTTCATAGAGTTGTGAAACGACACCAAGGTATGTTCGATTTTTCACTTCAATGCATTTCCACCCCACATTCAATGTTCCACACAAAGAGGAGTAGAAGCACCTCAAGTCTCTGGTTCAAAATCCACTATTTTTTTGTAGCCACACTTGTATGATTAGGCTTTAATCTCTATTTTGCATTCTATTACTATTTGTAGGATAGAGTTGGCATTTGATGAGTTCGGGAGGCCATTTATCATAATAAAGGATTAGGAGCAAAAGACCCAAATAAGAGGCTTAGATGCTTAGAAGGCCAACATTGCAACTATTTGGGCTATTGTGAGAATCCTCTGCACCTCACTCAGGCCCAATGGAATGGACAAGATGCTCCAGAGCCCCGACCATAGAAAAACATATGTTAAAAAATGAAAAGGGAAGATGGATGTATGTTAAATATTTGAAATTTGGAGGGTTATCAATTGGAGGCAATGTTAAGCCACAAGCCTAGGGAGACTTGTACATGAAAAATTATAGAGCCTACAATTCCTTGAGATTTGAGTGGTTTTACTATTAAACATTTATGCTAAAACATGCTTTAAGAAACTATGTCCAGTGATAGTTTCCATGGCCTTTCAAATGAGGCAGAATTGAGGGATTCTAGGTCGTCGTAAGTGTGAATTTAGGCATTCTTTCACGCTTCCTCATATTTGAGAAGTTTATTATCACAAATTTTCTTCATTGACTACAACCTTCGACACCATTAATATTGTCACAAGTCCTCATAATCCAAATAAATCCTTCGAGGTATGCAATTACTTTGCCAATCTTCTCCTCCTATAAATATGGAGTATGTCATAGCCTCCATAATATGCCTAATGTACAATTCCATGGTTTTGAGCCTGTTATTGACTATCCCTATTGCATTCAAAGTTTGCACCATGTTTCAGTGCAATTGACTTAGATTGGCTTCACTTTCTCATGGTCAATTGGTCTATGCCAGTAAATAATTTATAGCACAAGACTTTAATCAAGATAGAAAATTTGGTTGTAAGTCCTTCAAGGATATTTTCCAAGAGACAATTTACTCACACTTGAAGTAGTATACGATTTCTAGATTATTTTTTGGTAGGTGTATAGAAAAAAGCCTTTATGCCTGTGTCTGGTCACTCTATATATATAGGGTTATACAATTGGAACTTTATCAAGGGGTCTTTGTTTCTGAACTTCATAGAACATTGTCTCTGCCTGGATACATATGACAATATATCACAACAATTGGCCGCATTAGCATGTTTTTTAGGTCAATTGAACTCAATTAGAATCAAATTCACTTGAATTACCATTTCATGACAAACCAAAACATGAAGGTGAGCTTGAATTTTTAATATAAACACATGGCCCTGATATCCAGGTGCCATGAGTTTGATCCCTACCTTAAGGTGCCTTATGGCTACTCTAAGGTGCTACATAAAACCCTTGGGAATGGAACCTAGGTCGATGGTGTCAATCTCCCATTCCACAGGCCTTAAGTGGAACATTGGGACAAGCTTAGGTAGGTAATATGAAATTTGTGCCTTAATTTTAACTCCTACCTCCATATGCCCTCATGATTTTCTGGTAAAGCATCCGAGAATGGAAATTTGACCAATGGTGTTGAGATATTTTCTTCCCCACCTTCAAGGAGAAGTTATAATTAATGAATGGGCTTGGGCTTGTAATACATGCACTTCTTATTCATCTCCAAGTGTGTGTTGAGATCTTCAATTCCCAAGATTCAAGGACGATTATAGAAAATAATTTCGCTAAAGTGATTGTAACAACATAGAACAATTGAAATTTAACATGGAATCTGAGCCAAGGTGAAGAGCAAAGCCCAAGGAGATAAGAGACGAGAGAAATAATTTTTGAAAGAAGGTGAAGGAGCTTATTTGATTTGGTCAAAATGTTTACCTCTTACTTCAAGGATAATGAGAAGCTATGTGAATCATCTAACTTTGCTGCTTGGAAGATTAGGTTGGAAGTGATATTTGATGAAAATGATGTCTTGGAATATGTGCAAGGAAAGGCACCTGGGCCTTTGGTGTGTTATCACTAAGTTGGAACCAGTTAGGCTGTTCAACTGTCAACCTAGCACAACTATTTTAAACCACTTTGGATTGTAAGTTAGCCCTTACAATCGGAGAGGGCTCTCTCAAATTAAAAATGAATTACTCAAGATAAAACGTTTATTTGCAGATGGCTAAATATTTTTGTGTTTTAAGTGATTTTGTAGGTGGAAGAGTGCATGAATGCTACCATTGCGCATGGATTAAGCTAAGGGAATTCAATTACAAGAAAATGAATCCATGGAAACTAAGGCAAATGGGATTAAGAGATAACTTTTACAGAAAAAACATAGTACATGAAGGAAATTGAAGCATAAAAATCATGAATTCCAAGTGATCATAATACTATGATGCTGATAACAATATACAAAATAGAGAGACCCAAAAACATAAGCTCCAAAATAATCTAAGGTTTTGAAATACAACTGCTGCAAACTGTATATTAGCTTGGTAGAGAAAAATTACATAATAGCCTTCTCATTACATTCATCAAACCTTTCAAATTCCAAAGCTCCCTCATTTATAGAGCGAGGTCTCTTTTACAATTGTCTACCACCTAGGCTAGACTTCGATACTAACCTAGAGATCTAATTCAAATAATATTAGATCACATTGAGAATAAATAGGGATATACTATGCTTTGATAGTGTTTGTAATAAAAAAGGATTCTATGACTATTAATAACTCCAAAAAAACATCTAAAAACCTATACTTGTCATCTCTATCGAACCAAACTGACATGCTGAGGTGTTGTCCAACTGATACACTGGAGATAAGACCTCATGAAATTGAGTTGAGATGGTGAGCTGTATTGATGATGTGGAATCATTAGTTGACTTGATGAGTTGTTAGCCACATGGTAGTTGACTGTTGAATTGTCCTATTGAACAAGTGGCATAATAATATGAATGCTTTCATTTTGTAATTCATCCACCTTTTCACTGCATTGAGTACTCAAAAACATCAAAAACACCTAATGCTGGAAGAAAAACAGAGTACAAGAACTTTCGTAGCAAACTTCAAAATCCACCTTTTGCATAATATTTAAGCATTCTAACTATTGGAGGATCTTCCTTGAGGCTAATGAGGTAAACACGTGCCTTAATCTATCCCTGTTATGAAATTTTTGCTAATGTTAACCCTCAAGGAAAGCTACAACGACTTTCGTAGCAAATTCCTATCTTTAAGCCTCCGACTTGCTACGGAAGTACCTAGTTTACTGAAGTTTTGCACCTTCTTCCCTTTATTACCTCCAAAACAATTGTATCAGCCTATACATTCCTGTGTTAATAACATATGCCATAATATAGCCCAAAAATGTGTAATCTTACCCTGTTTATGGAGCAGTATTATAAAAAACAGTAATGAATTTCAAAACCCTCTTCAAAAGATCATCTTGTATCATCTGCATTTGTACTTCTAGGTCTTTGGCCTGACCTTGTAGCTTCTTCCTTTCTACTTGTAGCCACCTATTTTCTCCTACAGATATGCTTCATCATTATGTGTAAAGGTAGTGTCCTCTTTAGCATCTTCCCTGACTTATCTACCATTTCATTGAAAAAATCTAGTTGCTTGCTCATTTATTTTTTGAAATATTCCATCTTCAACTTTGTTTCTAGAACCTCTGTCCTAGCTTTGCTTAGCTATTCTTGTAGAAGCTCCATCTCCGTCTTCTCTTGGACTTTCTCTTTACCTTTCCTTCTCTTAATTGACTTCGCTTTTTCTGAAGGTAATTCTAATATATCCTCCAATGGAAACTTCTCCTTGTCTGGTTTCTCAGGCATCATTTTAGGCATCTTTCCCTTAGACTATTGTGACCTAATGAATGGATTTCTAGGTTTAAAGATAAACTCTGAGTCTTCTTGTGAAAAGTCCATTTTCTTAGCCCTTTTTTATTTTTATTTTTGGTCTCTGCCTCCTTTATTTAAACATGATTTATAATTGGATTCTCTTCAATTTCAATTGCCTCTAGGATGACTGTTAACTTGTCTCTTCCTTTTGTTTGAATTCTAGTGAGCCTCGTGTGGGTCCTTGTATATGTTTTTATTTGAATGCTGGTAGAAGTATTTTTTGGCACCATAGTCTTCTTCTCTTGTTTTAATTCCATCTTCATAGGCTTTACCATAGGTTGCATCTATGCCTCATGGTCAACCACAATTTCTGCTTCAGATTTATTGTCTTTCCCTAGTGTATTGGACTTGGATCTTGGTGTTTTCATATGAGTAAGGAAATCAACCTCATAGCCACTCAAAAAAGAATATAGACCAATCTGTTTTTAGTTTGTTTAATTCTTCAAGTCCCAACAATTTGATAAGAGCATGATGAAAGATGGAGGTATCACTCATTTCAGGTTTGGCCTGAACCTTGTTTGCCATTTTTCTCAAACTCCTAAACAAATGAAAAGGTAGATCCAAGGGTTTCTTACCCGTGAGTGTAGCAGTAATTTGAAGTGGTATTGATAAATCATATGGAATCTACCCTCACAGGTGAAATATTTTTGAATCACCATTAAGAACTTAGAAAAATTCTCCTTAAGGCATGTTCTAAAGATACCTGAAGTCATATCGATGCCTTTATTCTCCTCTTTCAAAAATACATCACAATTCCGAAATTTGAATTTATTTACCTTGAACCATGAATCCCCTGATATTGGGATCTTAGTAGCTTGTGCAATTGTGTTAGGAGATACAACAAAATTCAAAATGCCCACCTTCGACCCTGTGCCTATAAAATTGACAACAAAATCATTTGAATATTGTGGATGGTATCCTTGTAGTTTTTGAAAAAATCGAAGGAAACCCACACTGGAAAATTATTGTGAGAAGGTGGGGTCTTCCTCGAGCAGCCTTATGTCTAGGGGCTCGTATCTAACAATAGATCCACCTTCATACTACTTCTTTTGTGATGCCATTGCTTCAAAATGTGATGATCAACTCCTTCCTTAACACCTGCAAATTTTTTTGAGAGAGCACACAGTGCTTTTGACACTAGTATGACCTAGCATGATACAGTTGCTAGACAAACCATAGACCTCCTGATCGATACTAAAACAATCAAACAACTTACAAGGATGAGGATAAAGCGTATTTGAAATAGGAAATTGAAATTAAGAGGTGGAAAGGGAATATGATGACCAAGCAGATGCATGTGTTTACAAATGATGGAAAATAACAATATGGAACAATCATGAGCTAATATGCTTTGAAAAACCTTTAATGACACTCTGCAGCATTTTCCCCACTATTAGAAAAAAAAAACGAATTTCGTAGCAAATCCTGTGTGCGGGAGGGTGAATTTGCAACGGAAGTCTGTAAAAGTATTAAATTCACTATAATGACCAAATCGACTTATGCACGCCCAATTTTTAGGTTTTTCTTTGATAATGACACCCATTACATCGATGATGACCTTTCAATATCACCAAAAGACCCTCATACATGCAATTTTTTGGAAAATCTCAAATTTAAAAAATCCTATACACCCTAAGTGACTTATTAAAATTCACTCAAGACAAACCTAATGGTTATCATGGATAATAATGGCTCCAATGGGGATGTCGTGCCCCTGTGGTGCAACAAAGAATCAACAACTCCAGTTCCTTATTAAAAACTTAAAATTATAACTTTGATGAAGTCCTTTCCAAGTATTTATGGCCTTCTCCTTGGGCTCAAACTTGATGAAAATATCACCTTCACTTGCAAACATGATAAAGGAAAATGGAATATATATAACGGTGTCTCTTTCAACATACTGAGTTAAGGAGAATAGTGTTTCAGAAACCTACCATTGACAGGTCCTCCTTGACACAACTGTCCATCCATCTCTTGAAGTACGAAAGTGTTGTTTCCATGATATGTTGCGATCTTATAGGGCCCCTTTCTAGATATTTTCATATTTTCCATGCTTCACTTTGTCTTCTATCTTGGCCTCCCACTTCAAAACCACATCTTGATTATTAAAAATTTCCTGCTTTGTCTTTCTGTCAAATGTCTTTTTGACTCTGTTTTGTGATTGCTGATGATTAGTGTACACTTCTTCTCTCTTTTCATTCAAAGCAATGAGATGATTAATCCTTCTTTGGACTGCATTTGGTTATTCCTCCAATCCCTGCAATAATTTCATCACAAGAACTCCAAGAGAACTAGGAAATATTGCTTCAGTTCCATAAAATAGCTCATAAGGGGAGGTTCCTATAGATATTTTGGTACAAGTTCTGTTAACCCATAAGGAAAATTTCAGCTTCAAGTTGCATGACCTTTTGTTTCCTGCAAAAATTTCTTGATAATTCGGACTATGCTCTTGTTTGATGACTCAAACAAGCCATTACCTTGAGGATAATAGGCTATGGAGTGACCAAGGGTGATATTGTATTGATTGCAGAAACATATCAACTTTTTAGACTTGAAATCCTGAGCATTATCATTGATAATCTTCATGGGACAACCAAATGTTGAAAAAATATTGTTTTCCAGGAAATGTATAATGACTGAGTTAGTAGCTTGCCTTGTAGGGACTACTTCAATCCATTTTGTAAAATAATCAGTGGCTGTTAAGATCCACCAATGTTGGCCTGAAGATGTAGGATGTATCTCGCCAATAAAATCCAATCCCCATTGTTGGAAAGGGGCTTCTACAAATATAGGTTTCAAAGGTAATGGGAGCAACTTCCTTTTTCCATAAAAAGTTTTGCACTCATGGCAGGCATCAATATTTTTGTAGACATATTTGAACATTGAAGGCCAATAAAATCCTTTTCTAAGTATCTTGTTCGCTGTTGCCTTCCAATAATGATGACCTCTAGAGTCACCCTTATGAAATTCATCAATTACCTTCCCAACTTCATCTTCTAGTAGACAGTTTAGGAGTATCCCCCCGATATCTTTCCAATACAAATTCTTATTCAAGATGTAGTACCTTAGAGATTTCAGCTTCATAAATATAAATTTGGACTTTGTCAATTCAGGAGGAGCCCTGTGATGCTATAAAACAAAAATGACATCCCTATACCAATCCGAAATAGTGAATTTCTCTTCTATAGGGATCAATTCTTCTTCTTCAACCACATCTTAAATTTCTGCTATAAAATTCATATCTAGGCAATCAAAATTTGATCGAGTCATCAAATTTATGAGCCCTTGTCCTTTCACCAATTTTGCAGGCCTAATCTCCAAATCATATTCCAACAAAGTGGAAATCCACTTACTTCTCTTTCCATCTGGATCAACATGGGTTAATATCTCTTTTCAAACAACATTAGGAACAAAAGTCACAATGTGAGAATGAACAAAATAAACTCTAAAATCCTTGAGAGCCTTTATTATAGCATAGGCTTACTTCTCCATAATGTTGTACTTTAATTCAGAATTTCCAAGTGTCCTACTGAAAAAATAAATTGGGTGTTCATTACCTTGCTGCTTCCTCTGCAATAAAACTCTTGCAATTATATGCTCAGAAGATAAAGTAAAAAGTAGAAATTCCTTTGAAAAATCAAGATTTATGAGCACCGAAGCTTGAGTAA
The DNA here is from genome assembly GCA_034641835.2 of Pinus albicaulis. Lineage (NCBI taxonomy): Eukaryota > Viridiplantae > Streptophyta > Pinopsida > Pinales > Pinaceae > Pinus > Pinus albicaulis. Next base: position 740,262,476 of record CM076572.1, read on the forward strand.
GAGATTTCTTGATCTCTTCAAAATAATGTTTCGCCTTTGCTGTCCATTTAGTATCATAATATTTTCTAAGCATCTTGGTGATATTCTTAACAATTTCTGCAAAATTAAGGATAAACCTTCTCACAAAATTCACCTTTCCTAAAAAGGATTGGATTTCCTTTCTATTTCTAGGAAAATATATCTTTTGAATATCAACAACCCTACTTGGATTAATATTAATTCCCTCTCTTGATATTATATGACGCAATAACTTTCCGGTTGTCAAAGAAAAAAGACCTTTGGTGGGATTTAGAGAAATACCAAATTTTCTACATTTTTGTAGAATCTTCTCCAAGTTCTTGAGATGCTCTTCTTCCTTCTTTGAGAACACAATGATGTCATCCAAATAAAGAACCACGGATTTGTCCTTTTCTTCAGCAAATGCAATGTCCATTTCCGTCTAAAAAGTTTCTCCTGCATTCATGAGTCCAAAGGGCATCTTGGCATACATAAATGTTCCCCATGGTGTAGTGAAGGTTGTCTTCTCTTGGTCATCTAGATGTACTAATATCTAGTTATAGCCTGAGAATCCATCTAACATCGACATCCTTTAAGATCCAACAATATTTTGCAGTAAATGGTTCATATTGGGAAGAGGATAGTTATCCTTAAGAGATGCTTTGTTCAAATTTCTGAAATCAATTCATATCCTAATATCCCCACTTTTCTTCCTCACAGGTACCAAGTTAGCTAACCACTTGGAAAATCTCAATGGAATAATGATTTTTGATTAAAAAAAATTCTTAATTTCCTTTTCAATCAATGGCATAAGAAATGGATTGATCCTCCTCAGCTTTTGTTTGAAAGGATTTTCATTTTATTTGATGTTTATTGTATGCTGAATGATGATAGGATCATATCTCTTCAAATCTGCATAACTCCATGCAAAAACATCAATATACCTCTTCATCAAATCTTTTTTTTTCCCCAGGAAAAACCATAAATGTCATTGATAGATATGAAAATTACATGCTGTATATGCAGTTTTTCACATTTTGATATGTCAGCTTGTGGCTACATACAATTCAAAAATTAAAACTCTGATATGTGCAGAATAAATGTGATAGCACTAAGTAATGTTTGATAGATATGGCTGTTGAATATATACAAGAAAAAATATATAGAAAAAATAAACTGTCATATGTGATATCCAAAAATTGAGTGTTGTGGTAAAACATATTCAACTTCTTTTGGATAGAGCCAAGATGAACCCTGCTTCTTGCTTGCGAATCCCATCTACCTGCTGCCATTGCCAAGCCTCAGCTCAGGCGTGCAGATCATGGAGCCTAGAGACCTGGAATACCTCCGATTCAACTTGAGCCTAGTGAGAAAAGCAGCTGCGCTGACGAAAAGCTGAAGAAAGTAAGCGTTGAGCTCTCAAACACAGACATAGCAGCGGATTCACTCTCTGCGCAGGTCTACAGTACCATTGCAAGTTGGATTGGGATGGATGGGTGCCTGAAGGACGCCCTGATCCTCTGCACAACGTTTTCCATCGAGAAAGGAATTGAATGCGCTAGTCTTCCCCTGCGCTCAACATTGTTACAATGTGAGAACCTAGATCCTACCTGCCAGAGCGGCCTTTACACCAGGGGAAACAACAAATACAAAGAGGCTGCCTCGAGTTGCAATGAGCCAACCAAGATCGTCAATCTGGCTTCTCAGATGCGCTCTGGCAACCATGGTTTCCCAGATTTCTCAATGCCTTTTTTTCAGATACAGATCTTGATTCCCTCTGGAAAATCCATGCTTCACTGGGTGAGCTCAACGGATCTGGTGCAGAACCTCTCGCAGACCCTTAAACACAGACTTGGGATTCCCTCAACTCTTCAATGATTATTATATGGAGGTAAACAACTAGAGGACTCTCTACCCATCTCATTTTATAATATTGGAAGAGATGCATCTATAGTTTTATCTTTTCACTCGAGGGGGAGCAACCAGGCATAATTCTTCTGCTCCAGCTTTCTCTTACAAGGATGTTGTCCATGCAAAACCTCCCAAGAAAGCTGCTCAATGCTCTGAGACTCCTAAGCCTTTATTGGTTGATAAACTGGAGGAAGTCCCCTCTAAACTGGAAAATCCATGCTTCACTGGGTGAGCTCAACGGATCTGGTGCAGAACCTCTCGCAGACCCTTAAACACAGACTTGGGATTCCCTCAACTCTTCAATGATTATTATATGGAGGTAAACAACTAGAGGACTCTCTACCCATCTCATTTTATAATATTGGAAGAGATGCATCTATAGTTTTATCTTTTCACTCGAGGGGGAGCAACCAGGCATAATTCTTCTGCTCCAGCTTTCTCTTACAAGGATGTTGTCCATGCAAAACCTCCCAAGAAAGCTGCTCAATGCTCTGAGACTCCTAAGCCTTTATTGGTTGATAAACTGGAGGAAGTCCCCTCTATAGAAATCTCCCATCTAGCTCTTGAAGATCAACTTAAAATATATGCAAAATCCACCATTATTTTCCGATTTAAAGGACTATGGCCCCACACAACATATCTCTACAAATGGATCCACTCCACTTGGACCAACGACAACAAGTTTATCTTCTGCTCGAAGTGTTTCTTCATAGTTGTGTTTTCTTTTAGCGAAGATTATCAAAAATATTTAACTGGGGGCCCATGGTTTTGGGGAACAACAAGGCTATTCCACACTCACTGGTTCCTAGACTTTGACCCCTCTACGAAAATAATTACCAAGCTTCTTATCTGGGCCAGGCTTCCAAACTTACCTGCGCATCTATGACACTTTTCTGTCTTCCAAGGGATAGGAATCACCCTGGTCCGCTTTTTGGAAAAAAATCCTTCTATGGGGGAGAAAGGAATATACACATACGATAGAATTTGTGCTGAAATAGACATGAGTAAAGGTCTGCCTGATCAAATAAACCTCAAAGTCAGTGATTTCTTGTGGACTCAGACCTTGGAATATGAGAACACTGCCTTCCGGTGCCACCACTGCCATCAAACATGGAACCTTCATAACTCTTGTTCCATGTTCCTCGCCCAAAAGAAGAAATGCGATAGCAAATCAAAATCTAAAAGCTGGAAACCATGTGATCCACCCCCCATGGATGACATTGAGTCCTTCATCTCGGATGAGGAGGAGACTAAAGTAAAAGTGGAGGAAGCAAATCAGACAAAGGATACGCTCTTGGTTGGCCCTGAGGGACCCCTTGTCCCTTCGAATACATAGAAATAAGCTCATAAGTCCTCCTCCTCTGACTCGGATAAGGAGATTCTCCCCACAATCAACAACCATCTTCAAGTGGTTCCAACCCATCCGCACCATGCTGGCTGGGTCAAAGTTAACAAAAATAAAGGGCAAAAATGTCGTAATGAGGATTCAACCCATTCTGGGTAGAATCCAGCGTCTATCTCCTTTTGTTTCCTAGTTACTCCTCTTGGTCCTTTTGCTTATTTCTTGGTTACTATCAGGACCAAGGTTGATGGTTCAACATTTATGGCTTCCCTGATTTCTAGATTCTCTTGATTGTAGCTTCAATTTGTACGATATGAGTTCTTAATAGAATTAGTATTATTTACAAAAAAAAATAAAAAAATTGAGTGTTGTGTATCATCTGAAATTATAGCATTGCCTCCCTTTTTCTTGGTATGTATTCATATGGCCTATGGAAGAAATGGTAGAATTGATGATCATTGTGTTCCTAAATCTCCCAATGGTCCCTTGATATGTGCACTTCCTCCTTGGATAATGTATTGGAAATTTGGTTCCTCTCCTTGTAAATATGATTACATGAGATATGGTCAAAATGAGCTTTGAGTTGATATATGGCATCCAATATGTTCTGTAGTGTGTGCACGTGACATGCAGAAAGCAGATTAAACCAATCGATGATGATTTTTGAGTCCCCAAAGATCTGTATTCTATTGCAGTGTTTAGTGAGGGAAAACTGTAGGAGGACTATGAGGCAGGATATTTCAACATAATTTTTTGTTCCCCTTCCCGGTCCTATTTTGACTTTGAAGTAGTGTTTTTCAGTAAGATGCAGGAGTAATCCCCCCCCCATAGCCAAAGTGTTGTCCCGAGCCATCAAAATAGGCTCATGCAAAATATTTTTCAATGACCTCAGGAATGATGGTTCGGGTAAAGGGAGGAGGAGGATCATCCAGGATCAAGTGGTATATAGTGGAGATGTGTGCAACAGTGGTCATACAGGATGAAGGGAGGTTATGGAAGATGGAACGGTTGTAGGTAATCCATACACCCCAACAGATTAATGTAGGGAGGTTACGAAGCTTATGAGGGTTGGAGGATTTCCACCAGGAATCCCAAGCCAGATGGACAGAGTGACCTGTCCAGCTCTTATTAAGGTTATGAAATGCAAGGATATGAGACCAGAGGGCTTGTGTAACAGGGCAGTTTAGAAAGAGATGATCAGTGTCCTCCACTGCCAGTTTGCAAAGCGTACATCTTGATGGTCTAATGAAAGAGCACTGTTGTAGGTGTGCCCTAGTGGGGATCTTATTTGGGGGGATACACCACATTAGCAATTTTGCTTTTGTAGGGCATTTAAATTTCCATAGTGGACTCCACCAAGAGCACTGTACCAAAGTTCGATGAGTTTCATATATGTACCTCTTCATCAAATCAACATACCTTTAATCCCTCTTGAAATTTTTTTTGACCAAAATGATTTGGCTAAGAGTCCTAAGATGAAATCTGATGATGAGGAAGTTGAAAGTTGTAACCTTGGTACTGTAGAAAATCCCAAGTTGGTCAAGTTGTCTAAGTTCCTTTCTTCAGAATTAAAGCACATTAATCATTTTGGTCAAATTTTTTTTCAAGAGGGATTAAACCTCTAGGAATACAATTATTTTTCAGTTGTATGACCTCTGAATTAGCTTTGATTTCAGTGAACATGTTTTGCTAGTCAGCTTGAATTCTTTGAAACTCCTCCTTTAATTCAAGAAAATTTATGACTTGTTGATCACTGTCAAACACTTGCCAATTTGTTAAATTATCAGGAATCGCTGGCCTATGTATAACTTCAACTTCATACCTATTTCTAGATTAACTATAAGTGATGACTGCACTGCCACTGAGGATTATTTTCCAGATGAATATATTTTTTCCATCTCTACTTACTCACCATGGTATGCAGATATAGACAATTACCCTGCTGCAGGAAAGGAGGAAGATTATACAACAGAGTGCTACCTACTCCTGGATAGAAGGCAATCTCTATCACACCGGGCCATATTTTCAAATTAGGCGATGTGTTAGAGAAGATGAGGTATTTGAGATATTGAAGGCTTGTCATGAGGAACCCTGTGGAGGGAACTTCGCTGACAAAAGGACATGATATAAAGTACTCTCAACAGAGTACTGCTGGCCAACTATATTCTAGGATGCTAAGAATTTTGTGAAAGGATGTCGTTATAGCCTCAGATAGTGGTAGAACCATTTGAGAAATGGGCCCTAGACTTTATGGGGCCAATTAATCCTTCATCGTAGCAAAAATCATACATATTGGTCTGCACCAACTATGTCACAAAGTGGGTTGAAGCAAAGGCACTAATTAGAGCAATAGAGCAGGCTGTTTCAGAATTTCTGTTTGAAGATATTTTTGTTCACTTCGGGATACCCAGAGAGATAGTGACAGATGGGGGGCCTTAGTTCACATATCATTTGATCAAGAGGCTGGTTGAAAAGTATGGAATTCATCATAGAATCACTTCACCGTATCACCCACAAGCAAATGGTCAAGTGGAAAGCACCAATAAAGTCATTGAGGGAATCTTAACAAAGACTGTAGCCAGTTGCCGAAGAAACTGGACCAAGAAACTTCCAGAGGTATTGTGGGCTTACAGGAAAACATGGAGGAATACTACATGCTTCTCACCATATGAACCGGTGTATGGTAAGAATCCTCTATTCCCCATAGAGTTTGAAATTAAGACATTAAGAATAGCATTGCAGGTCGATCTAGACTTAAGTACGACACAGACACAAAGATTGAACCAGCTCAATGAGTTGGAAGAGAAAGGACTGGCTGCTATTCAATAGACAGAGATTATTCAGCAGCAAAGAGCTAAATGGCATGATGGGTTTATTAAGAAGAAAAACTTCCAGAAAGGAGATTGGGATCTTTTGTATGATTCAAGGTTCAAGGATTTCAAAGGCAATTTCTGCACCAGGTGGCTAGGTCCTTATGAAGTGGATATGGTATTTGACAATGGGACTGTACAATTGGTCACCATCGACGTGCTAAGACACTGTTACTGGTTAATAGGCATCGTCTAAGGTTATATCATCAACCTGCTTCGAAGGAATCATTTGTTAACATTGTTGCGAACTTTGATCTTCATGTTACAACAACAGGGGAACATTCTCCTGTGCAGCCTAAAATTTGAAATTCCAATAAGTGCAATAGTTGAAAACCACCCTTTTGGCAGCTGTTACACATGTCAAAAATAAAAAATAAAAATAATATATATATATATATATAACAAAACAAAAATAATAAATCTAACTGTGAAAACCTCTTTTCGGGGCGCAGTTAGACAGTTTGTAACAGCTGAAAACCACTCCTGTGGCGGCTGTTACACCCATATTTTTCTTCCCAAAACATCATCTTTCCTTCCTGATCCATTTTATAAGATGATGGTATTCATTTGATTTTCTTTATGTACCAATTTATCCTAATTATTATGTTTTTTCGAATAATAATATAAAGGTTGTCTTGGCTGTTACACATGTAACAATTGACAACCATGAACACTGTTTCTCATGTTTCATCCCATAACAACAATAATTGTGCTAGCCAAATGCAACAACATGAGTGTTGCAAGCAGTACGCCGCCAATTTGAAATCTTCCTCCACGTCACCTCATGCATGTCATTCAAAAGGTAACGTCATCATTTATGATTTGGTGATTATTGGCAAAATTAATGATATTCCCATGACGGCCGTGGGCGGAAATCACCATTAAGGCGGGGGAGGGGATATATCTTGAAATCATTGAAAAAATCCGTAGTCATAAACCTCTATCAATTCCGCATGCACCCAATTAATAGCACAAATGCCAATGATGACTAAATCTGGCTGGAAAGAGCGTGTGTACTTAGAACCCATTACTTTTCATAACGGGACATTTATGAAGAGCGGTGTGAGGTACGATTTGGTAATTCGTAAAACCTGTCACCTCCCATCGACCTCCTCGATTGAAGCCTTGTATCCTCATTGCAAACTCGTCAATTGGGATAAGTAGAGACACCGAGAAGAAGTGAGCAGTGCAGTGACATTACAGTGGGTTGAGCAGTAAGAAGAAAATTCAGAAACAAAAACAAGATGGGTGGACCAGCGGCTAGGCATGAGCCGAATTCTATGGATGCCTTGCAGAACTGTCAAGAATCCTATCATATATTCATAGATGACAGATGGATTGAGTATTTCCAGAAGCTAGAAGGCTCGGATGAGGCGGTGGCAATCGAATTCGCTCATAATTTGAATAACAATCAGACTCGAGTTAGGGGCTTGCAAATTGAGGTGACTGAAGAGGTAATTGCTCGAGTAACTACATTTCCAGTACATGGATGAAGGTGGTTTAACAGAAAAAATCAATGACCCCTCCTTGAAATAAGACTTCCTAGATGGAGAAGAAAAACTAGAGAAGAAAGGGAGAGGAATTGACAGGTTGTCACTCCCTCAGCCATGGGAAGATGTCACCTTGGGTTTAATCAAATACATCACTTGTGAGGGAAGATCTACGATAGTGTTTAACTATCACTTCCCTCTACTTAATCACCTTTGGCACCAACAAAATATTAATCTTCCATTCTAATTATTTGTGAACATTAAGCATATGGCGGCAACAGTAAAGACACAACACACCCAGAATCATGTGTCACCAAACATGGCCTCATCAAATTGATTGTGCTGGATGTGCTAGGCCAGCAAGGAAGGACCTAGGAAGAATTCAATGGAAAGAGGCCGAGGACAAGTCGGGGAAAACAGAACACGACTTCAGGAGGAAGTCAGGCAGAAGCAGAAACCTAGACTCGACCTGCCAAAGTCAGAATTGGGAAAGAACCCAATGATGAACCAATTGGGGATAGGCGACCAAAACAGAGGGTGAAAGTTAGCCTACCGATAGAACCTTTGCCTATGGCCAGAAAGTAGATGGAAGCTGAATTATCAGAAGAAGAAAGGTAACCCTCCTCATCAGGTAAGGACGAAACCCATGTCCTGTTTTTAGAACTTGAAAATTTGAGAAGGAAAATGAAGAATTGAAGAAAATATTATCTGAGGGGATGGAAATATTGGTGTCTGTATGCACAACATGTTTTCAAGAACTAACAATGACAGGATATAAGTTATGTGAGGAAAACATTAGCCCAATGGAAACAGAAACAAAACGATAGGAGGCTGTTACACAAGAACCTGCTAAGGATACTGCTGTTCCACAAGAAGCAACAATTAAAGCAGAGTCCCTTGTAGTAATTGACCTAGAGGCCGATACAACAGAACCTGTGGAGGCCACTGCTATTGTAGAAGAAACAACAATGGACACAAAGGCTACTCTAGGTGGAAACGAGGGGGCTGAGACACAAGAACCGACTGAGGAAGCTACTATTACACAAGAACTAGTAGCAGAGGTGGAAAAACCCCATTTAGCAGAGGCTGCTACACCCATTATTGATTTTGATATTGAATTCATAAGAACGTCGGGTCCCATATTGGGATGGAGTTCTGAGAAAATCTTCTTAATTTCTGAATTACAAAAGTGGAAATAGGAAGAAATCTCCCTTCGGGAGGGGACGATTTCGCTGAAAGAACATCAGAGGGAGATAGACACCCTACATGAAAGATGGTTGAAAGAAGAGTTGAAGAAAGGATGGGAGAATTATAAGAAGAAGGAAGCCTTGAAGAAGCAGGAGGAACAACTACTGCTGTTACAATAGCAGGTTCAGGATCTTACCATAGACAAGAAAAAACTCCATGATCTTGCCCTCAATTTGTTGGTGTGCAGGCGGCCTTCCCCATCCTATCCTATTTTTCTATGGGAACGTACTTCCTGTTCCTGATGAAAGTTGTTATGGAGGACAAACCCTATTTATGTTCTTCCACTTGCACATTTTTAAATGTTTTCCTTGCCTCCGATTTTGATGAACAAAGCTTGCTGTGTGAGTTATTCTTACACAATATCATTTGTGAGCATGTGAGTATGCAAATGGTTGTGACGGTATTATTCTATATGGGGGATCTGTAGTTGCGAGCTTTTGTGTCCTTCATGAAGAATCAATTGAGTGGCATTTGGCCATCAAATCTATGGATGATAATGAGGAGAAGATGGCATTATGGGTCCGAGAAGAATCGGGATCGGCTGCTGAGTTAAGGCGGGAATTCAGGAGAATGCTAAGTACTCCTGGGACAAAGGAACTGACTGCCACTTACAGAAGAAGGATTGTGAACTTCTGCCTCAATCAGTTCTCAATGATGAAGAGTCGAGCCTTGACTGGGTGCTTGAAACACACAGAAGCTAGCAGTGTTGAGCTACTGAAGGGGGACCCATTTTCATTCCAGAATTTCGAGGTGGCTGCATATGCATAGATAGTACAATCCCTTGGTGTTTTGTCGCTCAGATTAAGAGTCAAGTTTCCTTTGATTTGGATGCCAATTGAGGATTATTAGAGTAATTATGAATTGAGCAAGTATGAATCAGAGTCCTGGGTATGGCAGCTGATGGCCAATCAGGGGTACAGATCCGCAGACAAATATACAACTGGCGATTATGATCTCACTGACCTACACCAGAGATATTCCCATGAGAGATGAGATTTTGCATGAGGACATGCAAGCGTTTCAGTTGGGGGGAGATGTTGGGTGCCAGTTTTGCACACTTTTCGTACATTTGTTTTCCCTCTTTTGCCTCATGTCTACAACCAATGGGACTATCTTTGCCTCTTTTTCATACCTTTCTATCTTAACTTGTGCTGTTTCACCTTATTTTCATTACTCTGCCATTTCATCAATTATTATGATATATCATGCCTTTTTTTTATGAATAATTGAGGATGAATGTTTGGAGAAGATTTATGGTATTTGTGTTGTCTTTCCAGATGTCATTTGTAGCACAAAAGATCCCGAACACGAGGCACACAAGAGAAGTTAAGGGTGTGTTGTTACAGTGAGATTTTCAAACCATGATCCTATGACACTTTGCTGTTACAGACCCGCTGGCGAACTGCTATTACAGCTGTATTGCTAACTGGATCTCGTCAACTCCTGTTGCTGACCTGTCCTCTAGCTGTTACACTATAGTTGTGGTTTATCGTGATAGCTGTAGAATTTATTAAGTATTTTATTTTTGGATAACAACCTCTAGGCGGTTTTGATTGTAATCTATAATTTTCCAGTCAGACTTTTATTAAGAAGTGGTTATAACCATATGTATTCTATTTTGATCAGCATAATCATAAGATTCTCATGACTGATCTATCCCTCTTTTTTTTTTTTTTTGATGAGATGTAACCATTATATAATTCTTGGCCCTTGAGGTCAAAAGGTTAGCGGAGAACAACATTACTTTGGCTCTGTAATTTTTCTCATATTACAAATTATCCTGTTATTGTTGTTACATGCATTATTCGATTTAGTTTCCGTTAATTTCTTTCTCTACCTGTGCCCTGCTAGGGAGGAAGGGCCCTCCTCTTTAGCAGGGATTGTAGTGATTAAGGTAGTTGTGTATATGTGTTTATATTTTGTTTATGTATCAAAAGAGGTGCTGTTGCTGCCGTTTCAGCTATGAATATATCCACTTCAATTTCAATATTTTGTATGCTATTACACATATGAGATTAGAAATTCCAGCTGGATAATTATTGTGTGGCGTGCTAGAACAGATTAATTAAAGTGTGATTATAGTCTTGTAGATCATTTTATTTCTGCATGAGTGATTTACTTCCAGCATTTACTTCAACAACGATTTCCTTTATTGGGTTTGCTTCTGATTGGGTGTATCAGCACAGACAATGTGACTGTCATTGAAATAAAAGACGTCCCTAGATTGATAATTTATGTGTATTGTTTTAGTCATTTAATAGTGATTAATACAACCCAACAATGAGTATTAAGCATTTTGACAATTTGGCTTCTATATTCAGTGACTTTTATGATCTCACCAAAAGGGACAACAATTTTGATCATTGAAATTTCATTTTCTAAATTGAAAGCAGGCTGTATTTTTTCAATTTCTTTGCCAAGAAGGGTATATTTCTTCTGGTCAGCAGACTTTGGACCATCTTTCTTAGGATGATTTTTATTGGCTCCTATAGGAACATTTCTATTCCTAAGAGTTTATTGTTTTTTCATTTCAAAAATAGCATGTTGATAGCCTTTCAAATAATCAGACTATTTGTCAGTTTCACGATTTCCTATGTCATGGCTAGATTCATCATGTTATTCTTTTGTTAAGAACATTCCCTCTTCATCTTCATCCAAACAATGAATGATATCCTCTTGAATTTCAGTTTTTTTTTCTTCTTCATCCACTATGTTTTGCTAAAAAGGAGGTCTATTTTGTTGATAAGGATGATTTATTTGATCTCTTGGTCTCTACTAATTTTGAGGTCTTATATAATGAGGATTTCTAATTTATGTTTCTTGTTGTGAAGAAAGAGGAGGATTGTTTCCAAGAGCAAGCCTATCCACAAGCCTCTCCATAGTTTTCATCATGGTATCAAATTTCACATCAGAGGATGTAGAGGGTTTTTCTTCTTCTTTCAATCTTACTTTTCCATTCTTAGATATCTTTGCTGCAGTCATATTAACCTCAAATTTCACAAAATCATTTTGCATATTAGCCAAAGAGACAAACTCTCTCTCCGTCAGTAGAATGGAAATCTCATAATCAAAGGCTTCAACATAATGTAATTGGGCAGCCCATGGGGGAGATTTGAGATGAGTAGGAATAGAATTGTAAACCTTATTAAATATCTTGGAAAAATCTTGAATTGACTCATTACTAGGCTTTATTCAAGTTATTATATTCATTCAAGGCTTGAACAAGATTTACTTTACTCCCCCATTTTCTCAAGAAAATATCCTCTAATTGATCCCAATTTTGCAGACTTCCAGGGTTAAGGCTTTAAACCACTTTCTCACTTCACCAATAAAAATTTGTAAAGAAACCTCATTTTGACATCTTCATCATCTACCTCTTCTGAGTCTATGAAGTCATTGAATTGGTCAACATGCTGCTCTGCAGTGATTCCCTCTTCACCTCCAAAAGTCTTTATCCTAGTGGAGTATCCTTGTGGGAGATCATGGATTAATGCAGGTAGAACAAGAGGGGCATACCTAGCAGGGCCTGCAGGAGGAGGAGGAGGAATAACTCTAGCCATACTGGCAGTGACAATGCTAGTTGAAAATAGATAAGAGGGAGTAGTTGTTAGACTAGGAAAAGCAGTAGTGAAAGAGGATGTGATGTTAGAAAATTGACTGGCAGAAGTTTTTAGCTTAGAGACAAAAGAGCTCCACTTAGGTAAAGGGACACCAACCCTCCTTCTCAATAAGAAGTCAAAAGGATTAATTTATTTTAGTTTTTCAAATGACTCTTGTTATAATGATAATTCTGTTGTGACAGTTTCCCAAAACCCCTCTTTCTCTTCTATTGACATAAGATATGTAGTATAAATTCCTAACTTTTGTAAATATAATACAATTTGAGTCAATTTGTTCTCTTATTTAGATATAAATATATTTTCTTCTCTATTTTCATCAAACTCTATGTCTTCAAAACTTCGAACAACCTCAGAAGGTAAAGGTGAAACTCTTGTAAGATATGGATTACTTGATTTTGATGAGCTACCAATACCTCTGAGAATTTTTTCTAGATCATCAAATATCTCTGGTGGATCAGGGTCCGAATTACTCCTCGTGTGAATATTATTAGAAGCCACCTTTAAGCTGAGGATCTCAGTGGAGTCACCAAGGTACAAATATAAGCTCAGATATTTCTGATCTCCTGCTACCTTCAAAATCTCAATTAATTTTATTGGAAAGAATTTCCCAGGATAACACAGTTTCAAACTCCTAACAGATGCACCAAAATGTTATCACTAAGATGGAACCAATTAGGTTTTTCAACTGTCAACCTAGCACAACTATTTAAAACCACTTTGGATTGGAGGTTAGCCTTTCGAATCAGCGAGGGATATCTCAAAGGAAAAATGAAGTACTCAAGATACAACTTTTATTTGCAGATGGATAAATATTTTTGTGTTTTAATTGATTTTGCAGAGGAAGAGTGTATGAAGGCTACCATTGGGCAGGGATTCAGCTAATGGAATTCAATTACTAGCCAATGCATCCATGGAAAATGAGGCAAATGGGCTTAAAATAGAACATTTACAACAAAATAATAGTACATTAAGGAAATTGGAGCATAAAAATTATGAATTACAAGTGATCATAATACTATGATGCTGATAAAAATATACAAAATATAGATACCCAAACACATGAGCTCCAAAATAATATCAGGTTTTGAAAGAGAACTGTTGCAAACTATATATTAGCTTGGTAAAGAAAAATTATATAATAGCCTTCTCATTACATTCATCAACCCTTTCAAACTCAAAAGCTTCCTCATTTACAGAGTGAGGTATCTTTTACAATGATCTGCCACCTGGGCTATACTTCGATACTAACCTAGAGACCTAATTCAAATATGATTACATCACATTGAGAATAAATAGGGATATTTTATGTTTTGATAGAGTTTGTAATAAAAAAGGATTATATGACTATTAATAACTCCAAAAAAACATGTAACAACCTATACTTGTCATCTCTATCGAACCAAACTAACATGCTGAGGTGTTGTCCAATTGATACACTGGAGTTAAGGCCTCATGAACCTGAGTTGAGATGGTGAGATGTATTGATTGTGTGGCATCATTATTTGATTTGATGAGTTGTTATCCACATGGTAGTTGACTGCGGAATTGTCCTCTTGAACAAGTGGCATAATAATATGCATGCTTTTATTATGTAATTCATCCACCTTTTCACTGCATTGATTGCTAAAAAACATCAAAAACACCTAACGCTGGAAGGAAAATAGAGTATAGGAACTTTCGTAGAAAACTTCAAAATCCACCTTTTGCATAATCTTTAAGCTTTCTGACTTTTGTAGGGCCTTCCTTGATGCTAATGAGGTAAACACATGCCTTAAGCCATCCTTATTTTGAAATTTTTCTCATGTTTACCCTCAAGGAAAGCTACAACAACTTTCGTAGCAAATTCCTGTCTTTAAGCCCGGGACTTGCTACGAAAGTACCTATTTTACTGAAGTTTTTCACCTTCTTCCATTTATTACCTCCAAAACACTTGTATCAGCCTATACATGCCTTTTTTTATAACATAAGCCATAATATAGCCCAAAAATGTGTAATCTTACCCTGTTTATGGAGCAGCATCGCCGAAAATAGTAATGAATTTCAAACCCCTCTTCAAAAGTTCATCTTGTATTATCTGCATTTGTACTTCTAGGTCTCTGGCCTAACCTTGTAGCTTCTTACTTTCTGCTTGTAGCCACCTATTTTTCCTACAAATATGCTTCATCATTTTGTGTAGAGGAATTGTCCTCTTTAGCATCTTCCTTGACTTATCTTCCATTTCATTGAAAAAATCTAGTTGCTTGCTCATTTCTTTTTTGAAATCTTCCATCTCCAGCTTTGTTTCTAAAACCTCTGTCCTAGCTTCCCTTAGCTGTTCTTGTATAAGTTCCATCTCAATCTTCTCTTAGAATTTCTATTTACCTTTCCTTCTCTTCATTGAATCCTATTTTTTCTGAAGATAATTATGATATTTCCTCCAATGGTAGCTTCTCCTTTTCTGGTTTCTCAGGCATCCTTTTATGCATATTTCCCTTAGACTTTTGTGACCTAGTGAATGGATTTCTAGGTTTAAAGGTAAACCTTGAGTCTTATTGTGAAAAGTACAATTTATTAGCCCTTTTGTCTTTATTTTTGGTATTTGCTTCCTTG
This sequence comes from Pinus albicaulis, assembly GCA_034641835.2. Classification (NCBI taxonomy): domain Eukaryota; kingdom Viridiplantae; phylum Streptophyta; class Pinopsida; order Pinales; family Pinaceae; genus Pinus; species Pinus albicaulis. The sequence continues at coordinate 740,277,543 of CM076572.1, forward strand.
ATTTCAATAGGCTTTACAATAGGACTCTCTTCAATCTCAATTGCCTCTAGAACATCTGCTAACTTACCTCTTCCCTTTGTTTGACTTCTAGTGAGCCTCCTGTGGGTCCTTATATATGTTTTTATTTGAATGCTGGTAGAAGTCTTTTTTGGCACCACAGTCGTCTGCACTTGTTCAACTTCCAGATCCATAGGCTATGCCATAGGCTGCATCTCTGCCTCATGGTCAACCACAGGTTCTGATTCAGATTTTTTGTCTTTCCCTGGTGTATTGGACTTTGATCTTGGTGTTTCCTAGGAGTAAGGACATCAAACTCATAGCCACTCAAAACCAAGAATGTAGAACAATCTCTTTTCAGTTTTTTTAATTCTTCAAGTACCAACAATTTGATAAGAGCATGATGAAATATGGAGGTATCACTGGTTTTAGGTTTGGCCTGAACCTTGTCTTCCATTTTGCTCAAAATCCTAAACAAATAAATAGGAAAATCCAAGGGTTGCTTACCTGTGAAGTGTAGCAGTAATTTGAAGTGGTATTGATAAATCATATGGAATCTACCCTCACAGGTGAAATATTTATGAATCAACATTAAGAACTTGGAAAAATTCTCCTTAAGGCATGTTCTAGAGATACTTGAAGTCATATCAATGCCTTTATGCTCCTCTTTAAAAAAATCATCACAATTTTGTAGTTTGAATTTATTTACCTTGAACCATGACTCCCATAATCTTGGGATCTCAGTATCTTGTGAAATTGTGTCAGGAGATACAACAAAATTCAAAATGCCTACCTTCAACCCTGTGCCTGTAAAATTGATAGAAAAATCCTTTGAAACTTGTGTATGGTATCCCTGTAGTTTTTGACAAAATCAAAGGCAACCCACACTAGAAAATGCTTGTGAGAAGGTGGAGCCTTCCTCGATTAGCCTCATTCCCATGGGGTCATAATTAACAACATCTCCACCTTTATACTGCTTCCTTTGTGATGCCATTTCTTCAAAATGTGATGATCAACTCCTTCCTTGACCCCTGCAAAACTTTTTGAGACAACACACAGTGGTTTTGACACTAGTAGGACCTAGCCCGAGACAGATGCTAGGAAAAATCTATACC